>NQII01004609.1:49545-113279 GCA_002778355.1 Clitarchus hookeri | reverse complement strand
ATGGGAATCAAATTCCGACTGGCCGCCTCCAAGGTCAGCACCCACATGACAGGAAGTCACGTCATCGCCCCAACCACTTGCAAACCCACTTAGAAACAGCCACGGGCATGCAAGAGTTTGCACCTAAGCGAGCGGTGGATACCACCCACAACTACACCCAAACCTCCCTGCCGCCTACACGCCAAGAGACGGCAGCAGCAGTGCCGTTCAGCCCAACCCCAAAGGGGTGATGGCCGAAGATTATCAAAAGCAAACAAGGCACACAGCTTTCGTGGCAATCACCACTGGACCGCGAGCCCGGGCTGATGCCGATACGCTCATGTTTCACCGAAGAAGCAGATGAGCCCAGCAGTGATGCAGTGTCGAACGGCGGTGCCAATCTGTCTCATCTAGACAGGGCAGAGGTGCCTAACCGCCCCAATTGTAAACCCACTAAGAAGCACCCGTGGGCATGCTAGTGTTTGGCCCTAAGCGAGTGGCGGATACCGCCCCCAATCCCACCCACACCTCCCTGCCGCCACCCCACCAAGAGATGGCAGCAGCGGCGCTGCTCAGCCCAAACCTGAAGGGGCGGCGGCTGAAGATTACCAAAAATGAACGAGGCACACAGGAACCCTCCAGCTGGGAGGGTGCGCCCGGCAGAAACACAGTTGTACACGTAGCTCGCCTTGGCACCAGTCGTGCTAAAGCGCTCTACCACACAGCCACAGTCCTCCTAAGGACTTCTCCAAAACATTCAGTTGTCCACGTAGCTCGCCTCAGCACAAGTCTTGCTAAGGCTCTCTACTGTTCTCAAGGAAATAAAACATGTAGTCTAACTGACTTCTGTCTTACCTTGCTCTGTAGTGAATGTGTGCCTTTTCCCCAGACTGGTAAGCGTTACCCTCAAAGAGATGGGCAGGGGACCACGAATTGGCAACAGTTTCCAACGTAGAGTAGGACTGTGGGCAGTCCCTAACCAGGACTGCACGTACGTCACACACATCAAGTTCGACGGCCACCCATACTGTGAACCCGGTACGTAAAGATACCTGATGCGCAAGTACGGTACAGCCCCAACCACTAGAAAGACACACGACAAAGCATCTGAACCAACTAAGTCAGCTAACCCATTCCCTCCAGAGTGTATAAACTTGCCAGAGGGGGTGCCAGGCCTGACAAGGCTTAACCCAGGGACTTCTGGAGTACACTTTAGCTAGGGTTCGTTGCCTGCTGCACTCTACAGGAGGAACACCCGGAGGACAACTGCTATCTTTGCATCTCGCCCCCCTTAAGTAATCAATCTACACCAGCCCTCAGCTGCAAGTCCCCTTGGGAGAGAGCACAAGCTGCAAGTCGCCCGGCAATTAGTGGAGCCTCACTCCAATACACTCCCTTCCAACCTATTTGGCCTCCCAGTAAGGGTTCCCGGGGTTGCTCACATCACCGTCGAACTACTCTGCCAGGGTTACACTGTTCCCTTGGGAATGGTCCCGTTCGACTCGTCAGACACCAGCACCAGCCGGCCGGCACCCCAATCACCAGCAGGTGACAGCCAAGCCAGCCTGCCCAGTTGTCCGCTCCAGCCGGAGCCTAAATCTTCCAGCCAGGGCTAGCGTCTGCCGAAAGGGAGTGATACCAGTGATAAGCTAGTCCAAACCTGTGTGTCCAATACCCGGAGGCACCACCTCGCCCTCACAGATTTTGTTCCAAGTAGGTGCCCGATGCGTCCATTACATAAGGGACTAGTTCGAGGCTGACGGGTCATACCACAGATGCCTCCGCAGTAGAGTCCAACCCCAACCTGCGTAACTGACCAGGCGCAGAATTAAAAACACCTTGCTCTATGATGTGACATCCCTCTCCCTAGGCCATCACATGTCAAACTCATGCTATCTCATACTTTTAAAAAATGTTTCTGCATTAGAGCAACTAATAACAAATCAAATTTGCAGACAATACAGCCTTAAATGAGATGTTTTTGCCATCATTAACATAATCTTTTCTGGAGTAGAGCTTTTCAGTCTTACACATATCAATGCATTGTTTACGACATCTTTAAGGATAAGTTTCAATTTTCTCTATTATTTGTGTCCACAAAATATAACAATATATGTATAACATAAATGGAAATGTTTAAACTCAATTCGGAATATTCATATACCAGTCAATGTCAAAACAGCTACCGGTCCAATTTTTGTCCCATGATAGGTGTATAAAACTGCTTGAACATACACAAATTTTCATAAGATAAGAAGATTTTATTTATTTTATTTAATACTATTAAAATGTTAATACAATAGTGTAATAGTGTTGAAAGACAAAAATTTTTTGTAAAAACATTATTTTCTTTAGGATAGTTACAACATAAAATGTTTATTCATGAAATATACTTGGAAACTAAAATTACAAATTTCAGAAATTCTCATGACCTAGAACGATTCCATGCAATTCAAATAAACAGTCTCGACGAAAATGTTATGAGCTCAGTAATACATACCTCGCTACGCCATTGGTTAATCCGATCAGGCCTGTTGGATGCTGCAAGAGCGATTTAACTGTCCCATGAATTATTCCTTACAGTAAACCATGGTAAGGAGAATGAAGAGAGAAAAAAGGGGAAGCAGGTAGTTCACAACAGCACATTTAATGCTGCATTTACATAGAAACAAATGCAGTTAATTATTCTTGTATTGTAAATGTATGCTAACAAAAAGAAAATTGTTGAATAACAAACACAATACAAAGAATACCTTAGGAGCACACACTCAAGAGTGCCTTACTTCACCACCCACACCAACAGCAACTGAATTATCTCCACTAAAAGGAACAGATTTATCACCACCTGACTGGCCATCATTATTTACAGCAACACAGGAAGCTGCAGCATTAGACATTTTGTCAAATGCAAGATTGTCAAGTTCAGTTGTCACACATTTGACAGCTTCTCCACTGCTCTTCTCGGGAGCAGTGATATCACAGGAGATCACTTGGACAACAGCCTCGGGGTTCTCAACCCACAGCTGGTAGTTCCGCTTGGCAATGAACTTCTTCGATGTGCAGCACCGCAAGCACGTCCACACTACGTGCGCCGAAGGCTTCTTCCGTACCCGTACCCTTGCTGTGATGCCAGGCATCAGGACGCTGTAGCAACCCTTACACACTGTGCGCTTCAGAGCTGGCTCCCTGCAAAGACACACACACAAAGATTTGTTGCTGATTTAAACTTTTGGGAAGAACAAATTCAATGATGCCACTAAAGACCTTCAGCTATTTATTTACCTTTCTATGAACTACAGATATAGAATCTGATCTATTAATGTATAAGTATGATACACTTAATGCAATTAATAAATTGAAAACAAACAATCTATTACATTAATAGTAATATAACCACAGATTAAGGTAAATATTTAAAGGAATACAGTAACATTTTTTTAAGTTTTTATGTGTTACAAGCTTAAATTGGCAAGTAATCAAAGAAACTTATATGCCAGATGAGACAAAGACTTAAGGGTGCTCAGATGGGTCAAAGCTTTCTATTTAATGATATGTTGTATTTTTTTAATCCCACTGCATACAGAGTAGAAACCTATAAGACTCAGAGAATTTGTCTTGTAATCTAAGAGTATATCCTATTCGCGGTTTATTCACACTCTTTGAATTGAACCTTTGAAAAATCACCTAATGTACGACGTGTTTCATTGCTTCCTAAATATGCCATGTTTTAGAAGCATTTTATATTTTTGTAAACAATAAATGGACCTTATTTGTGGTCAAATTGATCTTTTACTTATATTCTATATATATAAATGGTAATATTTAATTTATAACTATATAAACAAAAACAGAGAGAAAATAAGTGTGTTGGTATTGCCTCATAAGAAATAGTTCTTATGCAAAATATTATTAAAATAAGTGTGCACGAATGCGGTGCATTGTCCACTTTGGTGTAATTTTCTGGTTTCGGTTAAACTTTGTTTCCATGGGGCGGAGGAATATTCTGGAAGTAGAACTTTAGCAGGGCTTCAGAAAAGTTGGAAGTAACCGTGAATGGAATAGAACGGAGTAAGATAAAAAAGGTACATTGATTATATTTACATGTACATAGTTGATGCTTTGTGTATTGTCATATGCAAAGTCATTACTGCAAACATTATCTGTATTTTGTGATAACCAACTCCTGGAGTTTACTCAGAGTTCTCGTGACACCACCAAAAAGTTGTTAATTCAAATGAGCATGAGGCATAAAAACTTTTTTTTTAACTTTTTAATGGAAAGTTAAAAACTTTAACTTCAGGCAAAGTTTCAAGTATCGTAACTTATAAAAATATTTTTAATACAATAACAATTTCTTTAATGTCACAAAAAAAATTTTTGAGAATTTTTTTTAATGCAGTAATTAGTTTGCACACAGTCCTGTTATATATTTGTCTCAATGTTAAGTTTAAAAACCACTCGTTAAAACCTAACTGCAGGTGAGCTAGGCATTGCATTTCCAATAATTTAATTCTACAGTTGCAGAAATTATTTGAAAGCTGAGATCAGTCTGTTTACAAAACTTTATTGAAATATGTGATAGGCAAAAGTTACGACAAAGAAATCCAGAACAAAACAATTTCAATTCTTCCATCATTTTGGCAGGATGCCAAAAGAAATGCTTTGGCAAGAAGGACATGTAATAAAATATAAGAACAGTAGTATTAATCTTTTGTTCAGTAAATGATAGAAGGCCCTTATCCTTAAAGATGGGAAAAGCAACATCCTAACAGTAATTACTCAGACATTAAATATTCATCACACAGAACAATCATATTAATACAGTTGTATATAAGAAAATATTAGTATTAATGTTAAAAAATATATTTAATAACTTATTTTATGTAAAAACATTTTAGTTGTAAAAATAATAACTTTCCTGGCTGAAATGGATGTCCATAAAATTAATTATTGGTATTAAACATATTTGTAAACATAATAATGTTTTGACCAAACTTCTATTACATACACCCAGAGTAATTATTACAAAGGTCTTGTTTGATGAAAATGTTTTTGTAAAATCTGATCTCTAAAGAATCAAAAATGGAAATATGATTAAATTTTTAGTAAAAATATCTTCTTATAAGTTGATTTTTTAAAGATTTAAAGAACTGCATTCTTTAAAAACAGTATTACAAAATAAATGCTTTCTTCCTTCATACGCAACATAAATTATATTTTCCTGACAATTATGATAGGGTATTGAATACTGTATGCTGTACAATCTAGGTCAGTGCTCCAATGAAAGTCACTCTGCTTCCGCCTTTAGCCTGCGGCATTAGTCTGCTATTTGCAATGGCACAGCCTACCTATCCAGAAGCATATACTGAAAAACTTATAATAAATTCTATATTTCTGCTATACAGTAACGTAGATCTGGAAAAGGTATCGCATACTTTATTCCATCTCATGTCACCTATTTTCAGTTTTTTCCTTGGGTTTCTGTTTTTCTTGAGCATTCAGTATGTAATGCAGTTCTCTGATTTTCATCCCTCTCTGATGACGTGGATTTGCAAGTTCAGGAAGCACGCAATGCATATAGAAACGTACAAGTTTGGGTTCCATTTTCAGGTTCCAGAAATTATCCTCTTTTTGTATTCTTTCTATGCGTATGCCATTTTGTGTCAACAACACAAAATCATAACAATATCTGACTTAGGAACTTTTAATTTGTATCTTCTAATTTCAAAACCACTAATGCTTCTGCTGAACAAATATTCATTAAAATTTTTATAAATGTACAAATTTATTTCTAAAATATTTGTTTAAAATAAAACTTTGTAAAAAAAACAGGCCAATGTTTGCACACGCAAACTACTGTATTTACTCACATAATATCCACACATATTTGACAACATTTTATCCCTAAAAAAATGGGGTTTGGACATTATGCAATGAGGTCAGAATTATTTTTAAATTCAACATACTGTTTTGTATGGGCCGCCAGTCAGCAGTGGTGGCCACAGCTGGCTAACACACAGAACTGGCAACAATGCAATAGCAGCTCATCTGGCAACGGCGCAGTGATGTCACTATGTCTGCAGTTCATCTATACTAACTACAACCCCCTTCTCCCCTAGCAAGCTACCACAACCAAATGTTTATGAATGTTAAAAAAAAAAAGGGGGGGGGAAGGCAGGTGACATACCTGTTTTAGGATTGATAAAGGCGTAACATCAAAATTTTAACAAACACAGAGCAAGGTCGTGACGTTAAAACAGACAACCAGTAAAATGCCTCATTTTACTTCCTGTCCTCCTTAGTGATTTTATACCATCAATGTGTTGAAAGGAACCATGTTGTGCATTTAGTTTTCATTTTTAGTCTGCAAACATGATGGTTGTATAGAGTTCAAGAGGATGTCAATGACTTTTGTTCTCTGACCAACACAAAATAAAAGGAATAAATGAATGGCATCCCTTTCTTCCCCTTGGATATGTACACTCACTTCCCCTTGGATATGTACACTCACTTCCCCTCTTGACCTTACCTATCTAATGTCCTGTTCCTAGTTGGACCTGCATTCCTGGAATCAAAGAGGGTGGGGTGGGAGGCGGGTGGTGAGGTGAAGTGAGAGATTTGAGCGGCTCTTAACAAAGTCTTGAGAGCCGATGAGGGTGAAATGAGGTGAGAATGGAGCAACGCCGGGATGCAAGGGCTGGGGAAATGGAAGATCCCTGAGAAAACACGCTGACCAGTGGCATCATCTGGCACGATACCCACTTGCAAAAATCGGGGTGTCTTGGCTGGGGATTGAGTCTGGTTCGTCTTGGTGGGAGGCGAGCAGTCTAACTGCTCAGCCACCACGAGGAGTGGAGGTGGAGAAAAGTATTGATCATTGCAGCAGCTAAAAGAGGGGAGTTAGCAAACAAGAAAGAGAAGGAATTCAGCAACTCAAGATCAAAGCCTTGACAGTGACTGCTTTCCCTTCATATCTCGTCAAGGGATGACCGAGATTGTGTTGCCTGCTGTAGAAGTCAGGTGCAAACATTATGTCGGTTTTGTAAAAGTCAAGTTTTGGTCTTTAAAAACAAGGTTGCATACATTATGCAATGGTGGAAATTATACTACTAAAAACAATATTATGGACTCTATCAAAGATGCTGGTATTTGCAATGACTGTGTTTGCATCGCAATCACTAAACTGATTGCTCTGAATAATCTAGTCGAATTTACTTCATGATGGTTTCATCTTGGAGATGGGATTCTGCTTTTGTTGTATCGCAAAAGAGGGTGGTACTGCATTTTCTCATGCAGTGACATTCGCAGGAGTGAGTGAAGAGATTTGGGCGGTTCTTAACATCAATGTTTGAAAAGCTGATGAGGGTGAAGCGAGGTGAGTATGGAGCAGTGCCAGAATGCGAGGGAGGGGGAATGGGAGATCCCAGAGAAAATCTGCCGACCAGCAGTATGGTCCAGCACAATTACAATTTGCGAAAATCCAGGGGTGACCCAACCGAGTATTGAACCCAGTTCTCCTAGGTGGGAAGCAAATAGTCTAACCACTTTATTGGAGCAAGCAATGAAAATTGCAGGGGGAAAATTTTTTTACTGGGTTGGGTGGGGAAGTGCATTGCTATAAAATTAGCAACTAGATAATAGCCTCTTACAAAGTGTCGGTCCAGAAGTTTCCAGAAATTATAAACATTCAAAGTTTAAATTCAACAGTAATTAAGCCTATTATTCATAACAAAATCATGTGTATTACTTTGATAATAATTTATTTTTGAGCCAAAGTGTGTAAATAAGTATATTACATTTTGCAAACTTCATCATTTTATTTTCCTGGTGCAACATTTAAATTATCAGAATTAAAATTACATCTTTACAGATTTTCCACCAGCAAGGCACATAAATTACTTTCCAAACTGACAATATCATGCTGTGATAACTATTAAAAAATTTAAATCTTCGACAGATGCCCTCATGTCTCGTGTCTCTGAGAGCACACGACAGATAAGATTGTTACATCATAATTCTGGTGGCAAAGTCACTCGCTGGGTGGAACCCTTGCACCCAAACTTACTTCCACAAGAACCAGGACAGTACAGTAATCTTGTGAGGGGGTGCTTTTGAATGGCATCATGTAGTTAGTTCAGTTTTTACACTGTCTATGACAAATATGTAAATACTACAATAGCAGCCACGTTCCTAGGTAATCCTAAAATAATGTCAAATTAAATTTATATTTAATAAAATGCTTGTAATGGAAGAGAGCTATTATTTATACATAAGGTACATCACTAGTAAAGTTATACTATTATTGTTTTCAAATGGTTTCTATAAAATTCATATGTAAATTGCACAATTTGACTTGCCGAGTGTATTTTTGCATTGTGTAGGTTGTGTGTTTGATTCTCATTAGGGAGGTCCTATGTTACTACAATTATCCCCATACGCCCGTACACTCACTGCATGATAAGATTAAGGTTACAAATACCAATTTCATGGTTCAGTATTTAAAAAAATCATCTGAATGGCGGCATTTATTATTCTCTCTCCATATGCGTCATATATTCAGTCTTACCAAACATATAATTCCCTAACAATATGCTTAAAGAATCAAAATTTTAAACCCTGAACTATTAAAGACTGAAAAAGTAATAAATATAATTTTTTCTTCAAGAAAGTTTGAAGCTAGGAATTTAAAAATCCTACAATGCTAACAGTGATGCAGACCCTGGCAACAAATTTTGTGTGCATGTGCCACAGCACAATGATTCTGTGGTGTTCTTAAACATACTACATAAATGCCTCCTAACACTACATACACAATTACAATATGTATTCAAACCAATAAAATAAAAATAGTTATAGGCAGTTCATGGTAAAGTGAGCACTTTTGAGGCCCTAGTTACTATTTTCCTCCCAACACTTTTTAAAATAAATATTGCCATGTAGGTAATAAACAGTGTTATATTTCACCAGACTAGAAAGTTAACGTTTAAGGCTACAATAAAATATACATATTGACTATTATTCATACATATTATAAAACTCAACGTGTCTCTGTCTGTCTGTTAGTGCGTTTATCACTCGAGAACCACCTATCCGATTTACGTGTTTTTTTTATTCATAGCTATGTTCTCTGGCCAGGTTTTAGTATATATTTTGTTACGTAAAGTAACATAAGGAACAAGCAGTGACGATAATAGTGAATCAAGTCCGAAAAAAGTTTGCCGCCAGCGCGCTCTCTTGCGATACGCTATCTAAACCGTTAAGGATGGAACAATATTATGTAGTAAAGAATTGTGTAGAATAAAAAGACCTAAAGAAACTCTGCGGTAGTGTATATCTATCTATAACAGAGAAATACTGACAAGCGTTTTTACCATGTAATTTCTCAATAAATAAATACGTAAAATTAAAGTAGTTGTTTCCCCATTAAATTATGTAAAATTTAACTTTATTAAAAAAAAAAATCTAACCAATAATTCTGTAGTCTACGCGAACGGAGCCGCGGGCACAGCTAGTTCTGAACAAGAGAGCATCAAAAAGTGCTCACTTTACCGTGAATAGCCTATACTTATAACTGTTTACATACATTCTGAGAACTGATTTCTTCGACACTCCCACCATGGTATTTCCAAGTGATGTTGCAACATCCAGAGCTTCAGGTATCTTTGTCAGCAAGTGGCTAGCCTAAAACATCACAAAAATGTATCTTATTTTCAGAAAAACACTTAAGCAAGTAAACAAGTGCAACCCAGAAATGACAAGAGCTCTATAAATACCATCATAGCTTAATATTGGCCATTACATGCAACATAACAGTGGTGTGATATTAACATTGTACAAGCATTTTTTAATGCATTGACACCAATATCATTTTGTTTATTCTAATTTCTGATGTTTCTTGTATGAAAAGTTAAGATACCATTTTGCTGTTGCATAAGGAATGCCCAATTGCTTCTTTTACTAGAGACACAATATTCATGTACACTTTTTGTGTCCGAGGTCTGTTTCAGGTACGGGATGTTAAAGTGCTTCAATGACATACAGGTAGAGCAGATTAAGAACTTTGGATTAATCACAAAAAAATGGGTTCTGAACTTATTCAACAACTGTACGTACTATGTACTGATACCAAATACCAAAGATAAGGCATAAGAGCAAACTGGTTTCTTTTTTCAGAACTAGAAAAGAAACCACCAATCCAAAAGAACTTGATGCTACTAACCCTTCTAGCCATCTCTATAAACTGCTTGAAAGGATGACCCAAAACTGAGTCCTCCTGGTGATTAACTCACTCCTTTACTCCAACTAGCATGTTTCTGTCCTAATAAAATCTGCACTGGGTAACTATCCAATCTTACACAAATTTGTAAAACATCTCGTGACAAGAGTGGTATTTGTATTCTTATCAACAGCCTACGATAGTTATGACGAAGAGAGTGGTTAGTCAGTATGGTATGATGGTATAGTTGCTCAGTATGGGCAGCTCGCATGCTTGGCCTGTAAGTGTGTGATTGGCTAATATACAGTACATTTAGTATATTTAGCTATCAAAAAACCTCTGTAGCAACCAGACTCTAGGTAAAGTATAAATAGAAATATTAATTTATTGTGGTTTTTTTTTTCACAAACTTTGAGAACTTCTTACCCTGTTCCTGATTGCTTCTAATTATTTAGTAAACTGGACAACAATAAACTTACAGTGATACAACAGTGACTATCCTAGAAAAAAAAAATCTGTAATACCGAAATGTATAAATTTTAGTTTATGTCATTTTCGCCAACACGGTGACAATCTCTATTATATCCTCAAGTAATACGGTTATCAAAGCTTTTACCAGTCATCTGTCATGACATACAGAAGGAATGCAAAAGGCACCGACTATGTGGTTTTCCTTTTCTCAGTCCTGTAATTAGGCAAGTATTCTTTTGTAATTTTTGGTAACCAATGCCAACATTATAATGAAATAACTGCTCCCTCTTCATGCATATTCACGTCTGTTGAGAAAAAGGAACAGATCTGACCTATCTGTAATTACAACACCTATATGATACATTTTTTTAATCTGGGCTACATCAGAAAATGGAAATGTGCAGTGGCAGCCGGCAGTTCAAACAAGCTCCGTGCTATTAAAGTGGCCGCCTGGGTAGGCCGCTGAACGGTGTGCAGAGCTCCAGCAGGAAACATTTCATGAAAAACCATCCAACATGTCTGAGTGAGGTCTGCTTATGAATAGAATTTAAGAAAAGTAACGCTTCTGTATATGTTTTTCAGTTCCTCCATTTCCCTTGAAGGCATGTTTTTGTGATAGTGAAAATGGCTCAAACAGATGTTTTCACAGTCATTTTTAGGTATAAACATTCTGGTACAAAACATTACAAAAAGGAATAGGAACATGCATCACAAACACTTATTTTTATTATTACCTCATAAAATGGTAGGGCCTCCAAGTAGAGATCACATCCCCCCCCCCCCAAAAACGATATTTAGTAGCGTCTAAGTATATTTTGTAAAAATTTTGCACATCCAGCTGGCTTCTTAGTAACACTATACCTATTAACCCCAAATTAATCTCATAAAATTTATGGTACATCTGATAGTTTTACCTTTACAAAAACAGTACTTTCAATTGAATGTCTGATCACATAATTGGATTCATTTTGAAAATTTACTACTATTTAAGTTATTATTCTTAAAAAACTACAGTGGGACACATTTTTGCCCACAACATGTAACAATATTAATCCTTTATTTTGTTGGGATAAGACAAGAAACTGGCAGTGTTGTTATAAGCCGGGTTTCATTCTAAAAAGTGACAGGTTTACGAGAAGCTGAAAAACGTATTTGGAACAGTATGTACATGTCAGCACTGATAAGAGCAATTTTCATACTGTGCCAGCAAATTCAAAACTCGTTTAACACATTGAAGACGTAGTAGAACTGAAAATCATCAGACTCGTGCAATTATGTTTTTCTTCCAAAGATGTAAGAGTATGCAGGATAATAGTTCATTCATTGATATGCAATGGAAAGAATTTTAAATGCAAACCAGAATTCAAGTTTATTTTTAATTAACATTATTAAGAGTTATAGAAAAAACATTTTTTTTTTTATAAAATTTGCAATATTCTTCAGCTTCTTCTCAAGACGCATAGCGGCAGTAATCAATTAATAATTAACTTGCTGGTAGTTATGCAATTCTATGGATTTGTTACTTATAATCTGTATCTTTTAGGGTTATGAACTCAATACTACTATTATTCTACAAATAATCTTAGTGGTTTAATATTTTATACAAACAAATTTCCATTGGATGTTTTTTACAAAGTGCAGTAGCCATGTAACTTAAAAGTAAATAATATAAAACTACAAGCACTGTACCGATAATTAAATACTAAATAAAAGCTCCACTAATTATGGACATTCGTTTCATTTGAGAACATGAACTGCAGTTTGGGTTTGATATTTCTGAGCCTAATTCTGGTAGCTATCATAAATACATGCTGGATTTGTTGGGGTTGTACAAGAAAATTGAGAAGTGTTCAGTTTATGTAACAGAACTGGAAACTTTTAAGATCCACATAAATTCACGATTTAAGGGGTTACAAACAAAAATTATCTAATGAATGCTATAGTCTACAAGGTACTTGTTTAGTTATCACAACCAAAAAACTGTAGACTTCGTGTTCGGCTATAGAAATATGAAACTCTACGACCTAGACTAGTAGCACGCTCCATGGTTTACGAATAATTTACGGTACGCGCACAGACTATCCTTGGGTACTGAGCCTCATCAGTGTACAGTGGCGGCCAAAAATAACTTTCCTGTTCATTATATAAGCAATTGTGGAGGCAGAGTCTGAATGGATCAAAGTCATGGACTGATGCAAAAACATAGTACTCGTATTTATTTCATCATTCATCAGATGCAAACAAATAACATTGTTGTTATAATCAGTAATGGATTAAAATATTTAAGACTCTATAAAATGTCTCCGTTGACAATATTTTATGTATAAAAATTAATGAGGACTAAGTGAATTCATAGTATGACTGTTTGTAAGTTGACAACAATTATCGCAAACTCTGACAAACACAAACTTTCTACTGTGAATTGTGAATATGATTGGGTGAGGCTAGTGTAATTTTGAAGTAACTTGTGTATTGCCGTAATGAAATATGCTTACTCTGTCTTCTGTGTGATTCTTGCTTTCAATAATAATATTTGCTACAGAGTAAATATCTGTTTACTAATAATCAGCAATATTATTTTAACTCTATGCAGATACAGTAATAGAGAAATGTAATGAAGATAACACAAAGCAGAAAGTTTGTAGCTGCTGCTCTCGTATACAGTTGAAATATTTTCGAAGTTATACATACAGTAACAAGAAAATCATGAAAGATAATTGTTTAAGAGGGACATATAAAAAAATTTTGGTGTTATTTTTTAATTTTATAGGCATATTACCCATCTATCTCTTAAAACCAAAAAGTTTCTCGCTTGTAACTTCCTTTCCTGTGCACGTCCAGAAAAATAATCAAAACAGAAAATTGTTTTATAATTTTTTATGCTGAAAATATATTCAGTAAAGAAAAGATTATGATTGTGTCATGGTAGGAAGATGTAAATGATGTGCCTGTAAAATTTTGAAATTATTTTAGTGGATAGCTTTAGAGTGATGATAAGTTTAGTTTGAAAGCTTTTCAGCGGCGCAAAACAAGTACGCAGCACTCATGAGTTGCCCTGCTCCATGCAGAAGCTGAGGGGCATGGAGGAGGTGCACATAAGGGCGAGATTCCCGTGTTTCTTTGCGGCTCTGGCCAGAGCGTGGGACCGGCTAGAGGAGCGGCAGCCGTGCTCAATCGCAGTAGAGCACTGAGGCGGTGCGCACAATGGTAAAAACCTGCAAATAATTATCTCTGGCAACAAAATTGAGCTATAGCCAAGTAATATTGCACTGTTAAAGGAAAATAGCATTAATTTGAGTCAATAATACTTCATATTTGAAACTTTAATTAAATAAAATAATTTGGCAAAATGTATGAAAATTTGGTCAGTGTTAGAGCCCAAGAGCACGGCCTCACACACCGCCACTGACAATATGGCAAACTGACAGCAGAAAAAAAAGAGCCTGCCTGGTCATAGTAAGCTGCAATTAAGAGAAATCACCATTGTCTTCAAGTATTGTACATGGAAATTAGCAATTACTTTATTCAAATGTTGTCGCTTGGCTGCACCTTCATCTTGTAATAATCAGCTGTTAGAATATTTAAAAGGCCAAGCTCATGATCACATAACCTACATCATGTTACACTTTCATTTGTATGTAACACATGGTTCTTTCTGGTACCACATCTGTTACGATTCATCACATGAACACACAAACTTTGTGTATTGAATCAAAATATCACAAAATATTCTGTCGTTGCACATCGTAAACTCGTAAAATTAATTTCCACAGCCAGCATAGCTGTACTACTCACATGCGGCTTAAAATAGATGGCTGTAACCTCCAAAATGAAATCCACCTGGGAGATGCAGAAATGTTAATTTTACATGTGTTCATTAAGTTTAAAAGTGTGAGATGGATAAGGAAAATCAGATTCATTAAATAATTTATACAGTACTTAGTTTGCAATTTGATGATAAATATTAAGCACAATATGCAAGCAACATAATTTGAAATTTCCAGGACTGCATAATCCCTCGAAATCTTACAGATTTAAAGATAAAATAATTTGCTTCAGTCCTTATACTTGAATGCTGTGAGATATTCATCACCTAAGGGCTATATGGTTTCTGTTCACTCTACAAACATATTACGATATAGTGTATAGTTGGTTCACGACTGGAAGAGACTTTCTTGAAGCCCTGCTAAAGCTCTACATTCAAGTCAATTTCGTATACTTCTGCCAAAGGTAAACAAACATTGCCATATGACTATGTGACTGCCATATGTGTGTGTGTGTGTGTGTGCATGCATGTGTGCATGCGTGCACGTGTGTGTGTAGGTTTGATTTTGATTGGGGAGTTGGGTGGGGGAGAAAAGCTTTCACTTTGATTACATATCATCGATGTGGCACAATACTTTGCATTGAAATGTGTCAACATTCAAGGAGTCCATCCAACAACATAAACACGGCACCGCCAATCTCTCGTAAGCCCCCGGATGGCCGTGCTATCACGAGGTCAGGAACCGAAGTTCCCATAACTCTTATAGTGGGTTTGCAACAAAAATGCAACCCGACAGACTTTGTTCAAATAATTGAGGCGGCGGTAGCCCGCTGTGTTTATGTTTTAGTTGGGCCCGCTGTTGCTATCTTAATAAATTTTTTTCCAAACAAAAATCTAACTTAAAACTAATACGAAAAGACATTGGTTTCACTAATGTCTAATATTCAAACAATTAAATTGAAACATGTTGCTAAGCAAATGCTTAGAGGAGGAACAAAATAAGTGTGCCACAGATTTTGTAAAGAAATGACAATAACAAATTAAACATAACTAAAAAATGTGGCTCCAGTAAACAAACTATTAGAGAGAACTGTTGTTTACAATAAGTAAAGAAGCTGACAATGGTGTATCCTAACATCTCCAGTTTGCATTAAGTTAAAACATCCTAAAGGCAGAAGCCGCAGTACTTATAAATACTGTTTGTTTATTTATTTATTTATTTATTTATTAGTTAGTTAGAAGTACCGGTAATAACTTATGGATTGTAGTGATTCCTTTTGCTAAAGAATTGCCATAGATCAAAACAAAAAAGTACATAAACAACTCAACACAGCAGCAACTATAAAAAAGAAATGAATACATCCATCTCCACCCAGTTGCACTGCTAAAACGGCTCCGTCATCACCTCCAGCATCTTCTTCATCTGTTGTGTCCAAATCCCAGCCCAGGGGAATAATGAATGGAGACATATCTTCAATGTCTTGATGGACCTCACTCTGCCAGGCCTCTACAAAGATCTTCTCCATGTGATCCACACATTTTGACCATCTGAACACAATATTATTCATGTCAGAAATACTGTTTGTGCATTGAAGTGTTTAGTTGAACTTAACTATGTATTAATTATGTCAATTGTTTCAGTACGAAATCATAGCAAAGGAAATGCAGAAAATGTATAGTTTAAGCATCAAAGAGAGTTAATACGGGGCTTGTCAAGCGTGTTTATGAGACAACAGAACAGTCCAGAAAATAACACAGAAAAACAAACAGTTCACAACAAAGATATCCAAAAGCATGCGTAAGTTAGTAAATAGTATGAGTTAGTGCACAAGATGAGTTGATTTAATAGTTACAGCTTAAGTAGAAAGTCAGAACAGAGGTTATTGGAAAAGACTAGACAATGGTTGTTACACAACAGCACATACAGTATATACTACTGAAGGGGATGAAGAGTTGAACCAGGATATGAGGATGAGGAGAACTATGCTACTGTACTACACTCTACATGAGCCAACTTCCAGGAGTAGAAAGTATGGTATCATACTATCCTGAAATAACTGTAACTCTCACCTATTAAACTAACCTAAACTAAAACAGGGTAGAGCACATCACATTGTCACAAATCATTTGTAAACAAACCCTTGTATGTTTTTGGTATCAGTAACTGTAGTTGACCCAGAAACTAAATTATGGCCCTTTTTAAATTATGCAAATTAGGTTGGCTATGTAGCACTGAATGTGAAAAATATGACACTGATAATTTACAATAACTAAAAGATAAAGGCTGTAGAACAGCGGTGTTGGGGAAATGCATTAATACACAATTTTTTTCTTAAAAGATTATGACTGCGATTTCATTGATTACGATGTCCTCTCGTGTTTAGTGAAGTGATACAGATATGTTTAATAGTAGGGAAAGTTCCAGTTGTATCAACTGTAATCTATTAAGTGATGTATACCAATGGCAATTAATGCCGCAATGTAACTTCTAAATACAAAATAAGCAGTTTCTTCAGAATCTTAAAATGCACCATCTCTCCATAAACTATATAAAATTAATTGGCTGTAACAAACTCACTATAGAGGTAATTTTCCTTAACATTGACAGTTGTCTTAATAATAAATTTCCACTGTATATATTTGTGTACCCCTTGCAGGGGTACACAAATTCCAAAACAAAGTAGTTTTTATTTTTAATTACACATTGTAATATCACCTTTTGGTTAGGTGATTCATACACTCACATTTGAGTCTATATTTTATAGTTAATCAAGTACAAATAAAACGTTAAAAAGACACGTAGACGACGTTCGACGATGTTATCAAGTTATTAACAATTTTCTTTATGTTCTTGTAAACACATTTCGTAGGCCAACATAATTGACCTTAATGTTGTGAATATTCGGGACAAGCACTAGTTCATGCATTGACCGCCAGAGGTCTTGTGTGTGTGGGCTTGGCGCCCAGTCTGTGTTGTGCTGTGGTTACTACATAACCTCTCTCTGTTATGATCTCGTAATATTATTACATACGTTTTCTTATGTGTGTGTTTTCTATCTTCTTCCCCATATCCAACAACAGGTTATGGGCCCAGTCTATCCGCAGTAAAAGTGTCAACAGTTCTTGATGCAAACAATGAAGTTCTGGCGTCAGCGACCTTGAAGAACAATTTGTTCAAGTTGGATTTGGATGCACCTGGCTCGACTTTTTTCACAGTTTCAAATTCAGGTATGTTGTGGCACAGTCGTTTAGCACACGTTGGTCTATCGAGTTTGGAAAAATTGAAAACTTTGGTCCATGGATTTGGATTAAACTCTAATTTGAAGGTGCCTGAAGGTTTTGTGTGTAAACCATGTGCACTAGGCAAAAGTCAGAGGTTGTCTTTTCCTGACAGTGAGTCTAGATCTACTAGAATTCTAGAGCTCACACATTCAGATATAGCAGGACCATACACAGGTTCTTTCTCTGGGTTCCGGTACACGATTACGTTTATAGATGATTTCAGCCATAAAATTTTCGTCTATTTTCTGAAATCTAAGGACCAAGCTTTCAACTACTTAGTTAACTTTAAGGCCTATGTTAAAAACGAGACGGGCCAAAAAATTCGAAATTTGAGGACTGATAACGGTGGTGAATATTGCAGCAAGAAGATGAGTCAGCTTCTATCCTCCGNGAATATTGCAGCAAGAAGATGCGTCAGCTTCTATCCTCCGCAGGTATTGAGCATCAGACTACTGTCCCGCACACCCCACAGAAAAATGGGAAGGCAGAAAGGCTCAACAGAACCATAATGGAGCACGTCAGATGTCTACTCAATGAGTTAGAGCTACCGAACTCATTCTGGGCCGAGGCTGCTAACACCGCAGTGTATATACTCAACCGTTCTCCCACCAGATGTGTCGCAAAGACTCCAGAAGAGCTCTGGTCAGGTAAAAAACCTACAGTGAGGCATTTACGCGTGTTTGGTTGCAAAGCATATGCACATATTCCGGCGGCCACTCGCAAGAAATTGGATCCTAAATCAAAACTGTGTATTTTGATTGGTTATAGTTCCACAAATAAAGCCTACAGATTTTTTGACGTGGAAAAATCCACGGTTTTTGTTTCGAGAGGTCATTTTTTCTGAGAACAAAAAAGGTTCAGTGCTACTCAGCAAATCTGGTGATACTTCGAGGAATGAATTTTTTCTTCCCGATTCGTGTCGAACTGATATTTTTTCAGATAACGACCGTTCTGAAACTAACAATGAATCAATGTCTTTAAATTCCTCTACAGCCTTGACGTACGAGGAACAAACGGAAGATTTTCCCGGGTTTCCTGATGATCCAGCTGAATTAGATCTTGACGCCGCTTCGTCAACTGCTGGGACCGACCCTGACCTCATTCCTACTCGACCAGTTGTTATTGAAGAAGAAAGTACNCTACTCGACCCGTTGTTATTGAAGAAGAAAGTACGCGGGGAGGAACCCGTGAAAGAAGACCGCCGACTCATCTACAGGATTATCTACTGAATTTCGCCTCAACCGCTACTACAAATGATCCACTCACGGTCGATGAAGCTCTCTCTCGCCCTGATGGAGATGAATGGCGTAAAGCCATGGACAGATAGTACAAGGTGCACATGGATAATGGAACATGGGAATTGGCGAATCTACCGCCCGGACGAAAACTCTTGAAAAGTAAGTGGGTGTTCAAAACAAAAATGGATGCTGTNCTGATGATCCAGCTGAATCAGATCTTGACGCCGCTTCGTCAACTGCTGGGACCGACCCTGACCTCATTCCTACTCGACCAGTTGTTATTGAAGAAGAAAGTACGCGGGGAGGAACCCGTGAAAGAAGACCGCAGACTCATCTACAGGATTATCTACTGAATTTCGCCTCAACCGCTACTACAAATGATCCACTCACGGTCGATGAAGCTCTCTCTCGCCCTGATGGAGATGAATGGCGTAAAGCCATGGACAGATAGTACAAGGTGCACATGGATAATGGAACATGGGAATTGGTGAATCTACCGCCCGGACGAAAACTCTTGAAAAGTAAGTGGGTGTTCAAAACAAAAATGGATGCTGTGAACAAGGTGACCCACAAGGCTCGGCTAGTCGTAAAGGGTTGCTCCCAGATCAAAGGTGTTGACTATGAGGAGATGTACTCCCCGGTCATTCGTTACAGTTCCATCCGATATCTTCTGAAGCTAGCTGCTGAATTCGCCCTCGACATTGACCAGATGGACGCAGTCACTGCGTTTCTTCAAGGGGACTTGGCTGAAGAAATTTATATGCTGCCTCCGGAAATATATGACAAAGCAGATAAAGTCTGCCGTCTGAAGAAAAGTTTATATGGCCTGAAGCAGGCTAGCAGGGTCTGGAACATTAAGCTTGACAAATGTTTGAAAGAGGCCAACCTCCAACAATCGAGGTTCGACTCTTGCATTTACTACAGAATTGAAAATGGGAAGATTATGATTGTGGCCGTTTATGTTGACAATCTTTTGATTTTGTCTAATAACAGCCAAATGGGGGGAGAATTGAAGAAGAAATTGACGACAACTTTCAGGATGACTGACATGGGAAAAGTCAAATACATTCTGGGGTTTGAAATCACACGTGATCAGAATGATAAGAAAATTTGGATCAATCAATCTCGCTACATTGAACAAATGTTGAAAAGGTTCAACATAAAGGATTGTAATCCCTCCAAAACGACCATGGCGCCAGGGTTGCAGCTGTCTGAGGAGCAGTGTCCGACGACATCGACAGAGAGGCTGGAGGTGAATAAAATACTGTATCAAGAGGAGGTGGGAAGTCTCCTATTTGCATTTCAAGTATCTCGCTCAGACATAAGTTTTGCAGTGAGCTATGTCAGCCGATTTAACGCTAATACAGGAAAAGTGCACTGGGGCGCCGTCAAGAGAATTTTTAGATACCTCAAGGGTACTGCTAATTTCCAGCTTGAGTTTTCTGGTCAGAAGGACAAGGTGACAAACCTGATTGGCTACTCAGACTGGGCCAGCGACGTTGATAGAAGGCGTTCAGTGACTGGTTATGTTTTCATGAAGAATGGCTCCACTTTGTCACGGTCAACAAAGAAGCAGCCAAGTGTCGCATTGAGTACTACAGAAGCTGAATACATGGCCATGTCATCTGCCGTACAAGAAGCGCTCTGGTTACGAGGTTTGTCTTTGAAATTGTTTCCTGCATCAGCAAAGACACCTACTAAGCTACGAGTTGACAACCACGGAGCGCAGAACCTCGCTCTGAATGGCACTTACCAGGCGCAAACTAAACACATAGATGTGTGCCACCATTTCCTACATGAGCGAATCCGCCCAGGTGAAATCAGTCTCATTCACGTTGCCACAAAGGATGATTGCTGATTCTTTTACAAAGACGCTCAACAGGAAGAAGCTGCTGAACTGTCTGATCCAACAGGGACTTATCCCAAATAGGGAGCGTGTTGTGAATATTCGGGACAAGCACTAGTTCAAGCATTGACCGCCAGAGGTCTTGTGTGTGTGGGCTTGGCGCACAGTCTGTGTTGTGGTTATTACATAACCTCTCTCTGTTATGGTCTCGTAATACTATTATATACGTTTTCTTATATGTGTGTTTTCTATCTTCTTCCCCATATCCAACAACACTTAACACACACAACTTGCAAACGCAATGGTTAATACTATAGATATTTTAACATACCTTAGCACTGTGGATCTGGAGAGTTTCAACATTTCTGCTGCTCTTTCCGCGACGTTGCAGGGTTTCATTTCCCCTCGCCTAATAAGTGAATACAACGATTCGGTGAGATTAATCTTTTCTCCACCTTGCTAGAACTAATGACTGCACACAAAAACTACCGCAACATTCAACGTAAAATACAGTAAATAAAATTTTAAGCAAACCTGAAATAAATTTAAAAAATATTAAACACGTGAGAACGCACTACGAGTAATCTCTTATACAGGTTTCAGAAACAAAAGGAATCAGTACAACGAGAAAGTGAGCACAAATTAAAATCATACATTATTAAAAACCAAATAATAAAGAGCAGATATTAGTAAAACAAGACAAATAAATGAATTATTATAGGTTAAATAAGATAATCACACAAATTCTCTGGCACGTGTGTCAACCACCCCCCGCCAACAACACAAGGAACGAAGGTTAGTAAACAAATAGCCGCGTTATTTTCACCTTGAGCAAGATCATGTGACTATGCAAGAAACGTTGAAATATAAATACGTTAGCATCACGTCATTAATAATTGGCATAATAAGATACAAGTCTTTTCAACACCCATTTGTAAGCGATAAATTAACAATTACATTAAAACTTTGGAGCTATTTCCTCTCTTTGAGCTGGCAACCTAACGGCATAACTGCATCCGCGTTCTCCACTGTTTGTAATGTTATATGCATGTAGCTAACGGCTAGGGTGTTTTTTCAAAGGTTGATTTTCAAAAGTTTCTTCCAGTCGTGAACCGACTTGTACATGTGTAGTATAGCTACATTTTCAGAACAGCTTTATTAAACTTTCCTTGACAGATACATAATTTTTAAATTCCATTTGTAATGAGGCCGAGTTTCTATTATCATTCTACATTCCATTTTGGGAGAACAGAACAACATATACATTAGGTTAATTTATGCGAGCAGGCAACACTGCAAACATAAAAACAAACTCATGAAAAGTAAGATAAAGCTTGATGCACAATGAGGCATGCAATGCTGCGCTGCTATGGGGAATAACAGTTTGAGAGAAATACATACAATCAAATGGGAGTGTGCCCATTCGAACGTCCCATGATACGCCATCGCCCTTTCTCCAGAACAGTCAGATATTTGTTTGAGTGTGCTTTCAGCTCGCCAGTGCGGTGCAGCATGCTCAAATATGGTGGAAGGAATAGCCTGAAAGTTATGCTTTTGTGAGTATTTGTACAGATTTTGGATATCTTCGGCAAATGCTACAGTTTTCCACTGGTCACGTTGATTGATTTCGGTGGTCAGTTCAGTCTATTGTTATGTGGGATAGGTATATTTTTTGTCCTTTCTATATTTCAAAACTGATGGAAATGAATGAAGAAATGCTTATACTGCAGGTGAAAGAACATTCATTTCTTCACGACCTTTCTTACACAACATACCATGACCAGCTACTGCGGGAAAATGCCTGAGAAGAAATAGGTGCTAAATGAAAATAAACGGTACATAAATAGTGTATGTATATGGAGATAACAATATGTTTTATAATTTAAGACTCAGTGGCACAAAAAAAAGGGAGTGGGAGCAAGGGAAGCCAAAGTAAAAAATAATTTCCTTACATAAATAATATGTATCCACACCAGACATATTATGTTGATAAGACATGTGCATATTCCCTTCCACTGTAGTGCAGAATGGTGGCTCCAAGTATGCAACCTCATGTCTGCTGCCACTGTGGTGCAATGCGCTGTAGTGTGCATGTGACATTTTGTACATCACACTGTGTGCTGAGAGTGGGACAACTGTTGCATTGCTGCTGAGGCCTGGAGGACGCAGCTGTTGTCAGGGTGGCAGGTCCGGTTTGTTTGCAGTGAGAATGATTGTAGTGTCTGTGCAGTTACTTTGAAGGGCATCCATGTGAGCATAGGGGTGACTAATTTGTGGTCATGGTTCGCACCATGATGAGGATACTTGAGTCAGCGGCCACCAAGTGGGGGTACACGGACGGAATGACTTGATCAAGTTTACCTGTGCTAGCCAGACAAAGTTGTTGGGTGCCGCTGTGGGGCGAGTCGCTGGCATATGGGGATGTACCATAGTAGTGATGAAGGTCGTGGTCTGCCGATGGGCGTTGGGACGGTATGATGCTGAATAAATACATTTTTTGAGGTGAACTGTTGAAAGAATATTTCTTTACTTGTGAATTTGGTTTTCACGCTCATGAAATTACTGATATCTGCGCTAAGTGTCATTGAGACGGTCAAATACTTTCATGCCTGAGTGGGACATTAATTTTGACTGCTGCAATTATGCTGTGCTTGGGCGAGTGCGCCTTGGTCTGCTTGACGAAAGGAATTTTTGTGTGCCATGCCTTATGAATAAATGTGATTGTTGGCGCTTGTGGTTTCGAGCAATAACTGTCTTCGCTAAGGCAATTTCCTACCCATGTCCATTTCTTTGGTTGAAGTATTGGTCTACTGAACACTTTATGGTACAATCTTCAGACTTTTTACTTTTGGGGGTCCTGTGGCAGTTTGTCAGTTGAAATAGGACAGCTGTTCTACGAGAATAACTTGACAATGCCAGCCAGCTGATTTCGAGAATCGTGTTTGAGGCAAATGTGGATGTGACACAATTTATTTTTTAATAAGTTATGCTATGACCTTTGTGTGGCAGATTGGATCAATGGCTTTATGAGCACGATGGTCTTAAATAGATTTTACAGTATTATCTCACAGTGAGTGATTCTTTTTATTGCAAAACTTATAATTGTTGAAAATTTTAAACTCTTTTATATTCTATGCTGTTGTGTAATTTTGTTAATGGGCCTCTTTATGCTAGTAATTTTTCTGGCTATCCACTATAAATAATCTAAATGGCAATGTTGCTGTGTAGCATTGAGTAGGGCATTGTGAGTAGTATATTTGTGAGGAATTTTGCACACTTCAACAGTGAGTAGCAAATTGGTGAGGTTTTTTGCACACTCACAAATAAGTAGTATAATTGTGAGAATCTTTGCCAACTCTTAAATGAGTAGTTTTTTTAAGGGAGTTATTGGCCAATAGATGTTGGTTATTGAATTTTGGTGTGTATTTTAAAATTTTATTATATCAGTATATCTGTATTTTTACCTATTATTACACTATCGGACATATATATATATTAAGGTTGGAAGACAAACTTCTATACTGGTATTGTATTGATGTCAACTTACAGTGGCAGTGCGAGGCCACGGCCTTGTGCTCTTGCACTCGTCAAATTTTCATTTATTTTGCCCAATAATTTATTTAATCAAAAATTTAAATATAAAGTATTATTGGCTTACAATTGATGCTATTTTCCTTTAACAAAGCAATATTACTTGGTTAGAGCTCAATTTTGTTGCCAGAGATAATTATTTGCAGGTTTTAGCTTCGCGGGCATCGCCTCAGTGCTCTACTATGGCTGAGCATGGCTGCCGCTCCCTCACACTAGACAGAGCTGCAAAGAAACACTGGAATCTCGCCCTTATCTGCACCTTCTCCGTGCTCCCTGAGCTTCTGCACAGGGACAGGAAACTCAACAGCGCTGCATCCACGCCTCGCACCGCAGAATAATGTTCAAACTAAACTCGTCATCACTTGAAAACTATTCAATCAACTTCAAAATTTTACTGGAAAATCTCTTATATTTACTTACCATGATGCAATCACAATCTTTTCTTCAGTGAATATATTTTCAACGTAAAAATTGGTAAAACAATTGTCTGTTATGATTGTTTTTCTGGACATGCACAGGAAAGAAAGGAGCAAGCAAGAGACTTTTTGTTTTAAGAGATAGATGGGTGATGTGTATGGAATCAAAATAAACACCAAAGTTTTTTTTATGTCCCTGTTAAACCAATACCTCTCGTGATATCCTACTTATTATGTGTAGAACTTCAAAAATATTTCAACCTTATACGAGAGTGGCAGCTACGAACTTCCTGCTTTCTGTTTTCTTCATTACACTTTTAAATATTGTATCTGCATAGAGTTAGAATAATATTGCTAATTATTAGTTAACAGATGTTTACTATGTAGTGAATATTATTATTAAAAGCGACCACCACAAAGAAGACAGAGTAAGTATATTTTGTTAAAGGCAATACACAAGATACTTTCAATTCCAAATTACACATGCCTCACCCATCAAATTTACAATTCACAGTTTAGAAAGTTCCGGCATATCAGAGTTTGCCATAATTGCTGTCATTTTACAAACATTCAGACTATGCATGCACTTATTCCTCATTGATTCTTGAACGTAAAATATAGTTACCTGAAATGATTTCTAGATTTTAAACATTTTAATCCATTACTGATTATAACAACGTTATCTGTTAGCATTTGATGAGTGATGAAATAAATAAATGTACTATGTTTTTGTATTCCTCCATGACTTTGATCCATTCAGACCTAGCGTCCACAATTGTTTATTTAACGAACAGGAAAGTTATTTTTCGCTTGTGCTGTACATTGACGAGGCTCAATATGCAAGGATCGTCTGTGTGCGTAAATGATTTGCAAACTGTAAAACGTGCTACTAATCTACGTTGTAATGTTTCATATTACACGGAGTCTACAGTTCATTGGTTGTGATAATTTAATAAGTTATAACATAACAGCATTCATTACATATTTTTTGTTTGTAATACCTGAAACCGTGAATTTATGTGGGTCTTAAAAGTTTCCATTTCTGTTACATAAACTGAAAAACACTTCTTAATTCTCTTGTAAAACCCCACCAAATAAAGCATGTATTGATATCGCTACCAGTTTCCAGTTCTGAAATATCAAACCCAAACGGTTGCTTATGTTCTGGAATGAAACAAATTTATAATTAGTGGAGCTTAGGTTCAGTATTTCACTATCGGTATAGTACTTGTGGTTTTACATTATTTACTTTTAAATTACATGGCTACTGCACTTTGTGAAATACACATTGAATGAAAAGCAGCTTTTATAAAATGTTAACAACTAGGTTTACTCATAGAATAATAGTAGTATATATAATTAATAACCCTAAAAGATGCAGATTATAATTAACAAGTCATAGAATTATGTAACTGCCAGCAAATTAATTATTCATTGATCACTGCTCCTAGGTGTCTTGAAAAATACTGAAGTATATTGTCAAAGGCAACAAAAAAAAAAAACTATTTTTTTATAGGTGTTAGTAATGTTTATAAAAATAATGTTCGAATCTGGTATGCATTTGAATTTACTTAACTCCAATACACATTAATTAATTTATTATTATCTTGCATACTCATACGTCTTTGGAAGAAATANTTAATTATTCATTGATCACTGCTCCTAGGTGTCTTGAAAAATACTGAAGTATATTGTCAAAGGCAACAAAAAAAAAACTATTTTTTTATAGGTGTTAGTAATGTTTATAAAAATAATGTTCGAATCTGGTATGCATTTGAATTTACTTAACTCCAATACACATTAATTAATTTATTATTATCTTGCATACTCATACGTCTTTGGAAGAAATAAATGTGGGGTGAGTTCTGATCATTTTCAGTTCCACTACTTCTTCAATGTGCAAACGAGCTTTAAATTTGGTGGCAGAGAGTGAAAATTACTCTTAACAGTGCTGACATATACATACTGCTCCAAAGCTTCTCATAAATCAGTCAGTTTTAGAGTGAAACCAGGTGTCATCTCTATGATACACAGCCAGTTTTAAGTCTTATCCCAACTAAATAAAGGGCAAATATTGTAATATGTTATTAGTGAAAATGTGTCGCAAGGTAGTTTCTTTTAGAACAATAACTTGGAATAGTAGTAAATTTGCAAAATGAAACCAGTTACAAGATTGAACATTCAATAGAAAAATATTGTTTTCGTAAAGGTAAAACTTTTGGACATAGTGTAAAGTAATTAGATTAATTTTGGGTTGATAAGTGTATTTTTACTAAGAAACTAGCTGACCCGGCAAACGTTGTTTTGCCATAAAAAGTATTTCTAGTGATTATAGTATTAGAAAAAAATAACTATAACTTATTGTAAGTGTGTGAGGATGTGGTATATAAGTGGAAGAGGCATGGAGCTCTGTGGACGATGACGGAATATAAAATTAGATAATTTAATAAATATTAATAAAATGGAAATACAAACAATTACAGCTTTGCGATCAATAATAAAGTTAATTAAGAAGTAGACTTAATTATTGAAAATATAATTTTAAACACGTAACTACTACGATCTGAGCACAAATGAATAAGAGAAAGGTTATTGTGAGAGAAAGTGGAGACCGGCTACTCCGTGCTGTGTCACTGGGAGACACCTGGTGGGAATAAATTGTAACCTAGATCGATAAATGATCGATGATAATTGATCAGTTATCGACCTAGGGTAAAATTTATTAAATTACTAATATCGCTATAAAAAAATAAGGGTTGGTGGTAGAAGGGTGAAAATTTAGGAGGGTATGTATTTTTTGATGCCACATCATAAAAAAATAAAAAATAAAAATTTTGTTCAAACAATAAAAAAAAATTGTTTGGGGGTGGCCACCCTTATTACTTAGGGGTGTAAAAAATAGATATAAATCTATTCTCAGACCTACCGAGTATACATAAAAAAATTTCATAAAAATCGGTCCAGCCGTTTTGGAGGAGTTCAGTGACTAACACTGTGACGGGAGAATTTTATATATTAGATATACCTTGATGGCCACATTGTAGCACATTAAAACTCATATTTTTGGGGGAGGGGGAAGTAATCTCTACTTACCCACACGCTGTAAGAAATATAATTGAGAGGGGCGGGGTTGAAGCTGGTCACATCCATAGAACAGGGCTCGTTTCAACTGCCGGCCGCCACTGGCAACTTATTTGTTAATGTTGTGGATATGTTTTGGAGGCATGTACGTCAGTGTATAGTCTGGGTTAGTAATTCAGATGATGATTACCGAAAGTCTGTGATATAGTCAACTTATTGGTGTGGTACCCTTTTGTAACTATTGCTTCTTAAGACATCAAAAACTACTGTTCCACCCTTCTGGCAACCCTAGAACTTACACTAAGCTGTACATGCGATGGGCTTAATACAATTCCATCCCTATTGTGATTGGTCAGCAAGATCACGTGGTATAGTCATGTATTACATATCACTTAAAAACTTGACATTGACAAGCTATTGTTTATGTGAACATAATGTGAAACAATCACAATAGGTCTCAATGAAACTTAATGTTGAAAAACAACACAGGTTAGCCAAGGAAATGTTTTCTTTTCTTTCCAATTGATATAGTTAATAACATATTTACATAAATGGTTAGTTAGCATTGAAACAATGCAAAAACACATTCACTGTTTAAAAACAGGTTGTGGGGAATAGTCAAAGGATATGGGGTGGATGTAGTCATAGCAGTGGAGGCATGGCTTAGTGAGGAAGTATTATATAGTAACTGCTGACTAGATCAACTTTCTTAAGAGAGGGCTTGGGGGGTCTGTAGGATGGGTTAGTAATGAGACTGAGGTGATGGAAATAGAGATAAAGAAAAGGGTAGAAGCACTTGATTGCTAGCAGTATACAGGTCGCCAGATCAGGGGTGGCAGGAAATAGCAGTGACAGGGGAACTGACCGTGCCAGGTGTGAAGTGGTTAAAGGGAGCTGAGGGGATGGGCAACATGATGAAGAGGATGGCATCCCAATTAATTAGTTCAAGCAGTAGAAACACCCACAAGAAGTAATAGAAGTGTTGGGGCAGTGCTGAATGTGGTGTTGGCTAGGCCTGGGAATGTCATAATAGGTTCATTAATCTAAGATGACATCAGTGATCATGATATTCGGTGGTGGAAATCGAGATTGGAAGGCTAAAATTAGAGAATCCTAGTGTTATGGAAGTATGGCAGTACAGAATGAGAAACAAGAAGGGGGCAGAAAATATCTTGAGGGATAGGTTTGAGCAGTGTGCAAATGCAGAAAGTGTAGGCAGTTCGTGGAATGGATTGAGAGGAATCGTACAGAAAATGTTGGAGAAATTTGTCCCAAAGAAAATTTTAAAGGTAAAGGCTAGGAGATTATTTTCTGTAATATGGACAGGAGATAAAAAGGGTGAAGAGAAAGTGTAGACAAATGCATGCATGGTGGAAGAACACAGGATTGGATAGTACTAAGGATCATATGAAATAAATGGGGAGGGAACTAGGAAGGCTCTGATTAAGCAGGACCTAGGCAGCATGATAGTGGAAGGGAAAGGAAAGGAATAAGTTGTAGATATATATTAAGAAGGTTAGAGGAGGGGTGGGAGGCTTCCCAGTATTGAATAGTAAGGAATGTTTGAGTGTAACAACTGACAAGGAAAAAGTTGAGCTGTTGCAAACCCAGTACATGCCAGTGTTTGAGGAGCAAGATTTATGCAAACAGAAGGTGAGTGTAAAAGTACTATATACGAAAAGCTCAATACAAGGAAGAAGGAGATAGCTAAGGTCATAGGGGGATGAAATAATAGCAAAGCAGTGGATCCAGATGGTACAGGGAAAATGGAACCCTAAAGTTTGATGGGAGAGAGCTGTGTAGATATCTTGAAGTGTTGTTTGAAAGATCTTTCGAGGGAGGCAAGATGCCACAGGGCTGGAAGAAGGCATTGGTTGTTCTGGTTTACAAGCAAGAGGAGGAAAGGAAAAATCCTGGGATTTAAAAGCCTGCGAGTCTCACATTGAGTACAAGAAATATGTAGTACAGTATGTGGTAGAGGTTATGAATGAAAAGAACTGGCTGCAGGAGTACCAACATAGTTTTAGGGCAGGTTACTCATGTGAGATGAAACTGGCTAGACTGCTGGAGAATTTGGTGCAGGAAGTAAATGAGGCGAAGCAGGTGGATGACCATTTCATACACTTTGAGAAGGTATTTGATAAGGTGTGAGCTACTGGATGATAAGTGGGTAGTGGATTAGATAGTGGACTTCCTGAGGAGGAGAAAACAGAGGGTGAAAGTGGGGAAGTCCTTATCGGAGGAAAATGGGGTTACATCTAGAGTTCCGCAGGGTAGTGTGCTGGGTCCCTTGTTCACCATTATGTTTAATGACCTGGGAATAACAGTAGGTGGCAAAGTGAAGCTGTTTGTGGACGATTGTGTTCTGTATGCAGAGATGGATGGGGAGAATAAGTTGCACGAGGACATAAAACAAATAAGGAGATGGACAGATAAAAATAAAATGAAGAATAATGTACGAAAAACAATGATTGTTGAAGTGGAGCTCCCTAAGGAACAGGCAAAGAATGGAGAGGTTAGTCAGGATGTACTGAGTGGTGAATGGAATGGGAGGATGGGGGAAGTTAAGTGGACATTTAGCCAAGGGGCTGTACAGAGGGACAGGTACAAACATTAGAAAGTTTCAGAGGTTATGGAGGCGGACAAAAACGGGAAAGCAGTCTATGCTGGTCAGAATGGTGAGCTAGTGGAATGCACGAGGAGTTTGTGATGGTGAAGGAGGTTGGACAATTTACGAAAGGACTTGACGGTGAAAAGGGATGAGAGAAGGAAGCACTTGACACTGGGCGATAGTCCAATTGCAAGGTTGAAATTATTATTAATATTAATAACATGACATTAACACACATGGTGCTCAGCTGTTTTGTGAGCCAACATGCTAGGAAAATAGATCAGTGTCCAAAGAGCGTCAACCTGGCTCAGCATCACGGAGGGGCAAATTGTGGACCTAGCTAAATCTTACGGGAAGGAAACTTTTTTAAATTATAGAGTTATATAAAAATAATAACACAAACACCAAAATATAGTTTTCCAACTTATTATATTAGACTTTCACATTGTAACATAGTTAATAAGTTGTCTCCTTTTATACCAACACGCACACTCAGTAACCAAACATTAGGTATTACAGGTTGTGTAATGGCTGCAAACTGAGAAAGAAGACAAGGATGGGCAGGTAGTCTTTCGAGGATCAGGGTAAAGTGATGCATCAATTTTATTGAAAGTAATAAACTTCAGTCATGATGTTAGTCAAATTTATACCTCTGTTTACTACAGCAATACTCTGTGGAGAAATCAGATCATTATATTTGTCGATAGATGAAAAGTTGATACAGAAGCATGACTATTGTTAGTTACAGGCTGTGCGAAACTGCCAGACATTCATTTTACAGTCTTGTCTCTAATTCATTTAATACTAAAGAAGAATTTTCCCCCTCCAGCTGTTCATTTGGGGTGGGCAATGCCACCCCTGCCTTCCCCAGTGTCAACACCCTTGAGTGTCCAAACATAACACAGCACTAGGAAAATGGAAGTAGAGTCAAAGAAGATCTAGAAGATTGAATTCCCGAGGGCAAGAAAGCTTGTTTTTTTTTTTTAGATTAGTGTATCTAAACCCACATAACATGCTTATTAACAGTTTCTGAATAACATTTGCAAGGGTAATGTCCCAGAAGTCATTTTTTGTGTTAACTTGCATGAACAACACCCTTATTTATTGAATTTCTGCTAGACAAACTACAAAACTACAAACATATTTAAATTCTCTACTGTAGTTTTGCATGAATTACTGTACCTGATATAAATAATTCATTCTATGAAATGATTCCTTTCCTTGAAATTGTAAATTTTTGTACATTTTGTGTTAGTTTTCAAGCATCAAAAAATCTGAAACAAAAAAAACATGAGTTACACAAACTTTCCCAGCATCAATATATTAACTGTATTATTTCATATTTTTCTTAGAATTCAGAAGAAAAACTTAACTGTTAGTACTATATTAGAAACAGAATGACATACACATGGTCAGAAAAATTGAATCAGTTATACAATATTAACTTAGATAAAATACTGTGCTTAATGAAATTGGCAGTTCTTGGAATAAATCTACAGAATTGCAGCTATCTCAGCTGTGTGTGAATTACAGTAAAACATTAATCATGGTCACAGCTGCAGTTGTTTGAAAAGAAACCTCATTTTCTCTCTGAACTTCATGCTTTATGAAACAACTGTCAGATGATACCCAAGCCTGGGCAATAAGCCCAAACAAAAGTTGCTCGGAGTGCAAAAGTGCAAGGCTGGACTATATAAGAAGTAGCCCCATGTGGCCTTGCTGTCACATGCCTGTAAAGTGGCTGAGGAGGATACAAGACCAGGTAGGTAGGGATAACGTCTCGTCGACAGTGATGTCATTGTAGATGGAGAAGTTGCTCAGAGAAGCAAGAACAGGGAAAGAATTGGCCATGGCCTGTAGTAAGGAAGCAGCCCAGCATTTGCCTGCAGTGATTTTGGGAAGTGATGGAAAATGCAAATCAGAAAGATCGCACTGGGATTTGACCCTAGGTCCTCCTGAATGTGAGTCCAAAGGTTGATCACTGTGCAGTGCCATCTCGCAAAGTTCCAAGCCAAGAATGTGGTGAGCAGGGTAGTGTCAGGGTGGCTGTGACTGTTGGCGCACTTGTGGACTGAGTGTCTTTCAACCACTAATTAGGCAGTTTGTGGGTCCTGAAATGATGCACTGATACATATGCATCAGTGCATCAAGTGTAGTCAAGCTGGTAACTTGTTCTCACACTACTCCCAGCATCAAGTTCATGAGATTTTCACAGATGTTATTTTTGCTACATTTGAATTTACTTTATGAAAATCTAAGGATATATTTTAAAGTATCAATCAGGTGTTTTAGGTTTCTTCCAACATTATTCAGAACTAAATATTGGACTTCATGTTGGAAGTCTGGCAGGTAAAAAAATATATGCCAAGAGCAGTTAAACCAGTGCGAAGTTTATTAGCTTTAGAGAGGAGTCCGAGTAAAAGTATGATACATTACAGGACCAAATTCCAAAAACAAATTGACTCGTAGGATCTCGTTGTTAAGAGCCGCCTAAATCTCTCAACTTATCTGGACTCCAAAAACAATTAATTTCAAAGGGTTTTAAATCGAACTTCACACAAAACCTAGTCTTTCTCATCAAAGGTGTGCCCCCAATTAATTCATTATAACCATTTGATTTAGTTCTAGACAGCTGCTTAGAACTTCTTATTTTCATCATCAAAAACAGTAAGGTGTAGAAATATTATCTGGACACAAACCACAGTGCAAGAAATATAACCATAGTTTTCTTTAAAAAGCACAATTGTGAAAAATTAAATAAATGTATATCTTGGTAGCACAGACTGCTGCAATTATGACTTAAAATAAATATATTTTCCTGGTGTGATTTTTGTAATCCTTAATACCTTTCCAGAAATATGCCTATTAAGTTTTATAGCCAGAGAGAGTGTAAAACATATTTTAATCTGATTTCATTAATTTGCTATTTAGGAATGCTGTTAATCTGTACTAGGAATGCATTGTGTCAACATCTGATGGATAAAGGCGGAAATGAGGAATGTAAATTTCTTAAATTATTTTATTAGAGTAATTTTTTATTTCCGTACAGAAGCAGCATTTTATATAATTAATTTTCACATTTAAAACAAAATTTTATGCAGTTATTATAATTTACAATATCCCCTTCCCAAAATATTCAATGTCCACAGGCAGCAACTTGCCTCACATATGCTGCCATAACTGTACTGTGTTTGACTTGCTTTATCAGGGTGGCAAACAAATCATAAGAAAGGAACACCAGAACAAGGTATGGTCGAAAATTGTTAGAACGTCAAGCTCTGTGGTATTAATATAGTATCAACAGAGCTTATGTGTCCGTTAAACCCAATACTGACATACAAGCAAACACATCCTGCAGCAGGGCATCACTATAACCGGGAGCAGTTACCCATCCACTTCCAACCACAGGGTAAGATTGTGTTAATGTGATCCTGCATGTAATTAAATGATGCCCCAAGTGTAAAGTAATGAAGGGAGCCCCAATTTCATTTAACCATTCGTCGTAGCCAAAAATGTGCAGTTACAGTGTTCTCAGTACCAGAGCTAAATAATACAATTTGAGTGAAACTAGTGTCTACCCTATTGAGACTACTAAGTATTTACAGTACATTGTTTTCAGCTAGGCTTGTGCTACTTAATTCAAATTATCTTTGTACAGCTTAATAATGTTAAGTTCAATACCACTTGAGTATTAGTAAAATTCACTCCACTAATAATACAAAATCAACTTAGCAGAATTGAATTTTTGGGTGAAACATACTTATACCATAGTGTTAAACAAGGCCATCAAAGTCGCCCCATAAATTGATGTACAATAAAATATTAGTTTTTTATTCAGTCATTGCCTGAAAGTATTTTTACACATCAGTTTATATAAACACTGGGATTTACTTAGTTAAAATAGTTATATCTTTGAGATTGAAAAAAAAAAACTATTATGTCACATCATTTGACAATAACAAAATTCAGAGACAAATTGTGAATGACAATTCATATGGCTCTTCCACATTTTAGTTTTCTTACAGTAACAGTTGTGCACAGATATTGATTAGAATCTACATTGCAGCTTTTTAAAACAGTGTGCAAGTCATGGCATCATTATAATTTTATGTATTTTATTACTCAAAAAAGTGACAAAGGTTTTTTCACATTCTTTTGTGCAATTCATAGCACGCTAACATAATAATTTATTGTGGCAACCTGAGTGATGCACTTTGTACTTTTGGAAACTTAAGTTTTAATTCTGTGTAAGAGCTTTGTACATTTTTTTAGTTAAATTGAGTGGTTTTTGCAGTAATGTTAATTTTCTTGTTGTGAACATTTGTTGACCACAACCCCACTGTTCATGACTGATACATTGACTCAGACAGTTAGATTTCAGCTCCCTTACTGCACAGATGCACATTCTAATGGGGAAACTTCAATTTTGCTTTAAATGACTGCAGTATTCCTGTTCACAATTAAATTTGCACAGCTTACCAGTAGGTTATTTTATCTTTGTGCTTCATTAGAAAATAACATAGTTTTGCTTAACTTCTATTTCTGCATTATTTTCGAGCTGATGACAGAGCAGTGCAACCAGTTTTGCTGCACATGTTTGTAATAACCATGCGGTGTCACACACAGAAAATAGTGCTAAGTACAACCTCCATTTTGTGAATAAGTGTAGGAATAAATGCAATTCAATGGCAGTTTTTCCATTCACTTGTGCATGCAGACGTTTCAAGAATACATTCCCATAATTCACATAATCAGCTGGCATGCTCCAGTGCCACAACAGTTGGATTAGGGAGTCTGAATAGTGCTAGCATATGGTAGTGAAACACTGCCTCATTATAAGTATTTTATGGTAGGAGTAGGGGGGAGGTAGGTGGTGAGGGATGAAAGAGGGAGGGGGAGGAGGAGGTCACAGTACAGGAGGAACATGGTGGGTGGTAATTTTAAAATTCACAAACAAATACAATTGTAGCAAATAAATGATACGAAAAAATATAAAATCTACATGCACAACAAATATAGAGAATGTTGTTATAATGTGAGATTCAGTTTCAAGAAATGTATAAACATTGTTTTATTGTTAAATCTGGTATAATGTTTTGGTTTGTGACTTTTTTATAATACCTACACTAATTGCAAAAAAAAAAAATTATTACCCTGAAGGTGCCTTCACAGGGGTACGTAGGGGGGTACAGGCACAGGGCAGGTATACAGAAAATATCAAAATATTGTACCACACCAAGTATGTATTGCAGGATACACTTAGCATGGTGTTGGACTACCCATAGCATGGGCAAGTAGCGATATGTTGGGCATGGAGGCATACAGACATTGAATGTTCTCCTGAGGATGATCTTGTCACAGATGGCATAACTGACCCTCCAAAACTACCATAATTTCCGTTCAATCTGGTCCCAAACATTCTCGATGGGCGAGAGGTTGGGGGGACTTTTCTGGTAAAGGAAGCATGTTGACATCACGAAGGCAAGCCAGAGATACCTGCGCTTAGTGAGGCCAGGCTCTATCCTGCTGGGAAATGGGATTATCAAGCTGCACATGGTAGCAGAACTTCCTGGATGTACCACAGTGCCATCAGAATTCCTTCAATTACCACCAATGAGGTGCGGAAATTGTAGGAAAAGGCACCCCACACAATGACACCTCTAGTGGTGTGCCACTCTACAATGAAGTGTGGGTCGCAGCGCTGGTCAGGACGTCTCCAGACAGTTTGTATCTAGACAGAACCGTGATTCGTCGCTAAACCCCACTATTCACCAATCCACATGCTGCCAGTTCCCGACAGAAGATCACACATGCTTGGCGATTCTCAGGTCGTAATGGTACACATTGTAAGGGTGCCACGACGACATATACTGCACTGCTAGCCATCTGGATATGGCACTAATGGACACAGATGTATACCCTCCTGCAGTGACATGTCTCTGGATGATGCACAGTTATGTCCATGGAGTGCTTACAGCCGGTTGCACGATGAAACAATCCTCTCTTCTAGTGGTCCGCCAGGATCAACTCAAGCCTTTTCGACAGGTGTGTGTACCCTCCTGTTCCCACTGCATCCTACACAGGCTCACAGCGTAAGCATAACCGTTCAAGTAGTGAGCAATGTGCTGAAATGTCGAACCTGCCTCTCAGAGGCAGACAATGCAGTCTATCTAAAATTCATCCAGCTGGGCAAAGGCTTGATGAATGCACTGTCCAGGTCATGCTGATTGTTCACTGAACTTGGCTCTGTGACTCACACTGCTACTAAGGCCTATCTTGTGTCTTACAGTTGTGAATGATGGCAGGATGTGTATGGCCCCCAGTGGCATATCCGTGCAAGCAACCTTCATTAAACACAAATGGGACAGATGTCAGGCTATGGTGATACCGTGTGGCAACCTTCGTTGTTATCACAAAATTTGTTCATGGCAATAATTTTTTTTTGTAAATGAGTGTACACATATTTATAACAAACAGAATTGTGAAGTAAATGTAGATACCAGGAAAAGATAATGTTGTTTGCTTCTAGAATACATGTCTATACACAAAACTAATAATTCTGAATTCAATAAGTATAAAAAAATGCAAAAATGCAAGAGAATATAAAAAGTTCACAACTACCTAGCTCCAGTAAACTATTAGATGCAAATCCACACAACTGAACTTTACAGAGAATGAGCAAAGAGATAGCAAAAGGTCATACCCATTTAGCATACCCACTGTTGTATTCTTGTAATCTTTTAGTTCATTGTAGATAATTCTCTTGTATTAAGGATGACATATTTTGCTTTTCTGTGCATTTTAAAAAAAAATTATTTTTAGGTTTTTTAAGTTTTACTTCACAATTTCCCCAATCTGCATAGCTTTCCTCTCTTTAAAGCTTTTCAGGATTTACGACGAACACAACAAAAAAAACCCATGGGTTTTAGCAACTTTGGTAAAAAACTAATTCTGGAGGAAAAACACACCAAAATTTACTAAACTTGTAAATTTCCTGAAACATTTTTTTCTTTACCATTTTTTTTTAAGTAATTGAACCACAATTATTATGACGAATAGGGGCTTTTCCTAAAGTAAGTCACGGCTGTGCTGTATTTATAACTTTTGCAAAGCTTAGTGTGTTTAAAATTCCCTGGCACATTGTATACATTGCTGGATTATAGGGTGCACAACAAAATGATGTAAATGGTGAGAGTACGGACTGGTATGCACATGATCCCATGTTAGTGTGGTATCGTCGTATAGCCTACGATGTGGATTGTTTTGACCATACTGTCAAATGCTGTTATATTCTGTACCATATAAGAAGGCCACTTTTTGACATCTCGGTGAAAGTCGAGCCACTGTTTACATCTGACTACGTACCCTTCCGCCATCAGCTGGTCCGTCAAGTCGGGGCTGTATTTTTATCAACACACTGTCAGCTAATCCACTTCTCATTGTACTGTAATGCTAAACAAATTTTAAGACTGACATCTGTCTAAAAAAAATAAGTAGGTTATAAAAGTAAAAATATAAAATGTTGCAAATAATTAAATATTTGCTAACTCTTTTTTAATTTGTCCGAGATAGTGAATTTGGGTAAACATTTGCGAGGCGGTCTGTTGTATCTATTATCACACTTTGGACGTTATAACTAATATATTCGAGTTGAAAATATGTGACGTGGAATAACGTTAAAATTGCTTAAAAACTATTCACATGTCTCACTTTCTACGGAAACAAGGAGATGGGTTTTGAGAGAACAATATGGCGTATAATTTACGTACACGAACGATTACCACCCAAATATAAATTACTTGTACTCCAAATCGTTGTACATGAAATATATGTTACATTAAAAATTATGCAGAGCTCGTGGGAAAATATAACTATTGGCATATGTTTGTAAATTCGTTATATATCACGCAGGAAAGCGGTTCATTTCTGGCTGGTAATACCTCGCAAAATATCCGACAGATGGCGCGCACAGCACGTCACTGCAAAGTTTGAGCAACCCTTTTTTTGGTCAACAGATAGTCTTTTTTAAAGTTGATAGTTCTTATATTACAGGCTGGAAATATATTTCAAATTTGTGTCGTTTCATCAAATTATTAGAAAAAATAACTCAACAATATTATGCAATATTTCTGTATGCTTTTGGAATTAATATCAAGGACGTGTTGAAAGCGAGGTTGGAGAGGGATGATACGACGTGAAAAAGCTTTCTGAAGTTAGCACAACTTCAGAAAAATTTTCCACGTAGTATCGTTCTATTGTACATTTCATTTTGAACATCAATACATAACTACATTATCACGAAGTTTAGTTTTTAACACTAACAACCATTGTTTTGTGACCTCGTAAAATAAAATGTATTAATAAATCCAAGAACTCTTTCTTATCCGCGTATTTTCTGCTTGTCTGATGTGCGTCGACAGTGCATTCAGAATAGCCAACGTAATTTTAACTTTTGTTCGTTCGTGCATCAGCTGATACAAGATTATGTAAATGGCACTTTGTTTGTTTCGTATGCATCAAATTGCCACTCACTGACTGTCAGAAAGTGGCCTTCTTATACAGCATGGACCATAGAAGCAGCTGAGGATGGACGAGGTCAACTACCAGTCGAGATGATCGATGGGTCATGTGCCAGGCACGGAGAGATCACATGGTGACCCAGTCCATAATACCGGCCAGTGTTGGGACTCTTGTGTATCCACAAACTATTTCCTCTGCCTCCTTACGGAGGCAAATTTGGAAACCCAGCACCCATTACGTAAGGTGCCAAACTGTGCAACAGCTGCAGCTCCGTTTGCAGTGGTGCCCGGCCATGGTAATGCGGAACCCCACAAACTGGCTATGTGTGGAGTTTAATGATAAGTGCAGCTTCATTATGGGTGAACACCACATTATGGTCTGGGGAACTACAGCCTACAATAGTTGATCCGTTCTTGTCGTGTTACGTGGAACATTGATAGCCCAGGAGTACGTGGATGAGATCCTACGCCCCTGTATGATCCCATTTCTTGCTGGGATTCCAGGTGTGATATTCCAGAAGGATAACACCCAACAGCACACTGCACGAGATGCCCAGGACTGCCTCAGTCATATCCAAACACTACCATGGCTTGCACACTACCCTAACATGTTCCCTGGGACCACTTGAAATGCCAGCTGCAGCCATGCACAGTAATACGAATTTAGAACAAACCATCCAACAATTATGGGTTTCAGGATAACATCCACTTCTATAAAGTTTCAGTATCATCAAATGTAGCCTTCTGTGCGCTATTTTTACTTTCCGGCAGTGAAATGGTATGTGGTTTGAGTACACATTAAACGTTTGATATTGGTGCAGGTGTAAACCTCTACTGTTTACATGATTCATAATGTTCCTTATTGTCCTGCAATGTCAAACAAAAGCAAAGCAAAACACACATTTTTAAAGTCATATTGTTATATTCCTCTGTTAGAACAGCTGCCAATTTTGGGACGTGTGGTTCACAGAGAGTGAAGTGGTGTTGCATGCATTCATGGTTCTTTTTTAATTTGACTGTGGTAACATTTATATCAGAATGGTGTGTGAAATTTCAAGTGTTTCTTGATTTGAGAATTACTACATTTGAGCATATTCTGTGAACTTGTAAGATTTTGTAGTTATGACAGTAATTATCCAGTTTAGGGGCTTTTCTGAAGGAAACGTCCTAGACCACAATAGTAGCATTAATGGGTTCTGCACAGCTTACCTTGTTCATATTTAAGAGGGGGTCATGTTAAAATAAGTAGAACGTATCAAATAAAATAGTTTAAAATACCAGTAATCTGCTGCTTTGTTTATTGCGGGCACCATGATTTGTGGTGACGTCACGATTCCTGTCGTCACCGCATTATACGGCTTCTGGGTAATTTACGTCACCATAATGTGTTGTAAACGGATTTTTTTTTAGATACTTTAGTAACCATTGCGCCTTTGCCGGCATTAGTTGTGTTGTCCTAATCCGGCGGATTTAAAACGGAGAAAGCAAGAAAGAGTGCTTTTGTGTGTTATATTAGCCTATTAACTAGTGCTTTTCAGTGTGTAATATTTGGCTATGACGAGTGCTTCAGGTGTTATATTCACGTATGTGGCATGTTAGTGGAACATGGTGTTTCATCGAGTGAGGTAAGGTTGAATTGGCCGTTGACAGAAGAATTCTACCAGCCGCCTAGGTGAGTTAATTAATATTATTTTGGTGTGTTTTACGGTTCCTTTAAATCCCTAAAATCCTAAATGCGTAGTTTAGTGCAAAACCCCTAAATCCTACGTTTCTTTAAAACCCTACAATCCTAGGTTAGCTTAAAACCCTCAAATCCTAGGTTAGTGTAAAACCCTACATTCCTCGGTTAGTGTAAAACCCTAAAATCTTAGGTTAGTTTAAAACCCTACAATCCTAGGTTAGTGTAAAACCCTAAAATCCTAGGTTAGTTTTATTAATACCCTACAATCCTAGGTTACATTAAAAATGTGGGGTAAGGGNTAGGTTAGTGTAAAACCCTAAAATCCTAGGTTAGTTTTATTAATACCCTACAATCCTAGGTTACATTAAAAATGTAAAATAGTGATTCACTCATTGTGGGGTAAGGTTCTGTTACGTTAGGTGGGCACATATTACGAAATTAGTCATACGTTAATGACCCCAGTATATTCACGTTCTGCATTATTAGTACAGTAAATATACCACTTCAGGGGTTTTTTCTTACAGAAAAGCCTCTAAACTGGATAATTACTGTTATGACTGTTGTTTGGTTTTTTTCTTTTTAAGCATTTGTAAATCACAATCTTATGAAAACTGAATTCAGGACAGTAAATTTTTTGTGTGGTGAAAGTTTGTGATAAGGTGCAATGTAATGTTACAAAATGTTTTCTAACGAGACACAAGGTTTGAAAGAAGTTATTTGTGTTTTACATTTATTTGTATGTTGACATAATTATACAGCATCCATGTAACAAGTATTTACGTCAAAATGTGTCACATTTTAGTTCACAATTTCACAGTTTGATTATGCTGGTTTGTTGCGAGGGGAATGTTTTTAGTGTTTTGTTGGCAAATTTGGAGACAGTTGTACATTTTTGTTTATTTGAGGTTTGCAATTGTTGAGAAGATACTTTAGGCAAGGAAAGAGAACTGCCATGTTTTACCTGCATCATACAACCTTAAGTATGATGTGTATGGCTCAGGCAGCACGCTGTTTAATACCCGTAGCTTGGTAGAAGGATGCTTCTGGTCACATGTTCCTTATACCAAAATGTATGTCTCTGCGTGCCCTACCACCCCTTAAAATATAATATTTTTCAACTTAAGTAAAGATGACTAGATAATAAATAAACAAGGACTGTATTGCACAATAATAAAGCAGTCAGCTTTTTAAACAAGAACTCTGCGACTTTTCTTGTCGCTGAGGTGTTCAATTAATTTATTATAATCCTGAGTAGATGCTACATAATTTTTTTTCGTAAGAAAGGCAAGAGTTCTCAGAGCAGGTCTTACTTGAGTCATGTTCCTTAAGTATGTCTTTATGATCTTCAGCTTTGAAAAGTTGCAGTAATGGGCATGGAGCTTGTTCAGATACATTCCAAGCAGACTGTTTTTAATTGTGAACCTAAATGGTGGAACTACTTTGTTGCCTCCCTTGAATACTTGTGAAAACATTTCGAATTCTTCATACAGTTACAGTGCTTTTGTACTATGGCGGTCTTAATCTCCTCTGCTTAAAGATATTTGGCCATTAGGTCTTTGTCAATTATTAAGCCTTTAATTTGTTACATGAAACCAAATGTCTTTCCATGGGATTTGAGAACTTCAAATCTCAGTTGGCAGCTTATTCACTCTATGTATACTATAATTATAAAATTTTCAGTTTGCAGTGACCTTGCGGTGATATCTCAAGAGCCTCATTCTCTGAATCAAAGATCATTTTCTTTTTATTGCTATTTCTTATGGTCTTTAACATCATTTCAATGCCCATATTTTCCGCAATTTCCCTCACTGTTACCAGAGCTGACTAAAATCTACTTTTACGATAGTCTTCGAGCCACTTGGTGAATACTTCCAGGTGCTAACTGCCACACCGAATTTCATAATTTGACTCTGCCATATTTTGCTGATCACAAAAATATCATACAAAATCACTATGGAGGTAACTAATTACAAAGTTGTTATTTCCTTTACCAAAGACAGGCACTCGCTGATCAGCCCACAGTCTATGGTTCTTGCTGACTCAAACTCAACAAAGGATTGCTAACTTAGTCAGTTGATTTCTTACTGCTTTTACTGCCAGTGCCAAACGTTGAGGCACTTGAACTCTATAGCCCTACAATAATGGAAATTGACATGGTCACGCACTGTAGCAGGCAGAATTAGTAATTTTTTCCAATGTTTTGCATGGATGATTTCACAGTAAAGCCTGGTTCAGTTCACATGTACATCAATCATGCCTAACAAAACTGTCCACATGTAAGCAGATATGCTTTTGGTGCATAGATGAAAACTCTGTTGACGACCATACTGGTTTCTTGTTATTTAAAACAAAGATTCCGATGAAATGCAAGACAAGAAACTAGATGCTACAGATATTTTTACAGTACTTTATTTAAATCAGAAAATGTTACAAATATTTTACTAAATGATTTGTAAATGTCTTATAGAAGCAAGTCGCTGCAGGAAAGACTGTGCACTTGTTTAGCGTGTTGCACATAGAGATGGTTAGGCATGTGAAGCATGTGCCCGGGTTATCCTCAGTGGTCCCAAGCTGCTGGGCCTCGAACAACTAAAATACATCCTGGTAGGTAAAACACTTAATGTTCACTTTCAGAATATAAGTGTTATGCCTGATATATGTAACACAGTTGTAACAGCAAATACTTATATAATGAAATAAGTTATTTTATGTATATTGTGCCAGGACATAAAAAATTGCACACAAATTACAGGTTGAACGCTTTATATTTTTAATTAATAAACATATAATATTTTGAAAAACTACCCTTGAACAATCAATTAAAAATTTGCATCACAGCCAAAAAACACTACGTTGATATAATGCATTGCAATTGTTTTCTTCAATAATAACAATTGCTTGAAAGGGAAATAAAAATTAATTACAACTTTCAAAATAACTAGATTTATAACATTACAATGTTCAAACTTAGTTTCTTCAATAACTATTAGAACAAATAATTAAGTAGTTGACTAGAATATGACCCTACTTTACTGAATAATCTACCAAAAAGGAGGGCAGCAAAAACCATGCCCATCAAAGACTCCATTTCCTAAAATGCACAATTTAAAAATTACCATTGAAACATTACTTTCGGCGGAGGCAGTCATAGACGACCCGGCAAAGCTCCTACTGAATAAAAACATTTCAAAACTAACAACATTTAAAATGTATGATGAAAGCCCAACGAGAGTCGTGGCAACTGACTATAAAAAAACTATTAAGGCTTGGTCAGCCAAAAAGGGGGCAAACACTACATGTTAAAAACACTGGAAAAACAGTAACACGACGTTTTAGTTAGTCCAAAACAAAATTTAAACAGGCAGCTAAAACCAAAATTTAGAAAAAAAACTAGCACTATTGCTTACCCAAGACAAACACAACAATGCCAATGAAAATACCAAAACATTTAAAAAGAGCCTATAAACACATTGATCGTTCTCCACGACTCACCGTTTTAACGCCTCATCATTCAGCGGCTCGAACAAACAAGTAAAATTAAGTCAATATGACAGCAGCTACGTCCTGCTGGAAGAAAAGGTGCAGCGGCTAATACATTCCGAAGTTCTCTGCAGGCGACACGTTTCAGACGTCGGTGGTGCGAACTAAACCTAGGATAAACTAACCTAACTTTATGTTAGGTTACGTTACGCACGGAAATATAACGGTAACATACATATTTTACACACCTTTTTACCCCACAATTTCCCGGATCTGCATAGCCCTCCCCACTATCGTATTTGTGGTTTATATTAGTAATACGTGAATGCACCTAGTATATTCGTGTTGTCTAATTAGTATTGTGGAATTATACCACTTCCCGTGATTTTTCCTTTAATTTTCAGGAAACCCCTATTCCATACAATTACAAAGTTAATAGTGCCGATACACATGACTTAACCCGATTTTTTTTTTTTTAGTGAAAAACCCCTAATATTTACAATTACCAAGGGTCATTTTAAAGGCATTTTTGACAATTTTTGTTATTGCTATGCAAATCTTCTGATATTTATAGCTCTAACCACTATTAGTTCTTTTTAGCATGAACGCAAACACTGAAAAATGCTTACTTCAGAGGTGACACAACTTCTGCAGACCTTATGCAAACTCTTTAAAAGATACGAGTTCAAAATTAAAATAACCCTTTTATCATATTTCTAAATATCTTTAGGAATTGGATTAGTTTAAGTTACATACTGTTAATGGCTGGGTCAAATAATTCTCATTCTAGATTTTTTCGTCTTTTTTTTTCACATTTTGATTACAAGAAACAATAAATACAATTAAATCTCTAAAAATATTGTGCATACAATACAAGCGTATCAGGTCAAGTAGAAAATTATAAACATTCCCTTTTCATAATAATTCTGAATGCTTAAAAAAACGTTTCTGCTAGGGTCTGTAGAACAATAGGTTAGGGCCTAGTATAAGCAAGTTGATATTTTTTGTTTTTAACTTTTTTTATGTACTACTACTGGCACTATAAAATAAGGAAGGAAAGCTTTAAGTTCCACCCTTTCGCATTATTTTTCAGCAACCTCGCTACTCTCTCCTCTCCAATCTACTAATGCCTTTAAAAGGTTGTGGAAAAGGATGCCTTATTTGGACATTGACCTACAACCAACACGAGACGTTTATTAAATTAGTGACTGAAATGTTTCCAATTAATTTATGTACATGTCGAAAACAATAACTTTTTGTGTCAAGTAATTACTTTTATAATCATTGAATAAGTATTTTCACGTGTATTTGAAATTTTTTCGAAACTGTCAACAGATGTTCATAGAAACCACACTCCAGCTATAAGCAGATGACCTCATTCCACAAATTGCTTAATCGTAACACAGAGCGCAGCACTGTGCACGCGTGTCGGGCGGGTCTGGTGGTGACTGGCAATGGTGAGAATTTGAGCGTGTGTTGTGTGAGTCACTTGTCCGTTGTTAGCTGCAATTCACAACGGGAAATTCTGCATTTTACAACGAACTTCAAAGTCCTGCATTTTTGCTTTTGAAACTTGAGCACAAGTTTTCTGGTGAGTGTTAAGAATGTGATTTTAATTGAATTTTTGATGGGTGAGTAATGTGACGTTTGGGTGAACGTAAGTTGTCACGTTTTTTGTTTATGGTAATTGTAGAATGTAATAGTTTTCTGGGAAAAAAAGTCATGAACTTTATATTTGTAGAGTCTATCAAACGAGCGTTGATTGTATTAATCATATTTCCTTACAAATGCTTACATTTGGAGGGCAGCGAGTAGTAAAAAATGCAAATACTTACTTACGCCCGAGGCCTTAATTTAATGATACGCCTAATTTCTAATTTGCGTAGTGTTTTTCATGAATTCATATTTTCTTTTGTTATGAAACAACATTATTACAAACTATGGATGCTTTAAAAAAAAGTTCAATCATGTAAAATTCGCATGCAGTGACTGATCAAATTAATTTTGCTTAACTAGGGAAAAGCGGATATTATTTCAGATTTTATAGTAACCATGCCACGAGTAATCTAGGATTTTTGGGTAAATCCAGAATGCCAACACTATCTTGCATAGGTAGCCTACAAAACTTCAATACAGGAAGTGGGGGTTTTATGGAGTTAAATAAGTAAATAAAAATAAAAGGCAAAAAAATTACATTAGCCTTGAGATTTTGATTTTAAGTACCAACACTGACATACAAATCTTGGTCACAAAAAAAGTAATTTTTTTTTACTTCTCAAAGTCCAAGTCCCTTGGTGCTTAGGTGCAATATCTTATAAAAATTCATAATATTTTTGCAAGCTAACACATTGCAATTTTATTGTTAATACAAAGTGCTTATTGGGCTGAGAATAGTGTTGCCAGAATTCTGAAAGTAAAAATGGAACATAATGTGTTGGTAGGGTTGCCAACTAGCTGGCATTGTCTGGGATTTTCCGTATTCTTAGGCTGAAAAAATGTTCCCATCCATATGGACATAAAATGGGATGTCCTGTATCTCATACTTAGAAAATAAACTGGATTTTAATAAACACACTGTCAATAATTTACCAGTTGTGCAAATACAAGCATAGGCTATTCACAGTAAAGTGAGCACTTTTGAAAGCCCTCTCATTTGGAATTATGGTCACCAAAAATATTTAATTTTAGCCTTAGATGTTAACTTCAGAGTGTGGTGGAATATACACACTGTTTATTACTTACATGGCAAAATTTATTTATAAAAGGTGGTTAAAGAAAAAAAAATTGGTTGACTAGAAAAAGTAACTAGGGCTTCAAAAGTGAATACTTTACCTGGAACAGCCTTTACCTATGTTTATTCTGATACTCTAACCTAGTGGCAGACTATTTTGTAAGAATATAAAATTACGAACAACTAAGTATCTAGGTACTATTTTCATCCACAAAATTGATTAAATACAAATTTTCTACATGTAGCTAATTTTTTATACATGTTTAAAACTGATTTTCACACGTAATATATTTAAAATTCTTTTGAAATAAAAATTTTCCTTGATCAATTTATTGGGTACGACGTGTGTTGAGTTGTTAGAAGAGACCCGTATAGCAAATATGAAAAATTTTGTAACATTAAGCATGCATTTATATGCATAACACATACTGGTAATGGGCAGACAGAACCAAAAATCACCAGGAATCAAGTATTTTGTTTAAATACTCTTAAGAATCTAGAACTTTCACTCACAGCTTGAATCTGAGAAATGGCTGACAAGTTCTATGATGGTATTCGTCCATTTGAATACGCAATTTGAACGTTTTTTTCCCTGAACTATTTGTTTCCATTCGCATAATTATATTAAGTTAAGATGATGCAATTGAGGGGTGGCGAATGCCAATTCCAGACAACTACGTGGTAATATAAATGGACCACAAAACACACGAGAAGACCTAGGCTCCAGTACAATAAATTTAAAATGTAATGATGGTTGAAAACATTCTAGAAGAAGCGTGGAATGAGCGACTAAACATTTGCATGAGAACTCTATTACTCTTGGACAAAGAATATTGCGAGATGTGAGTATTGACGAATCACTCAGCTACATAATTTGGCTACATAAAGGTAGAGATATGTTAAACTCTTAGGAATCAAATTCGGTAATTATTAAGTTTATGGACTTTTCTGTAAAGAAAAAAAAACCAAAAAGTGGTACATTTCCACTCTACTAATCACGTAGAACACGAATATACTAGGGGCTTTAACGCAAGACTAATTTCTTAATATGTGCCCACCTAACCCCACGATGGGTGAATGACTATTTTACATTTTTTAACTAACCTAGGATTGTAAGGTTGTAAAGTAATATAAGAGTATACAATATTAATCTAATATCCGATCATCACCCTACAATCACAGACTAGATGGGAACCCTATAATCCTACGTTAGTTTAAATAACTGCAATCCTAGGTTAGTTAAAATCGCTACAATCCTAGGTTAGTTTAAAAATGTAAAATAGTGATTCACCCATTGTGGGGTTAGGTTCTGTTAGGTTAGGGGGGNCGCTACAATCCTAGGTTAGTTTAAAAATGTAAAATAGTGATTCACCCATCGTGGGGTTAGGTTCTGTTAGGTTAGGGGGAGAACATAATATACAATTAGTCATATGATAATGATGCTACTATAGTCGTGTTCTGCGTTACCTACGAATAATCCTACGTTAGTTTGGAAAGAATGTGAAATTGTGGGGTAAAAACGTCCGGAAAAAGCCTTGTTTGAATGACGTAATATAACTACATTTGCACATTAAGTTACGTGTTAGGATTAGTGGGTTTTACACTAAACTACGAATTTAGGATTTTAGGGATTTAAAGGAGCCGTAAAACACCATAATAATATTGATGTACTCACCAATGTAGGTGGGTGGTACATACCTCTGTCAACGGCCCATTCAACCTCAGCTCACTCAATGAAATCACAATCTTCCACAAAGCGCCACATACGCACATATAACGCACTGAAACACTTGTTTACAGCTGAATATATACACAGAAGCACTCGTTAATAGTCTAATATATCGCACACACACACTCTTGCTCGCTTTCTCCGTTTTAAATCACGAACGGAGCAACGCCTAACTCACCACGACCCACACCTGTAGCCACACACTGGCATACTAACATATGATGAAGACATGTGTGCCCACTAGATTGTGTGAAATATGCAATGTGCAGCCATTATTAATGGCGGTAGACGTTAATAGACGTAAGTATTAAATTTTACAATTTCTTTAAATATGTTCTACTTATTTTAACATTACGCCGTCTTGAATATGAACAAGGTAAGCTGTGCAGAACCCGTTCATGCAACTTTTGTTGGTCAAGGACGTTTAGTTCACAGACGTACACAAACTGTGTGGAACAGTCATTTCGCAATTTTCTTAAATTTTTTAAAAATATGTTGTATTTATTTTAAAGCTACGCCCCTAGTATATTCGCGTTCTACGTGATTAGTAGAGTGGAAATATGCCATTTTTTGGGGTTTTTTTTTTTTTTTACAGTAAAGCCCCTAAACTTAATTATTACCCAATTTTGTTCATTTCTACATTTGATGTTCAGGAAAAAAAATTTCTTCTTAGAAATACACATCTTTTTTCTGGGGTTTTAAGCTAAATGTATGTATAGTCTATTCACGATTTCTTCACACTTTTTGAATTAAAGGTAATTATCTAGTGTAGGGGCTTTTCTGTAAATAAAAAAAAACCAGACAACTGGTATATTTCCACTTTACTAATTATGCAGAACACGAATAAACTGGGGGCATTAACGTCCAACCAATTTCGTGATATGTGTCCACCTAACCTAACTGAACCTAATCCCACGACAAGTGAATCACTATTTTACATTTTTAAACTTACCTAGGATTGTAAGGTGTTAATATAACCTAGGATAGTAGGGTTTTAAACTATGTTAGGATTTTGGTCTAACCTCTGATTTTATGCTTTTAGTCTAATCTAGGGTTTTAAACTGCACTGGGATTTTAGGTTAATCTAGGATTTTAGGGTTTTAGTAACAGTTAAACACACTGGAAATCTATGAATCAACTCACCTAGGTAGGCGACCCATTCAACTGCCGTGCATCTAACCTCAATCGACGAAACACCACGATTTAATAAAACATAAAGTTACACCCGCCACATAGACTAATATTACGCTCAGAAGAACTCGTTCTTGCACCCTCCAATCTTAAATCACTAGCCTTCGCACAGTAGGGATTCAGACGTCACAACTCACGATCGCAAAAAACACATCCACACTATCTGGCTTCTCAGCGTCAACGTAAAATCCAGTGACGAAGACGTATACAGTAAACAGCTGATAAGGTGATGGCACGATGCACATTTGTTCATATCACAATGCATTACTTCACCATATATTAAGGCGACTGATGTAGAGCCGCTCGTACTATTAACTATTTTATTTAATACGTTCTACTTATTTTAACATTACGCCCTCCTGGATATCCACGGCCGGTAGGTAGCGTGGGAAACAGTGATGTGCAGCCATTAAACATGGTGACCGACGTAAACATAGGGGCTGAAGTGCTCGTACTTTTGACAATTTTTTTAAAAATGTTCTACTCATTTTAACATCAAGCCCTCTTCAATATTAAAAAGGTAAGCTGTGCAGAACCTATTAATGCTACTTTCGTTGGTCTNTTTAACATCAAGCCCTCTTCAATATTAAAAAGGTAAGCTGTGCAGAACCTATTAATGCTACTTTCGTTGGTCTAGGGCGTTTCCTTCAGAAAAGCCGTGACACTAGATAATTACCGAATGAAACCTTTGATGAATCCCCCCCACCTCATAGGACTTATTTCCCGAATATGCCTGTATCATGGCATTTTATACCTCTGTTGACGTAAAACTTCTTATTTTTCATTAATTTTAAGTTTTATCTATATTTTATTTTTAAATATTAATAGTTTATTTATAATAAATATGAACAAAAACTTTAGAAAACATGTGTTGTTAGTGCCTAGTAAGCAACAGTTCTCAGGCAACATACTATTGCAACTGAGTGTCCACAAATTCAGTGTGATGTCCTTCTGTGTAATTTTATGGACTTAGTTAAGCTTAGTTTCCATAAGACTGAGGAAATTCCCCGAAGTAGAACTTCAGCAGGACTTAAGAAAAGTGTCAAGTAACTGTGAATGGATTATAGCTGAATTTCTAAAATGCAAAGTGTGTGTTTTGATAAGAATACAAGTTTCTTTCAATGATTCGGCAATCATTATCAAATTTTGTAATTGGATCAATTTGGTTACGTTGTGAAATTAATTTAAAGTGTATTGTTTAATACAAGAATAGTGTGTGGAACCAAATGTAAAAAAACTGAATTGTTTCAGGGAAATCTAGCAACCCTAGCTGAGATGTGGATGGCTTTGGCTTCGTAATTATTTATTTACTCACTAACTTCTGTAGATCCTGCTATTGAGCTCTTTGATACACTGTTAGAGCATATGTTGGATAGTGGAAATTATTTTTATTTCTTGTATTGTGCTGATACAATGTAGTATTTTGCATAAAACTATCTCAATTTGGTTTAACAAATGCTTTTACTGAAAAAATATACAAACATGGTCATGTCATTATACCATGAGCAATGAGGAGGTTTGCAAGATGCATGGATTTTACAGGGACATATTATTCTAACCACTGTTTTCTGTAACATCTATAATAGATAATAGGAAAAAACTTTCTCCACCTTTGTTTTGTTTGCTAATCATGTAGTTTAATTACTTTTCTAATGAAGTGACTTGAACAGTTGTGTGGGGAACCATGGAATGGGTGTTTTCAGGCTGTACTGAAGTTGTTGAATTATTTTTTCATGGCTATAAAGAAATTGTGAGGTTAAAAACATTAAAATAATTTTGATTAAAATGCCACAATCTAATAAGACATACATTACTTGTCACACTTACAAAATCACTTAATCACACACTTAGAAAATCAGTTGCAGACTAGATTATAACAGTGCATACTTCAAAAACTCATGGGTACTTGTGTACAAACTGCCAAAAAAAATTATGTTCTGTGTAAAGTACCATTGATTATATAGTAAAATAAAGTGATTCATGCACAGTATAAATGTGAACCAAACTGAACCTAACTCTAGGCAGTGTAGGCTAGAATTATTATTATTATTNGATTCATGCACAGTATAAATGTGAACCAAACTGAACCTAACTCTAGGCAGTGTAGGCTAGAATTATTATTATTATTCAACTTGCAGTTGGGCTATCGCCCTGTGGCAAACTCTTCATTCCAGCATCCAGTTTCTCTCTGTAGTCCTTTCCTAAAATCTTTCAACCCTATTCACTTCATAAACTCTTTGTACCACATCCAATCTACTCCCTCACAGTTCTCACCAGCATGGACACTGGCTGCATATTCTNGATTCATGCACAGTATAAATGTGAACCAAACTGAACCTAACTCTAGGCAGTGTAGGCTAGAATTATTATTATTATTATTATTCAACTTGCAGTTGGGCTATCGCCCTGTGGCAAACTCTTCATTCCAGCATCCAGTTTCTCTCTGTAGTCCTTTCCTAAAATCTTTCAACCCTATTCATTTCATAAACTCTTTGTACCACATCCAATCTACTCCCTCACAGTTCTCACCAGCATGGACACTGGCTGCATATTCTATTATTGGCTTAATCATATCTTTATAAGCCGCCTTCTTTATCTCCCCACTAACCCCCTTCAAAACCCTTCCCAGCATTCCCAAAGCCACCTTTTGCCTTTGATAACCCTGTGTGTGCTAACTTTTTCCACCTATGATCCCTCTGAATCACCACCCTATAAGTGCCTTCATACCTACCCCTCTTCCTAGTATACCTTGCTGTTTTATGTTTTTTGTACATTAATCTTCATTTCATTTTATTCTGTCCACCTCCATGATTTGCTTCCTGTTGAAGGATCTATGATAAGTTATGATGGCATGTTGAAAGAGGCTTTCAAAATATACTTCCAATATAATGTAACCTAAACCAGACAGTGGTTGGATCACTTTGTAATTTTTACCGGATTTGTGGGATAGTGTTTGTAATATAGGCACACTGGCGAAAAATGTTCCAGTTTAGCTGCTTTTCTGAACGAAACGTCCTAGACCAACAAAAGTAGCATTAATGGATTTTGCACAGCTTACCTTGTTCATATTCAGAAGTGGGTCATGTTAAAATAAGTAGAACGTATTAAATACAATAGTTAGAAGTACTAGTTCAGCGCTTTGTTTACCTCTGTCGTTATTATGTTTGGTTACGTCATGATTCCTGCCATCACCTTATTGGCTTGAAGATATTGTTACATCACGGCGACACATCACATGTTATTTAAACAGACAATTTTTCAAACAGCATAGTAGCCATTCTGATTTTCCCTGTATCTGTCTTGATGTTCCAATCCAACCGATTTAAAACTGAGAAAGCAAGGACGAGTGCTTCTGTGCGTTATATTCGCCTATTAACGAGTGCTTCTGTGCGTTATATTCACCTATTAACGAGTGCTTCAGTGCGTAATATTCGGCTATGAACGAGTGCTTCAGGTGTTATATTCGCGTATGTGGTGTTTTAGTGGTACATGGTGTTTCGTCGAGTGAGGTAAGGTTGAATTGGCAGTTGGCAGAGGAATTGTACCAGCCAAGGTGAGTTACTTGATATTCTTTTGGTGTGTTTTACGGTTCCTTTGAATCATTACAATCCTAGGTTAGTTTAAAAATGTAAAATAGTGATTCACTCATCGTGGGGTTAGGTTAGGTGGGCAAATATTACGAAATTAGTCATACGTTAATGACCCTAGTATATTCGTGTTCTGTGTAATCAGTAGAGTGGAAATATACCACTTTTCGGGGGTTTACAGAAAAGCCCCTAAACTGGTTAATTACAACAGGATACAAATGAACAAAAAATGTCACAGTGCAACTGTCTAACCTTTGCCATTTTCGGTGTAATCACATGTTTGTTGCTGGCAATGGCTGTGTGTGTGTTGTGATGCAGATTTATAAATTGCACAGATAAGTATGAACTTCAAACTGTGGTTTATGTAATTAAGTGTTGTTTGCAATAGCCGATGCACAATTTTGTGTGACGTAGCAAATTTGCTTCCCCTCTTATTCTATCTTCTCAGCTCTGCTAAAGCCGTAAAATCGTTTTCAGTGGCCGTTATCGCTACAGTGTTGCATGGGGGGAGGAGGTCAAACCAGTGAAGATTTGATTGCGACTCCTAGCAAGTGACCCACATTTATAATATCCTAGTAGTCAGTTTCAAAGTTTGTAATAGTGCGGGCCGCGGCTCGTTAAGGCATATTTAATATAACTGCAGCCTCACAGTTAGGCGCCATGTTGTTAATGTTCAGCACTTGTTACATTGCGGAATGTTTACGTTGCCACGGCTTGCCCTCGACTAGATCAGAAGGTAGAAACACGAGAACACGAGTCTCGGTTAATTGAATGCTAGTTACTTAAGAAAGAAATAAAGTTCCAGAGTATTTTGTTCTATACTTTATTTATCATTTGAATGACACAGTTCACATACGAATGTTTAGTATGCAGAGTACGAACCGTTCTTGAGATAAATATACTATTGCAGATAACAGTGCCACAGTCGTTTACTTAATGATGTTCTTAAAAAACTGACCCGAAGAAACTTAAAATGCGGCTACCTCCCACACCGGCTGAGAAATGATATATTAAAGTCTAGTTGCCGATGTGGGGGTTCTAGTCCTGCCCGAACGCGGCCTAGGCTAGCATTGCATGATACTTCTCGACTGCGCTGACCTGCCCTCACGGGCGACGTGAAGTAACTCTCCCCGACGACTGACTTGAATAAGACTGCTCTCAGGGCGACAGACAGACGCCTCTTTTTGTGCTGCCTATCACCCCCCTCTCCTGAGATAAGTGCCTGGCATCTGCCAGCAGCGTCATCAAAAACTGCTCGTGTCCCACTCTCAACACGTTATCGATACTGCTGCGCCGTCAACATAAACTAACCTCTCTTACAACAAAAACTTGTTGACGTTGCCTGAAAATGCGCTGGAGGAACTAAAACTTGTCGACGTCGCTGTTAACTGAAACGAACTAGTCTAATTAATGCGGACGCATCCCAAAAACAACGATGTTTGAAACGAAACACAACCCGTCTTCTGATAAAACATAACACGGCAAACGTCCTCCCGATAACCTACAAACACACACGTCTGCCGGATAAACTATCACGGGAAACGAGCCACCACGGCTTTAAACTTCAGACCCGATAAAAATATTAAGAAGCTTTCCAAAGCTTCATACACACGAAAGAATTTTACACCCGAGTCCCGAAAAATTACGAATATTGCGTCATTACAAGTTGTTCAGAGCCCACTGTATCTTGGAGATTACTTTATCATAAGCCCTTCTGTTTATAAATGTATGATGTAGACCCCAACCTGTACCTTTACCTCTCATACATGTAAAACCTATTGTTGTGAATACAATGTGATATGTATGCAGTAGGGTTTAATAATTATTGGTGCAGTTGCATGTGTTTTTTTAGTAATATCTTTATCAATCTATGAGCATTAACAGTGTGTCAACAAACATTGTGTTCTGCCTTGTTGGTGTCTGCAGCAAAAGCACTAAGTGGACACACACCAGACATTGCAATCACTGACCTGTACACATGTAGCTTCATTGTAAATGTTCTAAATGTCCTTCTCCAACCTCACTGCAGTAATGTATGCAGAATAATAGTGATTGACTTACCCATTCAGAATATCTTGTACCATATCAAAGGTAGCCATGATTCTTCCCTAACAAGTCTTCAGATTTGAGTTTCTCGTAAACATATCTTCAGAAATCCCCATGGCCAGAAGTCTAATGGAATCAGGTCAGATGAGCATGGTGGCTAAGAAACAGGCCTGCCTCTTCCAGTCCACTGCATGGGAAATTCTGTATTGAGATGGTCACACACATTTGTGTTGAAATTGGGTGGTGCTTCATTGTGCTGTAATCACATGCCTTCGTAGATGGTGAGTGGAGCAACCTTCATTACCTCTGGCAGTGTGAACCTCAGTAAGTGCTAGCACAGATATCCTGTGAAATGGCGCAACAGGAAATATGGCCCAATAATGTTGTCTCTCACTATGCCAGCTCAGTGGTTAACATCAAACCATTGCTGGAAGCCTCTTGTGGAATTAGCATGTGGGTTGGAATTGTCAGCGAAGTTATTTCTACTGTTCAAATAGCCTTATTGTGTGAATGTAGCTTAATCTGTAAACATTACTATTGTGTTGGGGAATCATGAACTATTACACATTGCTTTAGGAATGTCTGACAAAATTCTTGCATAGGATCATAATCTGCTGGCCCTAATGCCTGCACATTTTCCACGTGATATGTTTGCAGAAGTTGTCATTCATGACTTGCCGCCAATGTGGCTTGTGAGGTACCCATTCTAGTGTGATAGCACAGGTGCATTTTTAAGCATTGTCCTCTACACTCCCCAATACAGTCTCTTCGAAGAGTGGATCTAGGATGTTGCTAAGCGACTGTGCTTGTGACACTTAATTGTTCAAAAATGGATTCTTCGCACTGGGAGACTGTTCTGCATTAACAACACTGCAGTCGTGGGAAACAGTTGGCTAATACTAGGAGCAATGCTTCTGGGTAGAGTTTTCTAATTATATGGCCAGTGGTGTAGGGGTGTACCACTGAATCATATGAGAGTTTTCACACATGAGGACAGGATTAGCAGTGCTGTGGATACCCTGCTAAAGCAATACTAACGTGCATAGCATGTCAAAAAATGCTTATACATTTGTTTGTAATTAGGGAAAAGATGGAGTGACAAGGTTGTCACAAACTGTTGATAGGTAGACAGGTATATGAACTAATAGTCTTGTAACTATGCAATATATTAATTATCGGGATACTTGGTTAAATTTCTTTTGTTTGCGAGGCGTCGTAATATTTTTATCGGGATTCGAATTTCTCGCCCTGGTAGTAATGTTTATCGGACATACGATTGCTGTTTCAGGAAATAATAGTTTTTGTTACGCGTCAGCATTAGTAGATATCCGACTGCAGTCAACAGTTTTTATTCTAGAAGGTTTGATTATAATACTGACGATGCAGTTTGGGTGGCTAAGCAGTTCGGCTGGCGTGGGAAAAGGAGGCAGACCCACGCCATGCCCTTATTTGGTTAAGTTTTGATACCCTCACGAGAGGAGAGGGAATAGACACTCGGCTATCGCTCGGCTAGCAGTAGGCAACCAGCACTCGCAGAGACTGCGTCTAGCGTGGCAAACAACTCGCACACCAGCAAACTTTATTCTGCTAGTTTATTTCTCCGCCGGTGTGGGAGGTTGCTGCTTCTGTATTTTCTTCTTGCGATGAAAGTTTTCAAGATGTAGATAATCGTTAAACTACTGTGACGCAGCTCTCTGTTTGTCTGTGAAACTGTTTGTGACTCTGCATACCTGAATATTATATGTGAACTGTTTCATTGCAATGATAAATAAAAGTACAAAGTAATAAACAGAAACTTGACTTTAATTTATAGTTGTGTTGGCGCCTTTAAAGTTTCATGTTTCTACCGACTGAGCTGTAACTTCCACCATCAATCCCAGATGGGGCAATGTTATAGTCTCTTAAGAGTTTTGATTTTTTCACACAATATTTATCAAATTGTTTCATGTGTTTATGTACACCGTGATTTTGTAACCACCATTTTGTCCTTACTTTATATGGTTTCTTTTGTGGTTCACATATATGAACAGATTTTACATGTTAAACAATTGGAGGCATTTTGTGTCTTATTTTTTTAGATTGAATTATGGCTTCCCGAAAGGCTACTGGTCGCCGTGCCACCACCAAGAAGCGTGCGCAGCGTGCAACTTCAAATGTGTTTGCCATGTTCGACCAGGCACAAATACAAGAGTTCAAAGAAGCGTTCAATATGATTGACCAAAACAGAGATGGTTTTGTGGACAAGGAAGATTTGCACGATATGCTGGCATCTCTTGGTATTTATAACATTATTGTAACAGGTTAATGTGTAACATTGTGTGTTCATATGCTTTGTTCCAGTTTGGATGGTGCTGATGGGATGGTCTTTACATTAACACTTTGCAGTCTGTACATGTTTACTTGTTTTCAAGACAAACTAGAATTATTTCACTTATATTCACCATTATAGAGATCTGTTTATGCTGGTTTCTGCTTCCCCTCCAACACCGTCTTATTAGTTCACACCACATGTGCCATGCTTACTCCACTGCATAGTTTGACTGGCTGGCTGTCAGTCATTAGAGTGCCAAGTTGATTCTCTCAATCAAATATCCTTTCATACAGTATTCATTTTAGTTATAAAAATTATCAATTTTTTTTTATGATAATTATTGTTGATGTGCTGCAGAGTTCCTTTAAGACTCTGATAAACATTAAAACACCGAAATTGCATCCATACTAATTCTGTTTTCAGTGGCAGGAAAACTTTCCTTTCGAGTGTAGCCACTATGCAAGCATAGTGCTCTTAAGTGTTAAAGCTGAAATAATTGTAGAAACCTGTCACTTTATAGAGCCAAGGAAAATATAGTTAAAATAACCAGAAATTTTTTGATACGTGCAGTTTTGTTATATCCAAAAAATTTAACACACACCATTCACTTAAAATTAATTAATAAAATAAAAACTGCTCATTCTTATTCAATTCTAAGTTTCTATTGCAGTGACTACTTGGCATCACACAGCAGTAGCGCGGTCATTACACAGCAGCAAAACTTGTGCAGAATGGCTTCTGTTTGATAACATATAACTGTTGCTGCTGTCAGAAATTGGTTCCAAGTAACATGGTAGGTTAACATCTGATGGCAATGTCTCACTGCACATCACTGTAGGAATTTGCCTGTATACTGTAGGCACTGTGTGATGTTACTGAAGGTCTGATGGCGCTGCGTGCTGGTAACTCTTTAAATTAAATAATTTCTGTCACTCCCAAGCCAAATTTAAAGTTTAGAAGGGGTCTGTACCATATTTTTAGAAACAAACTTCTGCAAGTCAACTCATGTTTTTGAATTGCAGCAGCCAAAGCTAGCCTTACATAGGTATAGCTCCAGATGCAGTAACGATGCCCTTATGGCAGGCAGCCCACAGACAGTAAAATGACTAACAAACTCCACGAAGAGAAATTACCTCCTTATAAAACATACTTGTGAAAAGGTGTTGAAATCCAGCTCCTGCCAGAATGTGGAATACATGATGAGAGTGTAGCCTAAATACTCTGATCTTGTATATGGATGATCAGCAAACACTTGCATACCACCAAGACCAGTCAATTAATAGCACAGCACTGCTCAAGATTCAAAATGTTCCAGCACATCTCGGTTGACTGCCAAAACAGGGGCGTCACAACAAGGTGGCAACCGAGAATGTAATGGCATTACATCCCCTCTCGAGGATTAGTGAAACCTTGGTGAATGTGACATGCCATTCACTTGAGCACCCTTTTGCTTTACAAAGAGGTCTGCATGCCTGCAAAATTAAGTGCTTTAGAGAACTCCAGTAGACTAAAACTAACAATTTATAGGCCCATTCTATTCATGGTAATGTTAACATTCAACATCTGTGACCTGACAATTGTTGAATGTTTGATAATTAATGCTTGTGTGAAACAGTTTATCCCTGCATCACTAGAAATATGGCCATTATTCAGCATGTGTTAGACTACATCTATTGTCAGTCTCATAACTTGGCAAGGTTATGACAGTCATTGAGTGGCAACTTGACGTTTGCAAAAAAAACAGTGCCATTTACAAAATCCTGCATCAGCTTATGCGCGAACAAACAAAAGTTAATATTACCATGGCTATTCTGAGTGCACTGCAGACGCACACCAGACAAGCAGTAAATATGTGATAAGAAAGAGTTCCCTAGATTAATTAATACATTTTATTTTACGTGGTCACAAAACAGTGATTGTTAATTACAAACTAAACTTTGTGATAAAGTAGTAATGTATAGGTGTTCAAAATGAAATGCACAATAAAACGATCCATATCCAAATGAAACACAACTTCAAAACCTTGAGAGTTCTTTTCATGTCGTATCTCCACTCTCCATACATGCTGTCCATGCGTGCTTGTTATTAATTCCAAAAGTATACAGAAATATTGCATGGTATTGTCGAATTACTTTTTCTAATAATATGACAAATTATATTTAAAATTCGTGTTTTGAGCCAGTAATAGAAGAAAAGTCAACTTTTACAAAGATGGGATCAACGTGCCATCTGTCCGCTCTTTCCCGAAGCATTACCAGCCACAAAAAAATAGCTTTCGTGTGTAAAATAACAAATTTACAAACAGATACCAATAGTTTTATTTTTCTGCTAGCATTGCATAATTTTTAAAGTAACTTATATTTTGTGTACAGTGATTTTGATTACTAGTAATTTCTATTGGGCCGGTAAAAGTCTAAAATACCTTTAAAATATACAGCCTCCTCTTGATGCACTATCTGATGGCGAAATGATATATAAACAAAAAGTAAACATTGGCCCTACTTTTGTCGAACTGTCAAAATCTTGCCAAGTTACATGAGAGAGAGAATATCTTGAAGCATTTTAACTGCAGAGTTATACACTGTTTTTAAAGCTCTATTATTTCACCATGGGTTCCATATAACAAGCAAGTGAACTGTATGAAAAATTCTGTTTTGCTACTGTGTAAATCCTTAATTTTTCAATGTTCCTCTTAACAAAATAAAGGCCACGGTGGCTGAGCGGTTAGACTGCTCGCCTTCCACCAAGACGAACCGTGTTCAATCCCCGGCTGGGTCACTCCTGGATTTTCGCATGTGGGAATCATGCCGGACAATGCCGCTGGTCGGCGTGTGGTCTCGGGGTTCTCCCATTATCCCCGCCCTTCCATTCTGGTGTTGCTCCATTCTCACTTCATTCCACCCTCATTGCTCTCAAGACCTTGCTGTTGAGAGCCACCCAAAATCTCTTCACTCACTCTTAACAAAATTGTGTTAAGTTAGACTACACCAAATTTAAGGTTGACAGCTTACTTGTTAGAGATAAACTGAAGTCTTGCTTTGGCATACACATTTACCAAGGGCAAAGTTTTCTTTTTAAAATTTGTTTTCCTTCCAAAAAGAATTTTGCTGGGTAGTTTGTTACTTGTGATGAAGAGGTAAGAGGAAGGAAGGGAGTTGGTTCGAAACCACTTGTAGGTTGCATGTAATCTGTTAACAGCTTTGTGTCCTAATGGTGATAAAAATTCTTGATTGATCCCTGTTACCTTTTCCCCCTTACATTCGAAATTATCACTATGATCCTGACTTTCCAATTGCCAGAAGTTAATTGCATATTACTATTTTATGCACAGCAAATTTGGAGCATGCGTTGCAACATTTTTTGGAACATTTTTTTGGAATGTGTAAGCTACAAGAAATCTTATTACAATAACAGATTTAAATTTTATACTTGAAAATATGTGACCTAAGTTATTTATTCAGTGCATTGTAAATTAAAGATAGATACTTGTTATGCAATATATTTAGTTTGGCGCTAACAAAATTTTATTGATATGTACAATTGTTACAGGTAAGAACCCCAATGAAGACTACCTTGAGAGTATGATGAATGAAGCTCCAGGCCCCATTAACTTTACAATGTTTCTCACCTTGTTTGGAGAAAGGCTACAAGGAACAGACCCTGAAGAAGTGATCAAAAATGCGTTTGGGTGTTTTGATGAAGAGAATAAAGGAGTAATAAATGAAGAAAGGCTTCGGGAGCTCCTTACGTCAATGGGAGATAGGTTTACAGATGAAGAAGTAAGTTGTATTTCACTCCTGTTTTAACAGCTTCGTGTTCATAGTTGCATTAATTTGTGCTCTTTGGGAGTTCTGTTTGTGTGCAGGAAATCTTAAAATATGTGGTTCAGGACCACTGCCAAATCTGTAAAATGTTGAATGTATTGTAGACTTAAATAGATCTCTCATAATAACTCAGAAAAACTACCAGTGAGAAATTGGTGGTGTGACCTGGCAACATGATAATTATTTTCATGTTTCCTTTCTATTGGTCAACTTCATTGGCTTCTTTGTAAAAACATTTTGTGCTTTTTTTTTTATTGAAGTTTCTCCTATTTGGCAGTAGATTACAGGGAACCTCTATGGATCATGGTTTGAATTATCAAATAATAAATATGCATTTGAGTTTATCCCTAGATTGTTGAATAAAGTGAACTATTTCTACTTTTCAGCGAGATAAGCAATAACCGGTTGATAAATGTGTGGTTGCAATATGAATGATCCAGCCCTGAGGACCATGTTGATTCACCCAAACGAATAGTTAAGAGTTCCAGGGGACTACAAATCGAAGATTTAGAGAGTTTGTCACAGAGTTACTTTTCTGACTGCCGTTTTGGAAACAACTTGATGTGGAGTTACCAACTGTAGCAGCACAAATGCTTTCTGTGGTGGGACTTCAGTTCCATTTAATCAATATATGTACACGTTTGTAGTTCGGTCACAGCAAAGTGCTATTCACCCATAGAAACTGACATGTTCTTTAGTTTCCCTTGTTGAAAGTTGAGTCATGTCTTCTGTATCGCAATGGGGCAGCGGTGGCGCAACGGCTAGTGCTCACCTTCAGCCAAGACAAACTGGGCTAAATTCCTGACGAGGTCTGTCCTGGATTTTTGCACATGAGAATAGTGTTGGATGATGCCACTGGTTGGAGGGTTTTCTCTGGCATCTCCATTTTCCTCTGTCCTTGCATTCGGGCTCTCCTCCATATCCACGTCATCCTCATTTGCTCTCAGACCCTTCTGTTTCACATAAGTTTATTGGTTCATCTGAATACTTTGTCTTATAGGAGAATAAATTTTGGTGCATCTTTGATACAGCGGAGAAGAAAAGCAGTTGCGACTTTGTAGCAGGGTCCAGATGGTGCATATGTGTGAACCAGGCTTTCTCTTTGGAAAGGCCTGCATGCATGTTTACAGCAGCAACAAATAATACTTAGACAAATAAATTAATTGAAGTTATCCCACAACAGAAATATTTTCTATGCACACCATTTTCAGTTTACAATCCTCAGATTAGGTATCCTTCCTAGGTTAAGACTTTTGTTTCTCTTAAATGTTAAAAATGTTTGAATGTTAACAACTTAGACCAAAGTACATAATACATTTTTTACTGGGATGGAGAGGTTGTTACAGTGCCAGGACTGAAGAGCCCTCCTGTCTTTGTAAAGTTTGCGCTATGAGAGTTGGGTTTTTTTTATTATTATTATTAAAAAATTTGTAATAGATTCTGCATCACGGTTTTTGTAGGTAGTATCTGTCTCGTATTGCAACTGTTTGTGTCTCTGTGTTTAACGTGAGTGAACTGCATAACTGTAAAAATATTTTGGAGGAAAATTTATTTAGTTGGTTTTATGTAATGCCACGTTTTGTTTATGAATTGATTTCTCGTGCTTCTATATACTCGCGGAGTAGAGTCAAACCTAGCCTTTTAGACAGCTGTAACGTTACATGGAATTATTACAGAATTTTATGACTAAACATAATTTCTCCATATTTTGCATTATTTTGCATTTCCCAAAAATTTCTAGACCCTACTCATAAGTCATGAAGAAATTTTCATACTTTTTATAGAAGTATTGCTCAATACGTTTCCTTCTGAGTTTTGTGCATGTAACTGTGTTCTCAGGTTCTTCTTTATTCTAGAATTGATTAGGGAAATTTGTTTTGAACTTTGGACTAACTCCAATTAAAAATATGCTGTAGACTTCAGACCTAATAGAAGAGTAAATTAGCATTTGAGGTACACAGAAAGACAGGAAGTTTTGGAAATTTTTATATTCTAAGTTCTTAGTACCGTTACGACAATCCCAAAAAAAAATCAGGTTGCTCGTATCCTGCCATTTTGCTTTTAAAATCTGTTGAATTTTGCTTATGCAGTGAGAAAATTGAGATGTTTCATTATGTATTTTTCGTACTCTCACAATT
>NQII01004609.1:16460-49434 GCA_002778355.1 Clitarchus hookeri | reverse complement strand
TTTTTTTTTTTATGTGGGATGATTTAAAATTTATTGTACAAGTGAAATGTATACTAAAAAGTCCATCTGTGTAGCAGTCCATTGGCACCAAATGATCCATGATCTCAGTTCATCCACACAACTGAAGTAGCAGTCTCTGAGAGGTGGGGGTTGACCATGGTGTTGTGATGTCCATCAGCATTTGAGCATTCTACCAGTACTTGTCTCTGGGGCCCCAGTGACGAAGTAGCGAGGGTCTTCTCCAAACGTCCTGATCAGGCAACCTTCCTAAACTGTGTCCCAGGTGGTCCAGCAGGTCGTCTCTTCGCGAAGGGGGAAGGGGGGCAGGTAAGAGCCAAACTCCACATAGCACACACCATCTGTCCTGCGCGACTACACTAACCAAACCTGGTACACTGTCAACATCTGGTTGACCAATGGTGCCCATTAAATACACTAGAGTCGTCTTCTCGTTTGGTTTCAACTGATGAGGGGAGTGGAAAATGAAGCCTGATCTTTCTCACCCACGCTATATATAACCTAACATTCCCTTATCCTTAGACAAGAAAAATTTAAATTTCTCAAAAATATAACAGCAAAGTACTTATCAAATACAACATAGTCACCTTACTGGCCTATCACTCATCAGTTAACTGCACTTCAATTCTCCCTTTGACATGCAGTGGGTGTTTTTATTTTATTTTTTTTCCCTCGCTAACTACAATTTTAACTCATCTGCCCACCACTTTGGTAAGGCCAAAACATAGTCACCCTGCTCTTACGGTATTAGGTATGGACTCGTGTAGGATGCTTCAAAGAATTTCCTGCAATTTTTTTCTTGCAGGCCACCGCAATGATCTTTAAGGAACGTCTACATTTTTCCTTCTTTGAGACTTCCTCAACTTTCTCAGCTTTTCAGCGAGAGCAAAACAATGAAAAAAGAACTCTGTGGACTTAGCGAATAAATTATGGTCCAGCATTTTGATAGCTGCGATACATAACACAACAGAAACATTAAGTCATGCAGATCAGTTAATATCTGAACTTGGATCCCGTGAATCCTAATACATTTACAGTAAGTACCCTTCCATTTAGCCAACAACAAATACTAAAATTGGACAAGTCTATTCCCAATGAAAGAACAACAGTTAATAGTGTAAAGATAACCCTAAATAATTTTTCTGGCCCTGTGCAATTTTTAAATATGCTTTAACTCTGCCTGAATTACTGATATGCTCAACTATTGGTTTATAACTGAGACACTTGGCTTAGGTCTTCATCCAACACAAACGGAACACAATAACACTGTTAGTAAAATGATTGTGGAATCAATTTTGATACCTAAGACTGTATGGATTTCTGACTATGATTACTAACAAAGCAATAATAGTATTTCCTACAGAAATACTTTGAAGGTTACGAATCCAAAAACTTTCGTAACGTAGGGGTACATTCAATAAAATTCCTGCAGATATACTTGTAATAGTATCAAAAGAAAAATTCAAATGTGGTATGGCTGAAGGTCCATCTTCTTGTAGACAATCATTAAACGATGGAAAAACTGTAAGAGTTGTTGAAGCATGAGCAGGGAAATGTATCTTTTTAAACGTAGACCAAGTGGCAGGAATAACATTAATAATATCAAACGTAGATATACCTTTCTGGTATAAGTTGAGTAATAATTAACTATTTACATGTTTGGCAACTGGAAGAGCACACTTCACCTAAATGTTCAACCGTAGTACCTTTAAAAACCGCTTTTGGAAATAGAGCTCAAAGTACAGAATCACCTGAATGTCTAGGAACAAAGCAAAGCTGTTCTTCATAAGGTCTGCAATCATGTAAGGCTCTAAAACTTCTTCCTCATTTACGGCCAAAAGTGTTGGCTCATGATGTAGTACGCAAATTGAATTATGCCACTTAAAAGGGATTGCCTCAAAATGATACAACTTCCAATCAGTTTTGTTTGTAACTATTGGTACTTTCAATTTAACAAAAAGTCTCTCTTCAAACATCTGACAGGAACTGATTTGTAAATGATGATAAACTTGAATTTTCTCTAAAGGGATTGCCAATTACTTCAGACAAGTCTTACTAATTTTAATTTTAGAACTTCAGAAGAGATTAATACAGCTGGTAACTAATGAGTATGACATTGATCCAAAATTTATATTCTAAACAAAGTGCAAGTTTGTTTTGCCATAATGGTGATGCGTGACGTGTTCGGGGTCAAAGAGACAGGCTATATAACTGGATTGACTTAATTGGCTGCTAACCTGTCCCCGGCCGGTAGCGTGGCTTGATGGCACGGCACAAAGTCTGGTGTGGGCTTTGCAGTTCTTCGTACCACTAGTTTACCTGTAGTGGGTATGGCTTGGGTCGGCCGCTGTTGCCGGCTGGAACTCTGGCTCTGACCTTGGACGTAGGTGGTGCTGCGGCTGGCAGGTTGGCTATTCCCAATGGTACTGGAAGTCCTTTGCGAAATCTCTCGACGATAGGATGCGGCTCGCCGGCGGTCTTGTAGGGTGGCTGAAAGAGGGAGTTGGGGGTAACTGGGAGGTGAAGCCTCTCCAGTTGGCGGGTGGCTTGAGCTCGTTCCCGGGGGATTAGACTGCAGAGGACAGTTGGTGCTAGGTTGCAGTTCAAGCTAAGCTCAGAGGCAGTAGTTGCCCTCTTAGCTCTCCACTTTGCATCACTCCTATGTGTGTATGGCATAGAGAAAGGAACTAAGGTCTTCCACGCTAAGGAAGAGCAGGCGACTAAAATCCCTAGCACTCGTGACTGGGTCACAGAGATTCAGTCCAATTGCCCCTTCCGGCGAAAATAATGCGGTGGATGGAGTGAATTGGCTGGGCGGGCTGGCTGACTAGCCACCTTGTGGATTGAGTTTTCTAGTGGTTGTGGCTCTACCGTATGTATGCACCAGGTACTTTGGCATACTTGATCCACAGTATGGGTGGCCGTCTAATGTGTGTGTTTAAGACGTACGTGTGCCCGGTTAAGGAAGCCCGTAGTCCTACTCTAGGTTCTGCAAAAGGGTTTCAATGACGTGGTCTCCTGGTTTTTCCTTAATGGGCCGACGTCTACGTTGGATTTAAGTCACAGTCACCCTAGAAATGAGTACTTGGAAGTTAGGCAAAATTAAGTGTTTATTCCTGTCCGTGAGGAATAGGCACAGTGGCCCGTACTAACGTAACGGAAATAAACTACGGCGATACCAAGTGATGGGGATGTGGGTCTAAACTAGACGCGCAGATGCAGCTAGGTAGCTATAATACTAACTGGCCCTAAGTAACTTTAATGCTGTTGTCCAGAAGGCACTCTGATGTCACTACCAGAGTGGTAGTGAGTGTTAAGGGGCTGAAGACTTCTTCGAGGGTTTAAGGTCTGGAAGATGTCCTGAAGGTAGCAGTGGTCCTTCGTGAGGAAGGTGGTAGTAGCAGAGAGCTCCAGCACGTGAAGTGGTGGAGCGAGCTGCTGAGTATTAACTGGCGAGACGGGGTCTGTGCGCTCACCTATATGGACGGCCGGCTGCGGGCCCTTCTCCTCCATTCGGCCGGCCGGGTGTCTTCTGGCTGGAGCTCCTCTCTTAGCGGTGAAGGCCGCTCTCTCTTGGGGGAGACTGGAAGTATGGTTTTTCTTGTATGCTGGTTCCATCACTCCCCGAGCTTACGGGCAGTGTTGAGCTGCTTGGCTGGCTTCTATCAGACGCGGGGGGTGGCATGACTTCTGACACAAAGGTAAAGATGGTCTTGACTGCTGTCTCCATGGGTGTCCGTTGTCTAGGGATGTGCTGATAAGCTCTGGTAGCCAGTCATCCAGGGTTCAAACCCCACTTGGGGTGACGTGAAGGTGAAGTTTGTGCGTGTGTCAGTACGCGTCAGGGGTCAAGGGCTACTGACAAAAGTTTAGATTTTAGTCTGCGATAACTCCTGAATCGTACCTGCATAACTAACCTCAATTCTTTAAGCTATTCCCAAAAACTTTGTACGGTTATTAAACTTGGATTGCACTTTCCTAAATAGATCAGAAACTACATTTTTTACTACTGAGACTTGGTTCGATATGTTAGATGGTGCAATATGGTTCACATAAACTTGTTGGTTTAAATTTTCTAAATGATCATTTAATGCTTTCTCATTCTGAAACAATGTATCACTGTACATTTCCTGTGTTGCATCATTTTTAGGAGATAAACAGTAGTTGCCATGACTCTGAATCAGCTCTCGTATCTGATTCACTGTGGCAATATTACAGCACCAATGAACTATTTCTCCTAAAAAGTTAAATTGAGTTTTGTTCTAAAAATCTCCTGTTCCTAAAACAATTTCTCTCTGACAGCCTCATTAATTGTGTGCAAAAGTGCTTCTGTTAGCCTCGTTAACTTTAGTTTTTCCCTATGAATGATATGTATATAGGAATATTACACTGTAACCTTAGGCATTGGTTGAAAGTAAGCGTCAGCAACCTTGGCTAACAGCAAGAGGTTCAGTGGTTCCCTGGATTGTCCGACTGACCGTCAGCACCAACCACACCAACACAGTACTGCTCGCCACCATCCACCTCTTGGATGCACACCAGGGCAGTAGACTCAATCAGGTTCAGAACACTTAGGATACCCCAACTTTCCTAGACCCCATCCAAAGTACAAGATTAGTACGCATAGCAGGATGTTGATTCAGCTTTCATCTGGAATTTTTAGCATATTAGGGGTTGACTGTTACCTAAACAACAGAAACAAACATTCAAATTGTTGCTCTATCGGAATGAACTGCAAAAAGACTTTTCAGTATATTTTCTTTTGTCCTGTAAAAAGTGTATTGTTTTATGTTAATAGTATCTATTTTGGACTGACCGCTTCCATTCTTTCTTATTGTGTGCAGATTTGGGGTCAATCTTTTCATCACAACAGCAGGTCTGTTCCGCGGTGAAACAGTTTTGTGGATAGGCCTTTCTTCCGTGTGGGTGTGATAATTAACACCACCTGTCCCGGCTGGTACTCACAACTCTCCGTTGAGTATCATACCGCTGCTTGGCTTTCTCCTTTTGCTTCCGAACATTCTCGGCAGCCTGCTTCTGTAGGACTTGCCAATTTCCTTCGAAGTTGTCGGCTCTCTGCTGTGTCCACTTTCTGGTTGTGACCAACTTCTGAGCACGAAACAGGTTCTATACCATAGACAAGCAGAATGGACTAAAGTCTGTACTCTCGTGTCTGCTTACATTATAAGTAGGGCCATGGACTTTTCGCGATAGCGAATAAACAATGACAAATGCAAAATCGTCACAAAATTTAGTTTTTACGCGAAATATGGCATATCTGACTTTGATGTGCTAAATATAACCACGTTTTCCAGTAAAATTTTGTTTACAGTATTGCAAAGCAAACACGCACTAACATTTTAACACTAGGTGGCGAAATACCGTATTTCGGCATGTATTGGCTGTACATTTTTACAAAAAGAAAAAGGCTACAGAAAGTTGGTTGCAACTTATTTACGAGATATTGACATTTAAAAAAAATTTAACCCCCAAAACATGTTCAGAAATTGGTCTACAAACAGTGCATTTTAATGTTTTATCTTAGTTGTAAGAGGGTAGAAAAAATGTGATCAAATGAATAGCTTTTCAATCGTGCAATAATTTGTTCACTCAGGTTCATAAACAAAATATCCTTTATTGTGCACGGGTAGAAAGTAAACATTGTCGAGCTCTGTCATAGATGCTGCACATGTGAAAATAATTATGCTACTGTACAAGAGAAAGATATCTTACGTAATTCGCACGCCCGCCACCGCGCCACAAATGCACATTGATAGACGCCATTTTGTGTAACATGTTGCAGTGTTTTTGCTTTCTCAAGTCACAATATCACCTGTGGAATACTATACGCCGGACGTATATTTGTAAACAGTAATAATAAAATGTTTAATTGTTCTGTTGTGTTAGGTAGAAAATATTACTATTTCGTATTTTAAAAAAAGGATAGTTCCTGGTGCTTCTTAATTTTTTGCCTAGTATAGATTATACACCTAAGTTGACAACACTAGTTTCCCCTGTTTTTATTTGGTATTTACTTTACTATTTGTTTTTGCGTGGGTTCCTGTTACGTGTGTTAACATATTTTAATACTCAGACATTGTTTAATATACCATGAACGGGAACGGGATTTTTAATTTATGGTTTCTTCAAATTTGATGAACGAAACAAAACTATGATGTGTAAATACTGTGACAGCCGTGTTGAATGGTAACGCAAAGAGACATGCAAAAAACATGTACAAGGTGATTTGCACAAATGAACAAAAGAATTCTACATAAAAAAAACAATAGCACCCCAAACAACTGAGAATTGTTAGCGCAATTAATAGAAATCAGACAACGAAACAAATTAAACAAGAGTTTGTAATAGACTTCACGAAAATGTTGCTCGCAGTAAACATACCTATTGAAAAGGCAGATGATGAGTACTTGAAAAATTGGCTTAAAAAAATATGTACCAGGTAAGCATGTAAATGCAGGGTTTTCATCTATCTGTATTTTTTGTTTATATATTTGCACAGAGGATGTCTTCCCACTCTATGAAAAAATATAGATCTTCATAGGTTACTATAAAATCAACATATTCTAAATGTCATAAACCAAAAATTTTTATTTAGTTCTTTGAAATCACGTTTTAAATGTAGGCGTACGTGTCAAATTTTTAGGTTCCTTTTTTTTATTGCTATAAAATATTGATTACAAATATAAATCAGAAAATACAGCAATTTGTCTGAATTTTCCTAACAAGCTTGTGTTAATTAGATGGAATTAATAAGTTTTAAAAATAAACAAAGAAGTAGGCACACCCAATTTCTCACTTTTATTACAGGTTCGGGAGATATTCCAACGGCCCAGGCCCTGAGGGAAAATTATGTCCCAAAAATCAGAGAGGATCATTTCTCTCATTTAAAGGAGGCTTTAAAAAACAAGAAAGTTTGTATCATGTGTGATGAAACCACAAACAGAATGGAGTGCTGCATATTTGTTGTTTTGATACGTGTTCTTTCAGACTTGGTGAACGTGTGTTTGTTGGTGGCATAAAGGAACTGGAGAATGCTAATGGCACCGAGTGTTCACGAGCAATTTTGTCTGTGGTAGCACAGCATGAAATTAAATATGAAAATGTTGTAGCAGTGGTTAGTGACTCTGCACGCTACATGACTAAATGTATGGACTCTTTGAGAGTTTTATTTTCCAGAAGCATGGTTCATGTTCAGTGCTGGACACATAAACTTAACATTGTAGCTAGTTTGTGGAGTGTTTCACTGCCACAGTTGAATTCATGTGTTCAAAATGCCAAACAAGGATTTCTCAATGCTCGGAAGAGAAAACTCAGATATGTATCTCTCCTGAAGGAAAAGTATCCTGGTGAGGAAAAGAAAGCTACCCTCTTCCCAGTACCAGTGATGACCAGGTGGAACTCCTGGTTTCATTCTGTTGACTACATTGCAGAATATCTTGAAGATCTGATGGAATTCTTTCAGCAAACAGAAGCTGAGGGTAGTGCTACAAACTATTTCAGCAACTTAAGTATCACCGAGCGTGACACTGTGAAGTGCTATGCACTTTTTTTAGTAGAACACTGCACTGCACTTATTGCGAACATTGTGGAACTTGAGGGCTCACAGTACATCCTATGTCACAAATTATACTCGTTATCAGAGCTAGAGAACACCTTTTTGTTAGCAGAGGCATATTTAGAGAAAAAACCTCTGCTGCTATTACTCAACACAGGTTAAACAGTATGCAATGAAGGAAGACCTGAAAAATGTGGGTTTGAAGTGTCACTACAAAATACACAGTCTTAAGGATAAAGCCACTGCAAAACAATTTTTTGCAACTACTGACCAATTGTTTGGTGTCAGAAATATAACAAACAACATCGTTGATGAAAAATTGTTTGCGTCTGTATGAAGTTTTGCTTTGCTGAACACACTCGCGCAGACAGAATTCCTGCAAGGCTATCTTGCTTTCCAGCAGCAAGTTTCAGGAATTTTGAAAGGAGGGCAAACTACTGATGTCCTCAATGTTTTGCATGGTCTACGTGAGCAACATTCAACTTTTGGGTCACAAGCTGTGTCCATGCTGTGGATTCCCACATCAAATGCAGACAGCGAGCGGGCTTTCTCTGCATATGGTCACATTTTAACCTATTTGCGGACAGGTCTAAAACCGAATAACATTGAGCTAATGCTTGCCAAATACTTTGGTGCTAGCATGTAAATTGACACTGTTCTAAACAAGATATATTTTTTCTTGTGATAGGATTTGGTATTCTCATTTTCATGACTTAGTGGCGAATTATTCTGCGTGTTCTCAGTTAGAAGTGTTAATTTTTTGTCTCTACATATATTGGCATTTATCAATTTGACACTTGTTTCTGTAGTGAACTCTGTTTATACAAATATATATATATATGTTTTTCTTAAATGTATATTTTACATTTTGTAGTGCTGTGTTAAATGTAATCGTCAAATAATATTTTTAATGTGAATTTATGCATAATTTTTTAGTAGCCAGTAACATTAAATGTGAAAATCCTGTTTTTTTTTTACGAATTATTTCCAGTTTATTTGCCTACAAGACACAATTACATTGTTTTATAGTTTTTTGTGCTGGATTTTCAAACATTCATGACGAACAGTAAAGTTTTTATTTACCGCCTTAATGGTTTTAAGTGAATTTTTGTACCACTTTTAACAGTTTTTTATGGTGAAATTTGGAAATTTTATTTACCAGTTTTAGGGGGCCTTAATTATAAGCAAAGGTCACCAAGGGAAGACTGGTCACAGTCTCGCTGATTACTGGAAACATATTGCAACATCATGGTGGTCAATGTGGCATGCAGGTGCTCCACGGCCCCATTGCACTGGGGACGGTAGCCAGAGGTCATAGTTCCCTGAATGTCCATGAGTTGCAGCAGCTCATGGACCACAACAGGAACTAAAAACCTGGCCCCTACCGCTCGAGATCAAACTGGGTCTACATATAACATTTCCTATCAGGAACTGCGCCACTCCCTCAGCAGTCTCTGTTGGCAAGACACTGGTCTCAGCCCATCGTGTGCCATAGTCTATGCAGTTTATCACATATTTGTTTCCCTGAGTAGTTTTAGGAAATAGTCCTAATAGGTCTATGCCAACCCTATCAAATGGTTCGCCAGCAGGAATCTGTTGTAACAATCCAGCAGGTATTTTATTAATACCCTTCTTGGTTTGGCAAGCTATTCATGTGCAAATGTAAGCCTCTACATCTGTAAACATTCCTTTCCAATAAAATTTTTGCCTGGTTTTATCCAAAGTTTTGGCCACACCTAGATGTCCACCCACCAAAGGGTTGTCAAGACATTCACTTAAAATTTCCTGCTGGGGTTTACTGGGGATTACCAAAAGTTTTTGCCTACCTTCTGGTTCTGGTGTTTATCTTATACAAGAAACACCGTTAAACAAAAATTCTAGCTAACTGACTTAATTTTGAATTATCATTTGAGGGTCTTACTACTTCTTTAACCAAAAGTGCCAAATTACGGTCACTGCTTTGAGCTTTTGAAAATTGAAACCTGGTATTGACAACACTGGCAACTCCAAAGATTTTTCCTTGTCTTTCTCTGTACCAATGTCCACTGCATTTCTACTCCAACTGTCCACATGGGCATGGCGTTTGCCACTCGTGTACTTATTTCAAAATTATACTGAAAACCTTTTCAGTACCCAACGAGTTTTTCTACCACTGCTGTGTGCATTCATTTTCAATTTGTCTAAGTAGCACATACTATGGATGGCCACAGATAAATATATGGTCGAAACTGATCTAAAGCATGACATTCCAAATGAGTAATAGGGTATCTGGACTCTGCAGGTGCGTGTTAAACTCATATAGGCAATTAGGTGCAACTTTCCTTCTCACTTTTGTATTAAAATGGCATCTATGTCATGTGTGCTTGTGCCTGTGTGAATTTTAATTTTAGTGCCAGAAGAGCATTTTTCTGGGCCCTGCCCCAGACAAAAATCTGATTTTATTTCAAAATACTAAACAAAGGTTTTACAACTTTGCTAAAAAAAAATTCAATGCCGGGAGCGGTGGCCCAGTCGCTCTTCCGGCTTGCCCGTTTCCTGAAGGCTTGGCTGGATCTGATTTCTTTAGAGCTGTACTTGGTCCTGTTCTGGCTGATTTTCGGAAGGAGGAGGCCAGACCTAAAAAGCTACGCACCCGTCTAGCATCTAAGGGTGTTGAAAACACTCTCACTGTCCTAATATTATTAGGTTGGGGCCAGATTCCTTCACTGTTCACTAAGTGCCTCACCACTTCCGTCTTCTCTTACCCAAAATAACACTAAGCTGGTTTTAATGCAAGATTTGCTTTTTCAAACCTTTTAGTACTTGCTCCAGCCTATGTAGATGCTGTTCAAAAGTACACCCTGCAACCAAGGTGTTGTCCATATACCTCTGGAAAATTGATGACTCTGTTTTTCAACCAAATAGAATTGTCTTAAAACAAAAGGTTCCCTCAGGTGTTATGAAGTTTTCTCTTACTTGAAAGTTGCTCCCCAGGTGAAACTCTGCAAGGTACAGATGTTATTGGAGGGGTCTGGCCTGTTTGATTTGGATTCCAGCTAAAATAATGCTTGTACTTAAATAGCAAATTTCTCTCTTTGATACTCTGTTCAAGCAGCTGATTAGGATTGTCTAATTTAATTTCATCAAAACCAGCTTTTTCCTCAGCTAGCTTCACTGTTGCAGAATTTACTTGAGTTGGAGTTGTAAGTTCTTCAAACTGCCATAAAGTGCCTAATTTCATTCCCTTATGCATAGTGACCTGATAATCGTCTACATTAGTAATCCACACAATTTTGTTTGTTTCTCCCTACACAAAATATTACAGGATGTTAACACTGAGTGCTTATATACATATGCTTAAAATGTTCCAACATTATCTCAGGTGAATTTGGGACTTCAAAATCAAATTCAATTAAATGATGTAAGTGTGTGTCCAAACTAACATGATCCTTAACCAACACTGAACCCTACTTTTTCAGCTTTCTCCTCTATGGGTGGAGACCAGAGAATTTCTTGAGTAGCATGTCCTAAGGAAATAACATAAAAGTCTGATTGTGTTTTGTTGTTGCAGTATTTTTGTTCTGGTGTTTCAGGTAGACGAGATGTATCGTGAGGCACCCATTAAGGGTGCGATGTTTGACTACATAGAATTCACTCGCATTCTGAAACATGGAGCAAAGGACAAAGATGACCAGTGAAGAAAAATTCCAGCACTTTCCATGGTGAACGTGCCTTATGTAATCTTCCAGATAGTTGTATTTATCATATATATCTGGCTGTCAAGTTTAGATCCTTTGTCCCTCATCATCTTGATCAATTTTTCCCACTAGGAATAATTATTCATTTCTGTAGTGTAATTCTACACATTTTCATTATACAATATTTTGAAGTGATGCGGGCTCATTAACAGTGTTGTATATTGGCATTTAATTTTTTGTTTGAGAAATATTTATGCAGTTTTACAATTAAATAATTTTTAAAAAAATGTGTTTCTTGTAATTTTTTGTTATTCTGTTGAAAACCATTTATCATAATCATTGCTGAATGACTCTACTGTCATTTAATCATTATGATATGAATATACATAAGGAATGGATTAATCTTTTGTTAGTAATCAGGGGCAGAGTTGCCAAAAAAACTGGTGGTGGTGGTGGGGTTTTTATTTTTTTGTTCTTTTTTTGGAAATGCTAAAAATTGCATTATTATTAAATATGCAGTAGACTAAAATAATATGAAGCAGTCATATTGGGGGCTGTGAAAAAAAAATGTTATCTGATCGGAAATGGTGTGGGTGTAGCGTCTTTTCTATTGTTTAAAAAATCTGTAACCTGAGTATACAGTCATAGTTTACAAATAGTTTTGTGTGTGGAAACTGCCCAGTTCCAAGCACTACATGAATAAAATATTGAAATGATGGGCAGAACTTTATTTGTTGGAGTGCAGCTTAATAGAAATAGGACTTTGAAATAATTATTGTAGTTATTCTCAGTTTCATATAACTTCAGTAAATTTTGACAGTTCTCGAAAAGAAGTGTGGCCATGATGTATCCCTCCGCCACAGCTTATCTGTCTGTGGAGAAAACTATCTTTATAAACAGACTACGAATCCAATGGCAGGCATTGAAAGACTGGCAACTTCACTCCAGTACTTAGGCTACCATAGCTGGTTGTCATTCCCAACGGTTTTATTTTTGTTATGAATGTATAAGGTTCTGTTTTATTTTATTGGAGTGGTGGGACTTTTAGTTTAACGTCTTTTGAGACGTGATTGTTTTGCAGTTCCACTTATGAGAGAGTGGCGATTGGAACTTAATTGTTTTAATGATGCAGTGGAAAATTTTGTTTGTACGGAAATAACGCTCACTTTACTATAACTCTGAGATTTAACTTCATCGAAAGAACTAAACGCGATAAATGTGTTGCTATTCATACGATAAAAGAAATATTCAAACAGACAAAAGTTGTTGCATTTTGTATATAATGAACTACACTAAAAGGGCATTTATTTAGGCTGCGTACATTTGAAAACCTCCCGCTAGAACAAAACTCAATAAATACATCGCTGTTAATACTGATGTGTGAAATGTACAATGTAAAAATTTTCAGCTAATTTAACTGCCCGCGTAAAAATTGTTAGCTTCAATAAAATTAATTACGGTAACACAAGGTTTTTTTTTTTTTTTTTTTTTTAAACCAAATACATTTTAAATATTCTAACAACAATTATAAGAAAACATAATTTACTGAACACATAAACTTACTGTTCACTTCATAATTCCTAAACATGTGGCGAGCTTTGGATGATTACTTCACTAAAATCACTTTTGTTTGCCACTGCAATCATACAAAATAATTTATTTCCCGACTTATTCAATTAACAAAATACTTGAGCTAAACTGCTCAAAAAAAGTTTTGCGTCAGAGATTTATTGTACCAAAAATACCATAACATTTCCCCTTTGTGCAAGTATGTTGAATGCGTGTGTTACAAAACAATTCAAATATTTCAAAAAGTTTCATTTTGTATTAAAACATACTAAATACTCCAGCTATCTTTTTGGAAAACACCATTGTTATCCTCTCTTTTATTGTCGCTTTCCACATCGATCAATACCGTGTGTGACCTCGAAAACACACACGATCCCTGATGTGCAGAGACATACTGTGAACGAGATTATCCTGTCGCTCTCATGGTAAGTTGTCCCATTCTGTCTGCATGGCCAGTATCCGCGCTTGTACATTATTGGGTTGTTGATGGCATGCTTAAATGGCAATTTTCAGAAGGTCCCAGGTATGCTCTAAGCAGTTAATGTCTGGACTTACTGCTGGCCAATTCATTCTTTGAATACCGGCTTGCTGGCAGAAACTTTTCACCAAATGTCTGTCGTAAGGATGCACAACAGTCTGAAGTACTTCTGTGATGTACTGCTGAGCTGTCATGCTCTCTATACGAGCTAATGGTGTTCGACGTCCAAGCATGATTCCTGCCCAGACCAGGATTCCTCCATCTTGTTATGCTTGGACTTCTTGCACAGGACGACACCTTGTCTATGCATCTCATCTTCTCCACTCCCTTAACCTTGTAGATTCTGGCCTAAAACAAATCCTCACATAATCAGTGAACAGATCATGGGACCATTCTTCAACTCTCCACACTTAATGATCACATGCCCATTGTAAGCGGTTCTACCGATGTTGTCTGTTGTGATAAGGGTGTATCGTGGATCTAGATGTAGGCCTACCTCTCGAAGACGATTGTGCACGGTCTGGTCAGAGAGTTGTACACCCAAGGCTTTTCAAAGACAATCTCGTATCTCCCTTGGTGTTGAGGTATTGTTCCGGGATACATTAATTCTCGCACAACTGTCCTGAGCAGCTGTTATGACCTTGGGGCGACCAAATCGTGGTCGATTATTAACACTACCAGTCACCACACCACTTTGTCACACCCACAGTACAGCAATCTGAGGTTTTACACCATCATTTTGTAAGAGATAAGTGATCCTAGCACGTTGAAACTTTGTTATTGTGTGCTGTGACATGATCAGATTACTTGTGCAGTCAAGCTCTCGCTACCAGTCTCCACATAGCAGAATGAAAACAAGCTAACATTCGTCTGTCGCAGAGACTGTGCACCAAAAGTGAACTACAGTCAAGTGGGACACACATTCCGACAAAAGCGCTAGACAATTGTGTAAACATTATCCTAGAAATGCATTCCGTGTAATCAAGTTGGAACATCAGGACTTTTTGTTTGCAAAACTTTTTTTGAGTGGTTTATTTCTTGAGACCAACAAATTTAAACTTCACAGTGTAAATACTTTTTCGCTCGTGCTCGGAGATGGTCAAAGAAAATGGCGGACCACAGCATACAACAAACCCTTTTACAAGGCAACAGACAAATCATTTCACTGAGGAGACTGTTCTAAAGAGGCACATACGATGAACTACATTTTATTGAAACACACAAATACATCAATAATTAACTGCATGTATAATATTCTGACAACACCAGCAAGGAATTCTCGCATATAGATAAATTATGATGGAAGAGAGCTCAATGGTAACTGCGTTTCACCGGGTGGGTGGAGACCTTTCACATAACCATGATGTTAACATGCTCTACCATAATATTTCTAAATATTTTTAAGGTCCTGGTTTTATAACACAGAAAAATTGTACACATGTCTATAAGCACAATTCTGACCATAAAAGTAATTATTATAATTTTTAATGCAGAGTTCTATTTTTTTCTACAATAATTGCAAAGACCGCCAACATAACACGCATCCCGTAACAACCATTATTTGACACAGTATTTTGCAAATGGGGTGTTTACTGTTTACATGCTATGTAAGTTGGTCACAATGTCAGTCACATTTTACTGAAGTAACATGAAACAGAGAATAGAAAAATTTATTGAAGCATTTTAGTGGATTTTGCAGAATAATTTTTATATGGCTGATTAACCGAGAACTTAAAATGAACAATCAGAATGATGCCATGCTGAATTAATGTTGTAGCCGTACAAATATTTACAAATGTTTTTGAAGAGTACAGCAAAAGAGCTAGTTTTAAATTCAGCACATAATGTTGATGAAATTTGTTGTAATTTGGTTGTAATTTTATTTATGGTATGACATAAGAAGGAAAGACAAACTAATGCTGGATTAGAAACCACTGGCATGCCATCCCCCATTTCATTAGCTTGGAAATATTGGTCATTTTAGCTATCTAATTAAAATATATTTCAGTAGTGCCTCCATAGTCATGGCTAATAGATCTTGTTATTGTAGTATTTTGGAATTTACTGAAGTGTAAGTTCATTTTAATAAGCTTATAACCTACAAACAGCTTTGAAAATTTTTTTGTTAGAGTTATGTTTGCCATACATTATTTTGTTTTGGAATGAATATCTGTAACAAAAATTCACTTCAAATTAGTTTTAGTTATTATGTTAACAATAGTGAACACAATTATTTTTCATATTTTATTTCTCCTTTTTCGTATTAACAAATGCCTGTGATAATGCAGTAAAGTCACAATACCTTAAATTGTCAGTACACACTGACCATCAGCTGGGATATGACAGTATGAAAGGCATAGCTGTGTTTGTGCAGTCTTGTGAGTAGCACAATCCCTCAAACCAGCACAGTTATGTTGGGGCATGTTCGTAGTTAAATTGACACTCTCAGGAGTTCTGTTTAGTATCTCCTTTCTGTCCATTGTGGATACTTCCACATTGCGTAAGAGTTAACAATTACATGGGTCTTGTGACGGGTGTACGTGTTTCAGACAATTTGTCACACTGTGAAATGTGTGAAAAGTGAATATAGTAAAATCTCCTTGTAATAAAGCCTCAACTTTTATACTTGGTAATGAAAGTACTTTATACTGAACGTCTTATTTTTAATCCTTTACGGCATGGACTTCATGAAATTATGGCACAATTAGTAATTTCAGTAAGTAAAATTATGCAAATTACAAAGAACTGTTTTTTCCCAGAGCCTTGTGAAGTCAGTAAGATTTGATACACCCACATTAAAGAAAGTGTCATTTAGTGTGTGTAAATTTCTCTAATCTGCGTGTGGTCCATAATGATCACTCACCACTGGAGTCCAGATGTTTTGATCATAGCTACACAGTTGCTGTTTTAGATGCTGACACTCATTCTTTGCATTAGCAATAATGAGTGGTGTAAGTGACTGGAAATAATTTGGAGCATGTCTTGCATGCAAGTATAAAAAGCACAGTAACTGAGGATTAAAAATATGTACCAGTTGCCATATTTACTCCATTGAAACTACACATTTTTTTTGTGTCTCAAAGAAAAACTTTTAATTTGTAGGACATGAAGTCATCTTCTTCAACAGCATAAATTCCTTGGTGCCATTAAGATTATTGCTAGGGCCCCACAATGAGTTGATTTAGTCATTAAGATTCCACCATTTCGTCAAAAAGAAATATTTTTACTTCGTAAAATTATATTGCAAAAAAATTTGCCACATGTAGGAATACTGAGAAACTAGAAGTAAAAAGATAATAAATGTGTTAAATGAATTGTTCACATTTCCTGTAGTTTTGTAAAGCATTGCAAATTTTGTGTATGCGTTATTATTAAAACATGAATCTGTTGTTTTTGTAACCATTTCAATCAAATTTAATAGAATTTTAGATTCATTCATTTTAATCACTACATATGTAAGTAGAAAACATTCAAAAATATTTAATCGTAAGGATGAAAGGACAACCTTACGAGAGCACATTTGTCACGCCACAGTAATATTTTTTTGCGATAAATCATATACTTTACCAAGACATTTTAAACTGCACTAGTGCTTTGAGTTTTACAAAAATTTTATTTCACCCACATACAGGTTTTGTTTATTTGTGGATACCAATATTTTAATTAAATCCTGTTCAGTTCAATATTACTTAACACAAATCCACAACCCAATTAGTAAATATTTTATTATTGGTAAAACAAAACTACTCCTTATATAGTAAAAATGTTTCTACAAATAAGTACAGAAACCGGTTTGTTTTTTATTTTCTTGGCAATATAAAAATTACACATTTGCTTCCAATGCAATTGTCGTTTTATTTATGTCCTCCACTATAACTAAGGCAGTGTCCAAAATACCAGATTTTGTTGACAAAATAATCACGTGACCCAATTTTGTATACAAAAATGGTGACTTATTTGGTATTTTGTATCTAGCGTAGGTTGGCAAAAATACAAAATGACAATCAGTGCTATGTTGGTTTTGACCTTCAAAACACATATGCAAATGTGTAATTAAACGTTTTTAAAAACAAATAACTTCATAAAATACACTAGGCATGTTTTAAATCCAATTTAGTGTTGTTCTTTGTTTTTATATTTTGCAACAAAAAAAATTTTAAAGTCAATATTGTATAATTTATTATTTTCTTATTTACTAAAACATTCACAGCATTCCAGTGATGGTTGTAGAAATATTACATCCATTTGAAGCATTAAACTATGATAAATAAACATTTCACTGTTAATGTAAAAATGTGTTGCAGTGAGTGCTAAACAAATGGCAGTCAATGACATCCAAATCGAAACTTACAAAATAATGTATTTGTCATTTCTGACACAGCCTTGTGCATATGGCATGGCAGTGTTTAAGCACGCGTCTTATCGCCCCCTCTCAATGTTTACATGGCAGTATGTGCACTTTGGTCAGTTCATAACGCACGAAAACCCTTCACTTTCAAACACGCCCAACATCTAAAACCGCAACTATTTTTGGCTTCTTAATGGGTTCTGCAACATAAGTAGCTGACTACAATCGCCACCCTCACTCAATAGTTGCAAATGCTGTATTTGCTAGTTGTCTGGAACCTAAGCACAAAACACAGAAGATGAGTTAAGTTGGCAGTGTTTACAAATACCACACAAATGTTTAGTGCATCATTATTACATTCTACAAAAAATATTAATCTGTGTTATATATATGTACTATTTATTTTCATCATACCACAAATATTTCTGATTTAGAGATGTTTGTTTATAAATAAAATGCACGTTAGACATGATTGTGCCTGTGAATGAGCGCCATAGTGATTCGGGTTACATATTGAATTGTACGAGCAATGATAATCTTTTGACCTTACTACTGATCGATTTATGAATTGTTATGATGATGTAAAATTTTGTTTACAATTTTATAGTCAACAATGTTGATGAGTGCCATATTCAACGTAGAAACTCAGCTGTCACAACGCACGCCATACCCCAACCCACACCCTCCCACAAGGGCTTCCCAGTAGTCACCTGCCTCAGGATACGTGCCAGCCATTAACGGCTGCGGCGAAGTCAGGCTTGCCCAAGGGAAGCAGTTACACGTGTCACGGTTGAGGCGCGGGTCGCCTCCACCCACCACCCCTAGCAAACCACGTCAAAACTTGAACACGCGCCGCGAAAAGAGCTGACAGTGTTCGTCAGCAGCACCGCAGGTCACCTCCCTCCCCCCTACGCCAAGAGTCCTGGCATGTGGAGGAAATTAGGTCTTTGTTCAGCATCTTTCACCCCCTTCCCCTAAAGAGTGAAGACATGTAAGGTTCTAAGGGGGGAGCCCGAGAGTATAAAAGCCACTTTGCGGGACATAGAGGGGGTCAATCTGGTCAGTGATAATGCACACCAAGGCCGGGATCGGAGCCCGGCAAAATCGGCGTCTGGTCAGTCGGCCCAGTCAGTTAGAATCGCGCGCAGAGAGAGACAGTCAGTCAGTCAGTCAGTGATACCCCGTCGCCGGAAAGTAACGAGCTGCAGGTGGCGCGGTGCTCGGAAGCACCACACAGANCCGCCAGGGGTTCCTCGCCGGGACGTGGTAGGGAAGTTAACAGTCAGTTACAACCCTACGCCGAGAACGGGAGTTGAGTGGTGAGCTTCGACGAGGAGCACCACGCCGAGAGGAAACTGAGTCCAGAGCAGCCCGGCGCAGAGAAGGCGGAAGCTGGGTGGGGGCCCGCGAGGGGTCCCTCGCCGGGACGAGGGAGTCAGCCAGCCAACGCTGAAGGAGGAAACCAGCTGAGTGCAGCACGTCCGAGGGCCTGTAAAAGGGCCNGAGAAGGCGGAAGCTGGGTGGGGGCCCGCGAGGGGTCCCTCGCCGGGACGAGGGAGTCAGCCAGCCAACGCTGAAGGAGGAAACCAGCTGAGTGCAGCACGTCCGAGGGCCTGTAAAAGGGCCACCCAACTCACCATACCTCAAACTACCTCCGGAACAACAACCCAGCAACAAATACAGATAAGTACCAGCGTCACCACTCAGGGACGTGTCCTGTCAACTAGTGTCCCCCAAGCCGTCGGAAACGTAGCCAGAACACTGTAATCAGCCCTTCAGGCTCAGAACTCACAGGGTCAGTGATGTAGGAGTTAATACTCGTAAAAGTAGTTGCATTTCCGGGAATGTGTGTATATTCCCGGTCAAATAAGCTTGTGAAACCAAGACGTGATGACCTTATTATTCACCCTATTAAACATTCAAGGCACTTTATAGTCTGTGCCTGGTAAAAATAACTCATATCCTATGTACCACTCTGTATCACACAGGTGGGGAGTAGCATCAACATGATCACCAAGCAAATAGTTTTGTCTGCACTTATGTGAAGTAAATGAGAGATAATGCTGTATAAGAAATGAAAAATTGTAAAACGTAATGCTTAACGGAATTTTCATAGTAAAAGCAGCTGGAGTTATGTTTTCTGATTAACTCAAATAAGCAATTTCATTGATTTTTTTGCGAATACTGGAATAATTACAGGATTTCGTGGTTGCCGAAACAACTGTTTGATGAAGGCTGCCCTGATAAATATGTTCCATGCTTTTGATTTATTGGGCAGTAACATGGAATCTAGCAAATTTTAGTATTTTTCAATGCAGTTAGCTTTGCGTTGGATTTACAGAATCGTTCATATTACTCTGCTGTGTGAAGCATCTGAAAAATCACTAACCACTCTGAAGATAAATTATTTGATTACATCAGGATGCAGCTAGGCACTCATAAGTTGTGAGCTGAACCAGGGGTGCAAGAACAGGAGGGTATATGGCAGGCACATTGATGGGTTTGGGAGGGGGGGAGCTTTCTGGGTTCACACTCCCCACCCCTCATAGTGTAGACATGTTAAAATATATCTTAACAAGAAATTAGGAAAAATTAGACTGTATAATAAAACACTAAAAATAAGTATAATAAAAATATATACTTTTGTTTTCCAGTTCAGAAATTTTTTATAGACTCTGCTTTATCAATCCCCCCATTTCATCTTCTCATCACCACCAGTCACACACCATCCAAAATAAATTTCTGCCTATTCCACTGGTACATGGGTACAATTTGCCCCTCCAAAATTTTCTGGGTGGGGTACAGCATAGCATTTGTACCCCCTCTTCCTTTACAATGTTCTGAAGCAAACAATTTTGTGTCATATTAATAAAGGCAAAATATACCCAGCAACAAAGTTTTAATTGCAATTAAAAACTTTTACAGGGGAGAAATCTGAAAGGTTTTCCTTCCCTACCACTTTCCAGTAGTCTTTTGTAAAAGTGGCCCACAGTTTGAGTCAGGTCTCAACTTGTACCTTTTCAAACTTAAAAATGTCCCAGCACGACTTAGCTGAACCAAGCTTACATTTCTGTGTGCAAGGCCATTCTATGGTTTGCTCTTCTGTGATTTAGTCTATCTCTTAAAACAAATCATTTCTGCTGTTTTTCTTTGTCTATGCAGGAATATTCAGCCATTGTATGTATGTACATATGTATGTATTGCTATTTTATCTACTGTATTGTATGTGTGTAGGTATGTATGAATGCTTTATGTTACAAAAGGTTTGGTAATTTCAGAAAGCTGTTCAGTTGTGTGGACCAGTGTAGTGCAATTGCGACGGACAGCTCACTGTCTGCGCAGTGTAATGTACTGAACTCTCGAATGTCGTTAACTATGTACCTGTTATTCTTTGCAGCGTGCTGTGCGGCATACAGTCGTGGAAGGCAGGCAGTGGTGGTTGTTGGCCAAAATATGTAAAGTTCTCCTTTAATTTATTTTAAAAAATTGAAACATACAACTAACATTTAATTTTTATTTAATTTATACACTGGTGTTTTGCACATCCTTGTTTTCACAACTTTTAGCATTCAAACTAAACCTAAATATTAGTCACTTAGGTAAAAATTAGGTTTTTATAAAATTTTAACCTAATGAGGCACTAGTTTTGCTCAAAAATTTGACACAAACTCTACTCTTTCAGTTTTACCAAATTCTTCTATGACAACTCAGAAGAACTTTCATTTCATCTACTGCATCAACAGTTGTGTTGATCATCTCACACACTTACTTTTTTTTTATCACAAAAAAGCTTTCCACTTTGTCTGATGTCCTTGATTTTATAAGTAGTTCTAATTCTGTCCTATGATTACTTCAGTGGCTCTTTTAACAACAATTTTTTTTATTGGCATTGTAATACATATATTTTGCATCATTCCTCATATTTACTAGCAAATATTTTGTCTTTAAACGTGTCGTCACCACTATATGGCAACAGTTTGATCCATTTTGCCTTAGGAAATGTGAGGTCATATTCTAGAGAATGTGTAAGATAATCATTTAAATGGGGCATCCCCCATGGCTAAGTTGCAGATATGTTACCTTTAGGCTGCGATGTACCATCTTGGAATACCAGGTAAGTCATTGATGCGTTTACCATTATAAGATATATTATAAGGTGAATTAAAGATGCTGCCAGATTAGCTTACTGGTGGAAAAAATGGGTGTCAAACCCAATCTAATTAAAATTTGGTATATCAGTTAGATCTTAGATTTTCTTATAATTTGATCTCGTTTAAATATGAAACATTTGTCACGCTTTCTATCAATGAATAAAATGTCAATCAGTACAATTAATTCTTTACATTGGAAGCACATCCAGTTTTTTTTAAATTAACATTTAAAATGTTAATTTATATACTTTCTTGCAATTACATTAGAACTGTCTCACAAATGCCATGTTTGTCAACTTGTAATTGTGACTATGTTAATAAAACTAGCAGTTGTACATATTTTGCACAGGGTACTAAAATTTCAGCTGTGACAAACTGTCCACCAAAGTGCCAGTGAACCCAGAAATGGGTACACAAGAGTTTTGAAGAGGTTTGATATGGTAGTACAGGACTGTGACTAAAAACTTCAATGCAGATGAAAGTGTTGTTTTTAGAACACTGAATCTATGCACATTCAGCTGAGGAGAAACTGCAAATACAAAGGACCCTCACATCTTCATCTTGAAAACCTCATNTTAGAACACTGAATCTATGCACATTCAGCTGAGGAGAAACTGCAAATACAAAGGACCCTCACATCTTCATCTTGAAAGGGGCACAATGGTGTAGTAGTCAGATTACTCTCCTCCCACCAAGGCAAACCGGGTTCAGGCAGAGTCTCCTGGATTTTCACAATTGGGAAACGTGGCGGACAATGCAGTTGGTCGGTGGGCCCCTTTTTTGGAGGCACTCCCATTTCCCCGGCCATTGCATTCCGCTGCTGCTCCATCCTCACGTTATTTTGCTCTCACCGGCATTAAAGATCTCGCTGCTAAGCACAGACCAAAAGCTTGCAAATGAAGTATTCTGTACTTGAACCCTCGCATTGCTTCCTGGATAAGAGGAATTCGTTGGAGCGGACTTGGAAGATGAGGCCTTCCACGAAGCAAAAGCAATGCTACAGTCAGAAGTGGTTCTTGCACGTTATGATCCACAGAAGTTCCTAAATCCTAACCTCGTACATCAGAAAACGAGGCTGGAGCAGTGCTAGCCCATGCGATGAGCAGTGGGACTGAAATACCTATTGCTTTCTATTCACTGCATGCACAAGAAGGGAATAATTTTGGTAATTGATGAGGAGGCATTAGCCATTATGTTTGGCGTGACAAAATCCCAGTGAAAAGTGGCTGCAAGACCTTTCATGGCCATGCACAACTAAAAGACTTTATTGCACCTTTTGAATTCTGTCAGACTGATGCGGCCATGAAGGGGGTTTGGTATAGCGGAGTTGAAAAGTACCGGAGTGCCATTTTAGCACTGCTTTGTTAGAATTTTCTGTGTGATGTCTAAGCATCATGTGTTTCCAATCAATAATACTATTTGCTTTTTTAGTGAACTTGTTATAACAAAACCACAGCAACAGACAATTTTATGTTTTAATACCATGGACTATTTGGTTACAAGTAAGGCCATTATTTTATAGGTGTGCAGGGTGAATTTGTCAAAATATATTGTAAAAAAGTTAAAACACAGCTTTTATTTATGCGTTCTGAGTTTATAACAAACTTGCAATTAATTATTACTTTTTAATGCAATTTGTTTCAAATATTAATTGTGATTTATGTATTTTCAGAAATCTGGCTAATTGTTGTTTATTTGTGAATGCGGCCAGTTACTTATATTTGTAAACACCTATTGAGTCCTATTTCCATTGCAGCCCGTAGCACGCGACACTAGTCCCATTAATATATGCGTACATTGTAATAGAGTTATTGTTTTGGTGTGATTAAATGGTTTGTGAGAATAAATGGCATCCCTACGCAAAAAAGCTTTTAAAACTATGACTGGAGGCTGTCGTCATTTTCAACCTTTCACCTTCATTTTCAACTGTTCATAAACACAAGATATTAAGAAAATACTAGCATTGTTAACGAGCAGTGAATTCACTAATTGTGATAAGTTGATTTTTGTCTTCTAAGATTCCTTGAGCAACTTCAATTGTAAACACACTTTTTTTTTAACGAGTCAAGCAATTTTCTTTTACTTCGCCTATTAGAACTATTCTAATAATTTTGAGTCTTTATCTTTACTAACTGATTTAGTAAAATGTTATGGGGAAACTTTATTGTACTTACAAAGAATGTCCACCCACAGGGAAAAGTTGGGAAATTTTCACTTGGGTCAGGGAAAATGTAAATAATTGGCTACTCTGCAAAAGTTGTTGGTTGTGTAAATACAGGTTAATGTAATATAAATATATGCCATTTAAAATGTTAAGTTTGTGAACTGGCAAATTTTTGCAAGTAACATAGGGCTTATACATACAAAATAAACTATTTTAGTGTTTGTAATGGTCACTCGTATATAGTCAATAGTGTATACCGCAAGAAATATAAGATGGGTTGTATATAATGGCCCTGCTTGCTTGATCTGTTGCAGTGTACTTTAATTCTGCTTCACTGATAGCATATTTGTTCTTCCAGCAGTAGAAAAATATGGTATTGGAAGGTTTCGGTCCTGAAAATAGGTCAGGGAAAATGGCAAGAATCTGTCTGGAAAAAGGAAAAGTCGGGGAATTCTAAAATGGAATTTCAGTGGACGCCCTGTTATACTTCCATCTTAGAAAAGTAATTTTGTATCGCAGGAGCAAGTGTTGCATGCCAGTCTTTCAGAGATGCAATTCTACCAAATGAACTGATATTTTTTTTCTTTCTGTTTTCTGCACAATTCAAGTTAAATTAAATGTCCCATAAATAGTTGTCTGCTGGTTTTTATTGTTTTTGTAATTTGTGTATTATTTCTGAGTGATTTAAAAAAATATATCTTCATAGCAAATAGAACCATGTTTTATGTGTGTTGTGGAAATAGTGGTAGACCTATTCAGTGTGAACTATGGATGGTGTAGTCCAATCACTAACATAATACGAAACCGTCCCCTTCACAGTACATATGCGGGAACACTATCACACACAACGTAATTTTATTTATGACATAACTTTGTTCACATTTAGTTCAACACATCTCATAAAAAGCAGATGTCTAAATAAAGTGGCGCTTAACATGGGGCACAAACAAAATAGTTGACACTTTTGTATTTGATGAGTAGAGAAAGTAGGATGCCTTACTACTTAAGGGGAACTACGCCTATACACTACACAGGTATGGAGTATACAGCATACGAGATGGACAAATCAAATACCTCACCACAAATAGATATGGCTGCATAAGATAGTGCTAACCAGGAGACCAATTTGTCCCTTACTAACACTTTGGTTAGTCAACAGACTGGGTCGAATGTACAGGACCAAACACTGAACACTTCAGCAAGCAACACCGAAGCTATTTCAAGAGACATTTTTATACCACAAATGGCAGAAATGATAACAGCTCGAAAATAGACTGACTGACAACAGCAAACTGAACAGTCACAACAGCTCAGGGCGCAGTTAATCTTACAGCAAACACAACAGTCGCAAGAGCCCAGGGAGCAGTTAGTTGAACGGCAAAGTGTTTAGAGAGCAGACAGAGTGATTATAAGGTAGGTTAAACGAGCGGTTTAGTTCCCAGGTCCAGCAACGGAGCCTAGCCTTCACGTCGCAAATTTCCAATGTGCAAGAAGAGCTAGTTTTAGTAAAGGAGCAATGTGTCATACAAGTGTGGGAGGTGGAGAGCCAAGTGGCGACACTTAAAAACCAAGTTAACCTCACTAGCATAGATGTGGATAGTGTGCAGGAAAGACTGTCGGCACAGCTTGACTCGTTTGACCGGCACATAGACCAGCATTTCAGTCGAGCGAGAGAAGCTAAACTCAAGTCACAAGTGTCTGTAAAAATTGACAAAGTGACAGAAGCCCCAAGTGAAATGAGGGTAGCGAATACTTTATGTTCTGACCAAGCACCAACAGTATTAACAAGTCCACAACTGCCTCAAACACCTACAGCATCAATGGCGCCAGCGCAACCACAAATGTCACCATCCCTGACCACCATGGTACACCATCCTATAAAGCTCTGGGCGGAGCAAATTTCAAAATTCAATGAAGGGTTGGAGGAAACGCGGACAATTTTTAAATTAAATTTGAAGAATATTTCAATTTTTTCGGCTTGCAAGATATTGACATGTTGCAAGTCCTTGGCTTCAACTGCGTATTATTTATGGCGGGTTTCAAGAGACACAACCACATCATACTCCGATTTCAAGGTAAAGTTTTTAGATCATTTTTGTAATCTAAAAATTCAAGAGAATCTACGAGCACAACTTCATGCTGAACGGTTCGTGCCTGGCAAGGGATTATAAACTCACTTGTCGGACATGTATGAAAAGTCGAGGAACTGCTAACGGTGCAGTAACTGACTTAAAATTATAGCGATGAATTCTTCATCGCTAATAGGCCTTATGTTGACGACATTCTTGTTGCATCAGCTACTTTGAAGAACACCTGGAACATTTAAATATTGTGTTGACTAAGTTAACCAAAGCTGGTATGACCGTAAAATTAATAAAATCTTTATTCTACTGGAATTAAGTTCCGTTTCTCTCCAACATTTTGACGCCGGCAGGCATTAGAACGGCTCCAGACAAACTGGTCGTTATTTCACATTTCCCAGCACCACGTAATGTAAAACAACTGAGAGCATTTCTGGAGTAGTTTGTTTTTGTCGCAATTATTCATATCAGGTTGCCAAGGTAGCTTTACCTTGACAAAATTTGCTATGCAAGGATGTTTCGTGGAAGTGGAACAAGGAGAAACAGCAACCTTTCAAAGGTGTGAAACGACTGTTCCTGAAAGACCATGTTATCAATCACCCAAGACAAGGGGTAGAATTTTTCCTTTACACGGACACATCCACCTATGCTCTAGGAGCGAAGCTGAATGAAAACTGAGAGGAAAAGACTATCGCCATGACCAGCCGAACACTCAACAAAGTGGAGTAAAACTACACTGTGACGGAAAAGGAAATGCTTGGTCTTTGCAGAAATATCCCGATATGATGTTAGGAGAGAAAATAATTTTGCTGACCGATCATCAGGTCTTGCTAAGCCTAAAAGCTGGGGAAAAAATTTAGCAGTCGTTTAACCAGATGGGCATTATCAAAGGCACAAATAATGTGGCAGCTGATTATTTAAGCCAAATTACGGGCGGGGAACCAAGCATATGTATGTAGGGAAGAAGCCAAGATTGTTGTCACTGTGAAAAAGGAACCAAGTGTCACAATTAGCTAGGAACAAAATTTTCAAAATCTGCTAGAGAATAAACGGGTCAATAATTTTGTGGCAAGATTCTAAAGAAATTAGAGCAAGTTCCGCAAGATCATCCGTTGCATACTCTGTTTTGCATTTGTGAGGATGAAATTTTAACCAACACTGAAAACTTGTGATCTGTGTCAGAAATGCAAACATCTGCAAGAGGACCTAATAGGAGAATTGCAACCTATTATACCTAGGCGTTCATTAGATATTATTTCACTTGATTTGTTAGGTCCGCTACCCAAGTATGCTATGGTACAAACTGACGCACAAACTGTATTGGGCAAGCTAGTCATTCACGAAATAGGTAGGCCTGCCACATGTTGTTTTGTCTGACAAAGGATGCAGTTTACTGGCAAAGTGTTACAAGAGGGTACCCGTAAGTTAGGTACTGTGCCGACCACGTGCGCAGTCATACAGCTACAAGGTAACCCAGTTGAACGCCAGATGAAAACGCTAGGTAATATGTTAAAGAGCGCGCCTTGCCACAACGCCAATCAGAACTGGCGAAACAAGCTTCCGTTGATTGAAGATGTCATGAACAACACGGTGGATGAATCAACTTCTTTAGCCCATTTGGAGGGGTTGACCTATCAGCGATCGCAAATATCTGACCCAAAAAGTTACCAAAACCCCCATTGACGACAGTAGAAACGGCCTTGGAAGACGATACATTCAGGGAAGAAATTCGCCTTCTTGTGAAAGGAAAACTTTTTCTGCCAGCAGAATGAAGTTTCTAAGGTGAAGGAATTAACAGAGGGTCAGATAGTATTGGTAAGGGCTTCGCACATCAGTAAAATGTGGGAATATGTGAGCAGAAAATTATTCCCAATATTTTCTGGACTTTTCCACGTGGTGAGGATGTAGAGAGTATTCGCCTCCCGTCACTCCCGCTTAAGTTGTTCCACGTCATAAGTACAGCCTGTCTAGAAGATGCCTGCAAGTTATATTATTTTGTTACCTTTGAGCTTATGTACATACCTAGTACAGCGGAGAGAAATATTATTATGGTGATAATCATGTATTGTGTGCTGCTACGCGAGGAACTGTAATGTAATAAAATGTTGCGATGAATTACGCAATTTTATTGAATATTGTTTACCTGCGAGTTGTTCAGTTTTCCCCAGATGTTAATTTGATGCTCCAATGTCCGACAGTATTTTACCTCGAAGAAAGAAATTATGATTGGACGGCGGAATATTTTTAGTAGACTGAAAACGAGAATGGAAGAAAGAGGCGGGAACTCTATATAAACCTGAGAGTTTGGTGAAGAGAATTTTAAATTACATGGCCGGTTATGTATGAGCTGAAGCTTCCTATGGTTCCCATGTTAACCTGCCTTCCCACACCAAGCTATTGTAAATGCAAACAGAAATCAAAAGCATGCAACATGCAGCTCTGAACGTGCACACAATGGAAATATGAAACTTACTGCTTATCCTCGGTGACATTTCAATAACTTCTGTTTTATGGACCCTTGGCAGAGAAGAAACAATGGCACTAGATCTGAATCATGCCCATAGGCATTTGAATTAAAACAAAGCACTGTGTTCCATCATTTTATACAACATAAATAAACACTATGGGTAGGAAATTCTACTCACCGTAGCTTGTTCTGACAATCCATTTCTTTATTGTTGTCTAGGGTTTTCTGATGCTACCCATTTTAGCGCAAAATCAAGTGGCAAATATATGAGACTTTTTGTACCCAAACTAAATATATGGGGTGAAATAAGTTCCCGAAAATGGAGATAATGGAATGTATTTTTTGCGAAATATAGGAAACCAGGTGAGATGAAAGTACACTTTGCAGAACATTGTTTTATGTTATCTGGATCTTCAACCTAAGAGCAAACTCACATCAATAACACTCCCCGTTATGAAAATAACAGGGGTGGCCACCCTCATATTGCCGGCAACTTCATTACTCTCAGGAATTATGAACCTTTGGGTTTATTGAGCATTATGATGTACAAAACAAAAATGGTCCCCTTGTTGCAACTGCCTAGGACCCACCGGTTTCGTTTGAAACTCACAAAGATTCCGCTAAATTTCGGTGCAGCGATACAGCGCCTAGTGTGCATGCAATACTACCTACATGAGTGTATGTCCACTGCACAGCCGATGGTGGTGGACAATGTTAACACCTACTGTAAACAACTCGTACCATACATTCATAATCATACACAAGTGTTCGTTTGTGGCGACAGCGGTGTGCGATTCCATGCAGGACATAAAGATATTGATATTGCCTATGCATCTCGAACTGTATCGTTGCTACTGTATACTGTGTGGGCTTTTGAACATTGAAACATTTGGTGCAGCAGCGTAGAGCAACACATCACAATTAAGTGGTATCAAGTAGCACATTGCATTTGACAACAAAAGCTGTGGCATTCCATAGGTTTCATTAGAGTAACATCTATCACAAACACTTTTATAGGAAAGGCTCAATGGTAAACCCCTCCATTTTCGACGCACAGTTTACATCGCCGCACCAACGATTATCGGACATGTTTGAAAACTCAGGTCTTCTGTCATATCTGACGGCTCTGAACGGGCCAGAAGTTCTGTGGATAGTAGTGAACTTCAAGATTTGTTCCACTCTCATGTCTAATAGTGATTCCATTTTGATAGTAGCTTTGTTAGTGATAATGTAACAGCTTTTTGCTTCTGAGAAGATTAAGAACTCCTTACAAAAACTGGACTAAATCTTAAGTGAACAAAACTATTACAAGCATTTACTGATGTGCAAGCAGAAATATAGGCTGTTCACGGTTACGTCAATTTTTTCTGAAACCCTACTAAAGTTCTACTTCCAGGATATTCTCCCTCCTCGTAGAAACAAAGCTTAATCAAATATAGAAAATTCCACTACAGGGACAAAACACTGGATTCGTACGCACTCTATTTCTTACTTGGCATTACCAACATGCATACTTTCTCCCTGTTGTTATTCATATTAATTATAAGTGAAATATTATAGTTTATAGACAGAAGATAAGCAAATTTCCAACTAAAATTAACTTACTGTACTTATAAGTTAACATATTTATAAAAGGCTTTTAATACATGGGGTGATTTTTCAAAGGTTTGTTTCAAAAGTGTGAAGAATCTACAAATATACTAAAGTAGTATAAAGAATTGAGGGTGAGATAAGGAAATTGTTTCCTGAGGAATAGATAGTAAGAAAAGCTAAAATTTTCCCCCTTGCGTACAATACCACGTACAATGTTAACAACACCCTTAGAGATTCTTATGGGCAGGCCATCACGGAAAACACTTAACCAAGCACAGGAGGATCATGAAATGAGGAAAATCGCTGACATAGTAAGAAGCTTTAATGTTTACATTCCAGTGCCCTTACTGGGACTACACTGGGAGTACAAAGTGGGTGTGGACATACATAATTGCAGGCATAGGCTGTTCACAGTTAATTGGGCACATTCCAAATTGCTTGGTATCTACACTTCTTCTCATTTTGTTCTCTTCTGCTAAATGTAAAGCTAAGCTTTGTCGGCTTGGAATTCGTGTTGTAGTTATAATAGTTTTAAAAATACTTTTTACAGTACTTCTTTGTAAACAATGTTCTTTACCATTTTAGAGGGTGGCACCAAAACAACCCGGCTGAGGGGTGAACTTGCACGTGAGCACGCCATGTAAAACTGACCATGAGAGGAACAGTCCTGCCTCAAATCAACTGCGAATTTGAGCATTTGCCCCTGTGACTTATATTTGTCAACGGGAAGCGCACTTTGAGGGGAAACTGCAGTCTCTTGGATTCAAAAGGGAGGTCATTGGGAATTAATGGACTACTTGGCACAAACACTTAAAATAGTTAAATTCCTAAAATAGCTTTGACTTGCAGCTTAGCAGAGTTTCAGTGGCTTCAAATGACCATTTAATATTTTTTCTCCATACAAACATTTAACCTCCATTTCATCACTTTAAGGGTTTAATTTTGAAAGATCCCACCTTAGTGGCTGCCTGAATTACATAATGGAGATTTCGTCCAAATTTCATGTTTCTAGGACCAATCAGGGGCGGACAGGTCAGGGTTGGGAGGTTTGAAATCCTTCTGAGGTCCTCACAGAGGACCTGAATAAAATAAAGGGCATAATTTACAGGAAATGTTAGGAATTTGCAAGAGTGAAGTTAATAGCCTTGGAATATGAGAGAGCCACAGAAGGAAGGAAAAACAGTGAGTAATAAATGTTTAAATTTGGCTAAATTTTAAACTTTAACTTGCTATATTATTACAGAAGCACTGAATAAACTTAAAAAGGAATTATTGATTTTTAAATTCGAATGTTTTCCTAAAAGATATTCCATATTTTCAAACCACCTGGCAACTTGCTAAGCCCTTATCACAAAAAAAACTCGCAATGTCTCGATTTGATTCTGTTTCCAACCGAGGCCCCTACATCTCCAGTCCGCCCCTGGTTGATGCTGGCCTTTGATATGTCAGTCATTTTTTCATATATGTATATATATATATATATATAGAGAGAGAGAAAGAGGGAGGGAGGGATAGACATAGATAGATAGATAGATAAACGTTGTGGTTCTGAGCACTTTAGTCATGCGTCAACCAAGTGAAACTGTGGAATGGTTAGTAATTTGCATATTCGTACTCAAACGCTTATAAAATAAGCCCGCTTATAAAATAAACCCGTATCTTAGTAGTCGTAAATTATATATATTACACACACAAGAAAACATCAAACCGTAGAACTAGTTTTTGTGATTTTGCTGTCAACCTGACTGGAAGTCAGCATGTCTGAATATACTACAGTATACCAGGTGATTTTGAACAATGCCGACAAACTTCGGTGAAGGGAGAGTTAGCTGCGCGCGCCGAATGTTTTTGTAACAGCGGGTACACAGCCGGGCCGTGACTGGCATCAGCTGCCGCCTGCTGGACCGTGCCGACTGCCCAAGCGCAGGCGTTTAGGGAAACGAGACGCCTGCACTTGGACGCTTACAATGCATCTATCACTTCCCCCCTAAAGTGATTACTAAAACAGTTATATTAACCAAAAAATATAATTTTAAAGCGCTTTTCGTTTAAAATATCACAAACTACTTGCGATTAAGCAACGAATCTGCGAATAATGTTTTTGCAAAACTGAAATTTTACACCTCTGAAAACGCGGTTGGTTATATCAACCCCTTCATAGTGAAAATGGGGGCTGCTATCTTATCTTTGTATGAAACTTTGTAACCATTTTAAAACATATCATGAATCAGCACATCTAAAACTAAAACTCGTTGGAACACGCTCAGGTGAATAGTTTTCGATAAATCCACGTGTAACTCTCGAAACAGAACGTGTGTTGCTTGACAGGTACACACACACACACAGACACACAGAGGTCATTTTCAATTAGAATTTTGTGGGGGCACACAGCTCCCTTTAAAATGACGTTAGGGGAAAAGTGTACATGCATTTTCGTCTTGTATTTTCATGAGGAAATAGCCTGCTGGAGTTGTCTATTTTTTTCGCATGTGGGAATCGTGCCTGACGATGCCGCTGTTCGGCAGGTTTTCTCGGGGATCTCCAGTTTCCCCTGCCGTTGCATTCTGGCGCTGTCCCATACTCGCCTTGCTTCATCCTCATCGGCTCTTAAGGGGGTAGCATCCTTAATAAATTTGCTTAGTATTGTGTATTTTCTTTATCAATCTTGCTTTAGTACACTATACGATCATAACTGAGTACTTACAAGTTCAGAGATTTGTCTTTTTAATACGTTGTTAAGGAATAATTAAGTTTTTATTGTCCATTTTATTAAATTTGCTCCATGATCGGAGGATAATTTCATGTGTTAAACTTCCCTTTTTTAAACCAATTTGATTGTATTCTATGCTTTA
>NQII01004609.1:4254-14285 GCA_002778355.1 Clitarchus hookeri | reverse complement strand
ATTATTTTAATACGGGAGATTTGTGGTGTAAAAGTGTGTACTGAATTAGAAAGGGGAAGGTGCGGTGAAGGTCATCGTGTTGTGCGTCATCGCAGGAGAGTAAGTAGGCTCTTAGCTCCGCGCTGCACGCGCCAACCTTACTCCCCCCAAGACGTCTATCCCAACGGGACTATATTACCTGGAAAACAGACAAGTGCATTCCAATGAATGGCGATTGTGTTTTGTTACTTATACGTGTCGCTGGTATCGCCATCTTTCGACGGAAAGCTGAACAAACAAGAGACTTTGAAGATTTGTCTCTAGTGTCCACCAACAGGTGCGCCACTTACCAATTCTACCTACCGGCCGCCAAGGATACCAGCCCCTTAAGACACTGAAGTTAGGGTGGACGCTGAACGGTGTGCGGAGTTCCTACAGAAAAAGTTTTCTTGGAAAACCGTCCAATGTGTCAGAGTGAGGTCTGCTTACGAATAGCATTTCAGAAACGTTACGCATCTGTATACGTTTTTCAGTTCCTCCGTTTCTCTCTAAAGCGTATTTTTGTGATAGTGAAATGGCTGAAACATGTATTTTCACGGTCATTTTTAGGTATGAACATTCTGATAGAAAACATTAACAAAGGAATAGCGACGCGCATCAAACCTTTATTCATATTATTACGTCATAAAATAGGGTCTCCGCTGAAAGTCCCATTGAGACGCGTTATCGACGGCAAAACTACACGCACGCCAGTTCAGTGCTTTGCGCGTAGAGGCGATGAGAGTTGGTGCGCTTGTCTCGTTCGCCCCTAGCTCTCCCGCGCTTTTAGGCCTCAGACGTGAAAATTACCGAACTAGGCGGCCACCTTAAGAGCCGCCCATACCCCTCCATTCCAGTCTCCATTCGTCGGTGTTCAGAAACATCCTGTACATTCAGTTAACAGCAGTGATATTTTTCTACTGTTGATTAGAAAAGTGCTCGCTTTACTACGAGCATCTTTTAGTGATGATCTCTGTCGTACAGGAGTCATATAGTCCAGCTACTCAGGAGGATATGGTCACCGGCGTCAGAAGAAAATAGTAGTCCGCGCGAACCACAGAAAGGAATCACGGCAGGGCATGTGAAGCATGCACTCAAGGGCCTTTATCTGCATCAGCTTTAGGATTACCTTCCATTAGAAGCATACTTTCTCTTAACACACGCGACTGGAAACCTTTGAGAGAGACTGAAGAACATCCATGTGTGTCACAACAATGACGATAGTTCTTACTGCAGATACTAAGTACACATTTTCAGAGGGTTTGATTCGAATGTCGGAAATGATAGTGGAAATATTTGATTTTCAAGGAGAACTAAACTATTTCTTAACAAAATGAAATACTAATTAATGTAATTAGTTAATGAAAGAGATACATATTTAGGTATTGCATATATGAATAGTGGAAGAATCATTATTGCGGGGATAGCGATACAGATGATGTTTTTCTATATAGTGAGAGTCTGAATTTGACCGACAAATTTCGCCAGTCTAAACCTTATAAAAAATAAACCGGAAACATATATACGGCCTATTTTTAAAAATGCGTTCTAAGGGCGGTACATCACTTTAAAGTTGGAGCTAAAATACACGTCTAATCTAAATATTGCACAAAGTAGGTATTCAAAATGGTGCGATTATCTTCAGAATAACGTATAACTGAACGGGCATCTACAACCACTGAAAATTTCGTTATCAAATGTTGTCACAAAAAAAATTGAGTATCAAAATTCATAGAAAAATTAATGTAGGAAAATACAGTCGTTTCTAACTTATTTGTATAGGCTTACAAATTTGAAGTTTTTGCATAATTATAATATTTGGCTACATTAACAATTAATTGGTAAAGTAATTCTAACAAGTTGAGAAAATTTCACGGCATTTCTTCCAGTGGTTTGGCCATAATTGTATTTTAAGTTTTACATTAAAATTGAAACCCAAAATAGCTAGAAAATAATCCTTAATCGCAGGCGAACAAAATGTCTCACTTCAAAGAAATTTCTTCGTGGCGTTCTTAAATCTTGAGAAACCGCTTTAGCTTAAATCGGACATTGTGTTCGTATATCATTGTGAAATTTATTTGGCACAAATTTTGAGGTTAAAATGCTGATATTTCTACTAAACAAAGTACGCGAGAGTTATTTTTTGAATGATTTGTAATTTTTATCAAATTGTTATTGATATTGTATCGCAAATCTGCAAAATATCTTGAAAATGCAGAAAAAAATTAGGCACTATAACAGTCTTACCAAACGTCCGCAGAGCACATGTTGGTCGTCTCCAAATGAAGCGAACTGGCGATGTGTGTGAAACAAGCGTATTTTTAATTGCTAATTTACAAACCCAGGCCACGTAGAGAAATGGCCTGCTGGCAGTAAAAATCGATCGTAATTAAATTTAACGTGTTCTTTATTCCACCAATAGGCGTGGAAAAAATATCTGGCCTCTGTATGTTTATTCCTTGTCGGCCTTAATGTTTGTGCCAATCAGGTACCACGCTCTGGAATGAACGGTCAAATTGCGCGCTGGTGCTGCCCGCATTCAACTGTTGTCCACAGTAACTTATCCTCACACCATTTTAAGCGGAGCTACAAGTGCGATAGGAAAGGACGTGTTCCAGTGGTCTACGTGGTATGTGATAATTTCTCGTATGCAAGTATGTACATTTCCGCACAAGCCATACATTGCCTGTGAATATCACTGGGTCCCAGGTATAAGGATCTGCGAACACGATTCTCAGTCACACGGGCAGGGTGTGGGATCAATACCTGTCGCCATCGCGCATGCGAGCTGCTCCGAACCGGGCGGCGTAACAAACGCAATTAAGGACGTTTAAATCAGGAGGAGAGATCCTGGTGCACATATACTATGTAGTCCATCAACGGTTACTTCCTACTTTCCTGAAGCCATGCTAAAGTTCTACTTCCATGATATTCCTCCGCCTTATGCAAACATAGCTTGACCGAGAGTAGAAAATCACACCAAAGGGACAACGCACCGCATTCGTGCGCTCTCACTGTAATAATATTTTGCATAAGAACTTTTTCTTACTAGGCGTTACCAACACACCTATTTTCTCTCTTTTCATATCAACTATAAATAAATACTTTAATTTTTAGATAAAATGTAAAGAAAAAATCAACTTAACCAAAGATAATGTATTCTAACATAGTATAAAGCGCTTGTGATACATGACGAGTTTAGGAAAGAACCAAACACGTCATGCAAAGGTTTGATTCACGAAGTATGAAGGAAACCGCGGATAGACTAGAGACCGACTGCCATCCCTCGCCTAGTCAACACGGCCTGATCGCGCGGCGATGTCAAACCAACAAACTTCCGAAACGCCATTTAGGTACGGACACACTGCATACAACTTCTACCGTACAGCGTGCGCATTTCGACGAGATAATCTGGTGATGGTTCCACCTCCACAGAACAGATGGCAGCACCTCTGTTTAGATATGCATTTAATTGATCTGAACGTTATGATACCAACGTATTGGTCTCAGAAACGTGATGTTCTTTTCTCTCTGACGAGTTTTTTTTCGCAGCGTCGAAGCTAATAGTTGCGATATTAAAACATTAACATGTCTGATATAGGTAGAGGAAAATGCATGGAAAGAGCACGTGTGAGTTAAAAAAAAAATTCCAAAGATNTTTTTTTTTTTTTTTTTTTTTTTTTTTTTTTTTTTTCACTCTTGCCTGTATTATTTGCGTCGAGGTGTCCTGTGTTGGTCACTTCCTTATTTACCTATGGCACTGTATTGTATCTGCTGTGACTTACATTGAGCCGGAGTTGGAATTAATTGAGAAACTTGCGTTTAATTCAACCCGTTCGCGCTGTTGTGATTTATCGTATACAGTACAGACTGTTAACGGTAAAGTGAGCACTTTTGAGGCCCTAGTTACTTTTTTTTTTTTTTTTTCCTTTCAGCAGTTTTTTTAATCCTTTAACCACCTTTCTAAATAAATATTGACATTTCAGTAATAAACACATTGTGTATATTCCACCGCACTCGGAAGTTAAAGTCGAAGTAAGGCTAAAATAAAATATATTTGTTGACTATTATTCCAAATGAGAGGGCTTTCAAAAGTGCTCACTTTACCGTGAATAGCCTATAATATCAGGATTGTGCGATTTCTAAATCATTCTTACTACTTACATTTAATGCAAAGAGGCAACAGTCGTGTTATCCAAAAGTTTGAGAAGTGGGGAAGCAAGTAACAAGTAAATGCGCCAGCTTTCCTGAATAGGCGTCTTGGGGTAAGAAACATTACGCATCCAACCAATGATCTTGCAAATACGAGTCAGTCATGCAACCACATAAGCAAACTGTTTTTGAGGTTAAATACCAAAACTTGTTTTTGTTTTGTAGTGTATGTATGCGTCATTAGCTTAGTATATGTTTAACTGAGCGGGGAGGATTAGCGACTTCGGATGGACTCAGCAGTAGGCGGCTATATTCACAATTCTGCCACGCTCTAAAACTGAAACAGTGAGTATTGAGCCAAATCAGGGGGAATCAGGAAAAAAAAATGGCTCGACTGGTAGTCAGTGTCAAACAACTCATTAATATGACGGCTGAATTTCTCTGACATATTTGTGATTTCCACCTAATGTCGACGATTCCACTGCCATAAGTCACTTGTTCCATTGTTTACTGCTTGATTCGCTAGTCGGTAGTAACTTGTCAACTGACATTCAGGGAATGTTTTTTTCACTGGTAAATATACTTATTTGGGCTCGGAGTGCACAGAATAGACACGTGTGCAGAAGTGAAATAAAACGTGACGGTTCCTTTGATAAGGGTGAATCCATTCGTTGGTTGGCTGCCGGGAGCTCTGGAAGTAGGTATTTTGTTTTATTGGCTAATGTGTGCCACGTAAGATTCCATGTCGGTTGAAGAGATGTGCTCAGATTGGCAATCTTGTAATTTCCGAACCATTTAAGATTTTAATATATAGTCACGAAATTCATATCACAGGCATTACCTCCGACAACGAAAAGTACCACAGGTTTAAGTATACACCTAGCCCACCTAAAAGCATACATGGCGGCAATTTACCGAACCGTTTAAGATAAAACCACCAAATTCATACCATAGGTATCACCCTCGATGACGAAAACTGCCTCAGTGTCAAGTATTTCCTAAGCCTAGTTGGATGTAATTCCCGAGCCGTTTCGGATACAACCACCAAATTCATAACATAGGCATAACCATTGACACTGAATAGGACGGTAGAGACAATTAGACCTTAAGCCCTCATAAGCATAGTTAACTGTAATTTCATAACCGCCGTTTAAGACAGCCAGCAAATTCATGACATACACCTCACCGGCGGCGACGAAAAGGACCGCAGCATCAAGTATGTCCTAGGCCTCTTATAAGCATAGTTGGATGTTATTTCCCAACAGTTTAAGATAGAGCCACCAAAATTCGTAACTTAGATATAATCCCTCACGACGAACAGGGCCGCGGGGTCAAGTAGGTTCTAATCCCCATTCATAAACATAGTTGGTTGTAATTTACGAACCATTTTAAGATATAGTAACCAAATTCATAACATAATTATCGCCCCCGACAATGAACAGAGTTCATTGTCTGATGACGAACAGGATGATAAGGAATCTTATAAGCATAGTCGACCGACATTTCCCATCCACCGAAACGATGAATGTAAAAGTCATAACATAGTCATCGCCGCCAATAACGAAGAGGATGGTCGTGTCAAGTTCGCCTAAGTCCTCGTATAACGATAGTCTCCTACCATTCCCCACCCATTGGGGTTTTAGTCAACAAATTCATTACACTGGCATCGTAACCGACGACGAAAAGGACCGCAGGATCCAGTACAACTTAGGTCTTCGTATAAGCATAGTTGGCTGTCATTTTCCACCTACAGAAGCTAGTCACCAAATCCATAGGCACCACAGCAATGACAAAAAGGGCGGAGGGACAAGTACACAATAAGCCCTCTAATAAGCATAGTTGCCTAAAAAATGTCCCACCCACCGAAGCTATGACCACCAAATTCATATCACATTCATCAGTTGCGACTGCAATCAAGGAGATAAGGGCAAATAGGCCTTCAGACCTGTTACAAGCATAGTTGGTCAGTATTTTCAAATCTTTGAAGTTCGCGAACATGTAACAACCGTCCACGCATGTAAACAACACAGTTATGCACACAGCTGCATCTCAAAGTTACCAATGCATTAAGGAGTGTAGGGTCTGAAAGAGCACACACATACACATCGTNGTAGGGTCTGATAAAGCGCGCGCGCACACACACACACACACACACATCGGCCTGCATGCACTCGTCTAGCAAATAGGTGCATACTGATTTCCCTCAACCCAACTACAGAGAGAATAATTTCATAGCTTCGTATTCGACCAGTTGGATAGTGATATAAGTTATTGCAACCATAGAAAACTGACTGGTTGCTAAACAGAACTACTTGGCATCGGTACTGCATGGAGGCAGCACTTGACCCTTCCACCATGTACTCTATCAGAGGAGATGTGTATGATATGAATTTGATGTCTATAGTTTCGGTGGGTGGGAAATGGTGGGCAACTATGCTTATTAGTGGGCTTATTGCGTGCTTGCCCTACTGCTCTGTTCATCGTCGGGGGCAATGACTATGTTATGAATTTGGTAACTATATCTTAAATGGTTCGAAAATAACAATCAACTATGCTCATAAGAGGGATTAATGCATACTTGATGCTGCAGACCTTTTCGTCATCGCGGGTAATGTGTATGTCATGAATTTGGTGGATGTATCTTAACTGGTTTGGAAATTACAGCCAACTATGCTTATAAGAGGTTTAAAGGTCTAATTGACTCTATCATCCTATTCATCATCGAAATCGATGTCTAGGCTATGAATTTGGTGGTTTTATCTAAAACAGCTTGGAAATTTCATCCTAGTATGTTTATAAGTGCGCTTAGGGCATACTTTACCCTGCGGCCATTTTCATCATCGGGTGTGATAAATATATTATGAATTTGGTGGTTGTATTTTAAATGGTTCGGAAATTATATTCAACTACGCTTATAAGTGCGTTGTCGCACGATCAACTAACATCTTGAGAATCTGTATGGCAGCCCAGGCAATCGACCGACAGCGCAGACAACATGCATGTCTTGACACGTTAAATTAATGGCACAAAATACTAGCCATGGGAGATGTGCATCAGGCCCCAGGGTGGCAGTACAGTCGATTCTCTCATCCATGTCCCTTTACAAGAAGAATTCAGTTATACAGACAAGATAACAATTTGTATCTTTAAAATATCGCTTCGAATAAACTGGCGATGGCAGAAGATATCACTTATGTCCACCCAACTAACATTTAGGTATATAAAATAAGTTCTTACCACAACCACACATCGCTCCGAACTTCTTTCTCTCGTCGAGAGGACATGGTGAAAACGATGGGGTGCGGTTTTAGTGGTCCAAAAAATGTATCGGCTATCGTGGCATATGGAAAGATTAAATCACTTGCAGCTCTCGACAATGTTACCGAGTTTGCATACCTGCCTAAAGAATTCCTGCTCGCATTTGCACAACACGAAATAAAATACGTCTAAAAACACCTACCAGTCTATCTGCAACTGGACAAAGAAAATATTTCCAAGGTAGCACTACTGTTACAGACACACCATATTCCAGGAGCTGGTGTAAGACACATCGGGAGAGAGCAGCAGTAAAATAAAAACAAGACACCTCCAACACTGAAAGATGAACGAGTGTAAAGAAGTTGAGAGGTCGAATTGACGACTTCGCAGGCAAGACAGCGATCGACCTGATAAGGTAACATATTTCAGTCCAGAAATCATGCTGATGTTTGCACCACACAGCCAGCAGTTATCTACTTAGGCAACCTCAAACAAGCAATGTAAACTAGCATACAGTATGAACAATATACAAGCGAGCATCATGTACAAACAGGCGTCATTCCTTTGGTGAGCATGGTGGTGGAAAGCAGATCTTTACGACTACATTCATCTCTACGATCGTGTACACTGCTACAATATGAAGACGGAATCAATAGTTGAAGATTAGCCATCTGTAACACCATCGGCATCATCAACAGCAAGGGACCCTGAAGAGTTGCTACAAGTATTACGGTACCAATATTACTACTGCGATCGTGTATCCTGCTACAATATGAAGATGGGATAAATGGTTAAAGACTTACCATCTGTAACACTGACAACTGCAAGGATCGTTGTAGAGTCTCTGCATGCATTACAGTATCAATGTTCTATTGAGGAAACACTTTTAGTAAAAGTTGTATGCGCACCGACATGATAGTGGCCATTGCACATGTTCAGTCCAGCATGCAAGGTGTTCTACTGAGAAAACTGTGATGCTGTGTTTACCCACAGTGATAATCTGTATAAGCATAACAATACGTGCAAAGGCAATGTTTGTCATTCATCGGGATTTAGGTGCAAGTATTGTGGCAAGACATTCGCTAACCACAGCAGTGCCAAATGTCATGATGATAGTAACACTCCATTGCCATCGCCTACAAGACTTATCCATGTGATAACTGCTGTGCGATATATACGAAACAGTCTCTCCTGCAAAAACAGTCTCCATAAATGTTTTGCTACAATGAAGAATAAGTTGAGCATGTATAAAATATTATTATGTATTCTTATTATGCCAAGTCTCTAAAATAAAAGTACAGTGTATAAATTATTACTATGTTATTCATTGCAGCTCGTCTGTGATCGCCATATCTAGCACACGTCATCAGGAAAACAACCACACAAGCAACAAACTCCATTTCTCTGCACCACTGTTGCTGCACACCTTGCATGGGTTAAGTAAAACCCGTGCTAATATTAGGTTATCATCCATCACTAGGAAAAAAAAATTACAATAGTTTGTTTATGTTTGAAGAGAATTAGTATTTTTGTATATAGTCAAATCCCGAACACAGGTCCCTACCGATGGCTGCTTGAGCTATTCACACAGATTCTCTAGCGATCTTTATTTCGCCAGTGGACTGCTAGAGTGCACGACCATCGTCTGCTAGGTTAGCTGTGGTCTTCAGCAATCTTCGTTGCCCCGGTCGCCTGTGAGGGGGGATGCCAACCTCACTTGCATTACCGATCGCGGTCGCTAGGAGTATTGGTTTAACGACACACATGACCAAATTCCGACGTGCAGCATGTTCAATACCCACCCATGCATGCAGTACTCGCTGCAAGTAGTTAAAAAATGCCAGACGCACGAAGTTTCGATCCAACCGCATATGAGGCCTGCATATCGACGGTTCCGATAGCACAGGGGGACTACATCGGTATGGTTTGACTGTGTTGGCTAAAGGCCGCAATAAACAGCATCAGCCTAACACATGAGCAGGGGAACCTCGTGTAACATATAAAACTGTCCCATACATGAACATTTATGTCACATTATAATACATAATACAATTTCAACATAGATGCACGTGTGCTGCGAGCACAGTGTTGTATCGAACCTCTACTATAAAAAAATAATACCTGATAGTTACACAGTCCGTAATATCGATATCAGCGTTGCTGTTGCGACTAGAGCTTTAGTAATAAACTGGAATGCCCATCAACAGGAAAAAGACTTCATGTTCACAAGGAACAACCTCAAAAAATATTCTACAATATGTAAAGCGCAATACACTATTTACCAGCGGTGATAATTTTAAGACGCATTACACAACTTGTAAAGGCAGTGTTCCTTTGATTGCCTCTAAACATCTTGCATTTAAACCAGCGGTCATCGAAGGGCCGACGACACTGCCACAAATTAATGATTAGATATAAAAAATATAGAGGGAAATACATATAAACACCTACAAACCGCTGCTAATTGCGCGAGCAACGAATGTTGTACATTACATGACTTGTAAAGACTGTGTTCCTTTCGTTGCTACCAAACAACAAATACACTGAAGAGCCAAAAAAACTGGTACACCTGCCTAATCTCGTGTAGCCCCCCCCCCCCAACC
>NQII01004608.1:128908-197841 GCA_002778355.1 Clitarchus hookeri | reverse complement strand
GTTTATGCCGGTATCGCTGGGTGCCAGTCTTTTAGCTAGCTTGGTTCATGACCCGCAACACCTGTATCTGGGAATTTGCAGCAGCAAATGTATATTGTTGATCAGAGTATCGACGATCCATCTTCGAGATTTAATCTTTCTTCTATGAGTCATCATATGCTACTGCGCTACGAACTGATATATAAACCCAACTTTTATACATTTTCTTCTCAGTATAATGGAGGAAATTAATCAGGATGTTAATCTCCCTGTGCGAATCACCGAGGAAGATGTCGAAACCTCGCACGATTCACGTCACTGCATGCTTTTGCCCAATACCACGAAGGGATTGATTTACAGACAATCGGGTTGCAGCAAGACATGTGTGCATCTCAGCTATTTGGAGGAACCTAATGGTATTAGGTTCGAGAACGTTCACCTGTACTCCAAATCGCTCCAGTAACCGAAATACCAGCGTCTAGCACGATGTTATGGCATGTAAGCTTAATGTTAATAAACCTCATCAGATACTGTTGTGCTCTACCGAATCATGAGTCATTATTGAGCTCCGCCCCTAGAAACTTGCAAGTACGNACCTCATCAGATACTGTTGTGCTCTACCGAATCATGAGTCATTATTGAGCTCCGCCCCTAGAAACTTGCAAGTACGACTAAGCTGAAAAGCTTTGTTCGTAACAACGAGTACTACAGGCTGTAGAAGTTCTATGCTATTTCCCTTCCAGCAATAACGAGGTCGTTGTGCCACCGAGCGAAGCATGGCCAAAATCTGTATTTATTTGATAATGTGGCATGTGAGAAACAGAATTGCATCCAGGAGTAATTTAGCATGGGACGGCATGCGAACGTGAAATGTGCGTACTTGAGTCAAACTTATTAGTGCGTGCCAAAACAGTTACTACGCGATAATGTGAATTTCCTCGTGTTGTTTCGCATGGACGATATGAACTGGTGACATGCGTACAATGACCACGCCAATGCGGACATTGCATTCACATAGTTTAAGGATATGTGTTCTTTGTGCTGGAACGAGGATTACAGCATATTTTTGATCGATAAAGATTCGCAAGTACATAAGGGAAGGTACAGGNTTCTTTGTGCTGGAACGAGGATTACAGCATATTTTTGATCGATAAAGATTCGCAAGTACATAAGGGAAGGTACAGGTGTGGCTTTAATCAGTTTAGAGTAAGATGCCGAACATGAGTCACGATGCAATTTCCAAGTTCGGACATGGTCTACACTCCGATGATGATGATGGGAATGGGTTCATGGAAGCTCGCCTCACAGCTGTTCACAGGATCCTGTCATTTTTTGGGCAANTTCTTTGTGCTGGAACGAGGATTACAGCATATTTTTGATCGATAAAGATTCGCAAGTACATAAGGGAAGGTACAGGCGTGGCTTTAATCAGTTTAGAGTAAGATGCCGACCATGAGTCACGATGCAATTTCCAAGTTCGGACATGGTCTACACTCCGATGATGATGATGATGGGAATGGGTTCATGGAAGCTCGCCTCACAGCTGTTCACAGGATCCTGTCATTTTTTGGGCAAAAACAAAAGTGTGAAAAATGCAGTGGTGGAAGATTTGGTGACCATCGACTGTAATGTAGGGGGCGCGGATGCATGGATAATAGACCTGACCATTGTGTCGAATGCGCAGAGACGGGAAAAATTGNGCAGAGACGGGACAAATTTAAGGCTCTTCGAAATACAATAACATCCAAACTGGCTGCCAAAAACCGATGTTGCGAGGCATAGCAAGAAAGTACTGGAAGCATGTATAGGCCGACTGGAAAGGATCGAAAATTCACTTTCCTCAACTCGAAAGTGAATATATATGTATACGTGTTTTATTGTGTATTTATTCCATTATATGAATGATGGCGGACTGAACTGAACTGATGACTGAGATGTAGCGGGCTATCGAAGCTGTTCACGCGAAATATCTACTCGCGACCTCCTACTCCATGAACTCTGCGCCAAATCGAAGATAAATACACTACTTATATATATATATATATATATCTATATATAATACATATAGATACATCATGACAAGATAAACCATTTAATTATTTGTGATTATTAAATGTTATTTAATAGTGCTCCATTTTTTTTAACCATATGTATATGTAAAATTTTCCTTGAGGAAGGATTTGTGCCTACTTACTGTTATATTGTATAGAAAATATCCAATTAGCACGAAAAAGACCAAATGTTTCCCTGTTATGAAATATGTAAAAAATATTACAATTAATGTACACATTTTATATTCTCTTATTTTATGCAATATCGCGAGTTTTGAAAAAAGTTAAGTGCTAGAAATAGTTTTTTTTTTTTCAGACTGTAGGTAATTTTGAAGTAGTCTCGAAAGATATTTTCTTGAGAAACCTGGCACAACTGAGCACGCGGATAGCAGTTCCTCGCGGGCGAAACCAAGTGTCGTCCTCGCCTACGGCAGCCGGCACCGAAGTCCATTCGGCGTTTCACGAGATGAAGCGTGGCGGCGGAAGCTGATCGAAGCGAACGGCTCGAACGCCTCGAACGCCTGTAACTCCATCAGCTCGGAGCCGGCGCCGCTGCCCATGGCAGGCATGTCGATATTCACCGCGAGATATTGCGAGCTGTCAGGGCTGGGGGAACGCGACAGCTGCTCCAAGATGACTCTGCGATGAGCGATGACCATCATCCCGTTACGTCGCCTGGACGTCTGCCACCACTCTGCATAGGTCTACGTATAACAGATAGATGCACGTTGTTCCAGATTCACTACGTCGTGTCAGTGTTTACATAATAGCTGTATATGACTGTATATTATATATACCACGTGTTTATAAAACATTGAGACAAATTTCAGCAGGCAATTCCTTACGAAAATATAAGACTTACAGCATATACCCTAAAGTGATTACTAAAAAAACTATGCGCCCCCAAAATTTTAGTTTTAAAATGCGTTTAGTTGAAAATGTCAGAAACCACTTGTATTTAAGTAAGAAATCGGTGAATGGAGATTTTCTATAAAGGAGCTGAATGCTCGGTCGGTAATATCATCCCCATTACTTTTGAAAATGCTGTTAGCACCCTATGTTTGCATTAAACATGTTAACGCCACGTTCTAAGTAATTTTGACCTGTAAATCAGCACGTCTAAATTAACAAAAAAAAAANGCATTAAACATGTTAACGCCACGTTCTAAGTAATTTTGACCTGTAAATCAGCACGTCTAAATTAACAAAAAAAAAAGTCGTCTTGTCGGATCTCTCTTAGGTGAACCGTTTGCGAGATAATTAATATTTATCCTTCAGAACNAAAAAAGTCGTCTTGTCGGATCTCTCTTAGGTGAACCGTTTGCGAGATAATTAATATTTATCCTTCAGAACAGATTTTGTGTTGCATACCAGGTAGGAAAACCAAAATACAGAGTAAGGCATTTTAAATGAGTTTTTTTTTATCAGGGGCGCGCATATCTCCCTAACAATCACTTGGCGAAAATAGTGGTACTTACATTTTAGTCGTATTTTTTCGTCAGGAACTCGCTGCCGAAGTTTGTCCCTATGTTTTAAAAACACGTTGTATATACACATGTGTAATTATATTACATNCCAGGAACTCGCTGCCGAAGTTTGTCCCTATGTTTTAAAAACACGTTGTATATACACATGTGTAATTATATTACATAAAAATGGTGTATCTAAATAAGACGGACAAATTTCGGCAAAAATTTAATCACCTGAAATGAGGTGAAAACCTATACGACCTATGGTCTAAATTGAGTCGTTAGGGCAGTACACATCTTTTAAGTTGGACCTGAAGCACTAGTTTATTACAAATACTGAATAAATAATTTATGACTGAACAATTAGTGTCTTCATAATGCGTAAAGTTGATCGTGACATGCCGATTAATAATCCATTATTAAAATCCCATGTTCTCTACAGCGTCATAGAGTGTCACTCTTACGATTAACTTTACACCGTAGGTCATATATTATGTTTTCGGCTACTTTTTTTTCGTTATTAACCTGATGCCGAACTTGTCGGTTTGATTTATACGCATCTTGTATATGCATATGTGCATATAAACATATACCCATACATTAGGTATATAATCTATTACACATATGTTAGTCATACATGCATATACAAACAGGTGTATGTACACAGCTGTCCATTAAAATTGCAACGCCAAGAAGGCCGCACCTGAAGGACCCCACACTGTGCAAATACTTAGAGCAGGGTAGGGCAATGTCGTGATTAGTAGTTCAGCCAAGTGGTGTAGCAGGTACACCAATAGCGACACTGATAAGTGTCGGAAAGCCGTTAAGAGGTAGTGGCGTTGTTTCACCGCCGTTTGTGTCCACATCCGGAGTGAGCGTGCCGCGTCGAAGAACACGACAACCATACAAACAGGTTTCCGCCGTTGACCGTGGGATAATCGTGGCCTATTGGGATTATGAACTACCCTACTGTTAAATTGGTTCTCGTGTTGGAAGAAATGAGACCGCAGTGAAGCGGGTATGGAATCAGTGGTTCGAAGAGGGGCGGGCTGAGCGAAATGAGAGAGTTAACAGCTCCGCCGCACCAACGATTGCTGCGACGGAAATCTGGTGCGCGTGGCGATTAAGAGCCGTACGGCCACGTCAAACATCCCTGCTCAGGAGCTCAATCATGTTGCACATCAACCTGCGTCAGCACGAATGGCGCGTCGTCGCCTTCTGCAGCATCAGGACATAATGTCCAGGTGCCCATTTCTGCGGCTACCACTGACTACTCACCGCAGGTGCCTGCGGCTGCAATGGTGCGTGGAATGTTGGGCTTGGANCCATTTCTGCGGCTACCACTGACTACTCACCGCAGGTGCCTGCGGCTGCAATGGTGCGTGGAATGTTGGGCTTGGAAGGACGAATGGTATGCCGTAGTATTCTCCGATGAATCCCGCTTCTGCTTGCAGAACCACGATCGTCGTATACATGTCTGGCGGCATCGTGGAGCACGCCTGGCCGAGTCCTGCATTATACACCGTCATACTGGCTCAACACGTGGAGTTATGTCATGGGTTTCCATCGGATTCCAGTTCCGCTTAAGCTTATTTCTCATCACTGGTACTTTGACCAGCAACTGTTACATAGCAGAGGTTTTGGAGCTTGTTGATGTACGTTATCTTCAGGGACAGCCAAAGGCTTTGTAGCAACTGGAAAAGGCATGACCATGTGTGGTACACATTGCCCACAGTTTCCTTGATGTACGCCATGTCATACTTTTCCTTGGCCTATGCGTTCACCGGATCTCTCATCTCTCGCCCATGGTTAACGTGTGGTCCATGTTTGGACGACGACTGGCCTGCCACAGGGCACCCGCGGCCGCAACGGATAAACTATAGCCAGTTTCCTTGATGTACGCCATGTCATACTTTTCCTTGGCCTATGCGTTCACCGGATCTCTCATCTCTCGCCCATGGTTAACGTGTGGTCCATGTTTGGACGACGACTGGCCTGCCACAGGGCACCCGCGGCCGCAACGGATAAACTATAGCACGCATCGAGTAGTGTGGGCAGAGATACCCCAGTATTATATTCAAAGTCTTTTTTCCTCTCAATGCCGCTTCGTGTAGCAGCAGTTATTGCCGCTCATTGTGGGTCATGGTGGGAATTAAGAGAGGTGGAACCGTCCGGCCGACAAAACTCGCGGCGTACTGCGCAGGCTGCTTGTGACGTCACGCAGGTTGCAGGAGAGTAGTCCTCAATGCAGGCCAGTTCACAACGCGTTTGGCTTACAAAATGATTCGGTTGACAAACTGAGAGTTGCCACAGTGTAATATTTACTGATTGTAACTTTTGTTTTAGATAAATGAACTCTAAATGAAATAAAATTGTCGCTTTGGTGCAATTGTTATGTCTTAAGTAGTTTTAGCTTCTTTTCTAGACTTGGTTAGGCTTTGTTTGCATGAGGCGGAGGAAGTAACCGTGAATGGACTATGTATTGGAAAAGTAGCACACCTTGCAGCGGAAGTTTTCCCCAATGCCAAACTCGCCCATGAGGGCCCTCGTTTTGTTCCTAACCTGAGTAGAGTAAACATCAGTCATGCTTGTACAACGACGTCACGGCACCCACCGTGAGTTGGAGTTGGGAGACACTTGCTCGCTCCTTCTCGCCAATTTCGGGTAACCGGCTCTCAGCTAGTCACCGCTGCGAGTCGACACAAGTAGTCCACGGAGGGTAAACTTCCTCCGCACACCCCCTCTGATTACATAATTGAACCCTCCTTCCCTCCTATCTATCTCTTCGATCCATGTTCCTCAGCGTCTCCCCCTTTTGACGGGGCGCTCCATCCGACTGTTTACGCAGCTAACACCGGTGTTTACCAAGCTACCGCGGGATGGACCACAAAAGGTGGTCGGGTTTGGCGGGGGCAGGGGGGTTTGTATTCATCAGACGAGTTGTTTTGAAGTCGTGCTAGGGCCTTCCCCGACCCCTTTTCATTCTCCTTTTCCTAGATCGTCAAAGCCACCTCGCGAAATTAATTCTCTGGGGCGTACGGTGCCCCATTACCAGACGGCGGAACGCCTATCCGTGGAATTACTGGAGGTTTTGGAGGGCTAGGCGACACGTCTGGAGAGAGTTCTGTGGAATTCCCGGGTCTGGAATAACTCCGCGAGTGCTTTGTGTGAAGGTGCCGTAGTGGCAAAACATAAAAAAAAGAGTTCACCTAGCTGCGGTACAAAGGAGTTGGGAGTGGGTAGGGCTGATTGGAAGACACGATTTGCGGTAATCGTTCGTTTCTTTGTTATCTGGGTTGCCTAGTTACTACTGCGTCTAACTCCAGGCATGTTTACACTCAAAAGAATACGAATTGATCAAAGAATCACTAAAGAAATTTGCAATTATTTTCTGTTACTCATTTTCGTGCGTTTCTTTGATATGCAGAAGATTTCGTTTCGCTGTAAGATAAATATTTATCTGACCCAACAAACCTTTTTATTTATTCTTGAAGCAAATTGTAAATAATTTTTTCAACAAATCGTTTAGTTAAATTCAAATTTTTTGTTGCAAGTATTTTCTGTTCTAGATCACATATAATATGGCAAGAATTCATTTTGAAAATATCATCGTCATGGCAGTTTTCAACAAGGTGTAGTCAAAAAAGGTTATGAATGTCGGAAAAACCATTTTTGTGATTAATTAAGAACTTTTGCTGGTTTTATTTTCTACCAGAAGGAATAAATTACTGCGTATGACGTATCCACACTGATGCCACAGTCTTCAACGAGTACTTTGTTTTACGGCGTAATGGAAGTTGTATCTAAAGTAAACGATTCAAACTCCGTGCTAATCCAGATTCGCCTGTTTGTTTCAGAACGCCGTCAGCACATACCTCTACGCACACGTGTGTAGCTCTATATGAAAGACTCTAATGCGGTAGAAATTGTAAACCTGGAATGCAACTCCGTGCTGATTTGTAGAACTATAATGCAGAAACATTTACATCATATTTTTGTCTAATCATAAATATAAAATGATTTACATATTCTTTCCATTTTGCTTGATATGCTTATTTGATTTACGAATAATGTATCCTTATTTTCATTTAATTTTCTAATGTATTATGTCTTCTGTAAAACATATTTTCCAATCATACTTTTTTAGTTACTTGTCTGGCACTATTACTTTTCATCGCTTATATTTTGTACCAATACCCTACTGTTCTTTTAAATTGATTTCAACGATTATCTGATTATATACAAAACTAGAATGTATCTTCCTTGCCACTCTAAAGGTTATATCTCAGTTTAACGTGTTAAAGTGCGTTATACTTAGCCTAACTGGGACATTTGCAGAAGTCACGTGTGTTTTTAAAAACATAATTAGTATACAGAAGTATATTAAAAATTTTGCCAATAACGCCACATTCTTAAATATAGTGCTAAGAACTCAGTTTTTCTANGTATACAGAAGTATATTAAAAATTTTGCCAATAACGCCACATTCTTAAATATAGTGCTAAGAACTCAGTTTTTCTAAAAGTCGCAGTTTAACAGCTCAATGACCATGCCAGTTGTTTCAAAATATATGTCATCAAATAGTGACTGGTATTGTAGGCCAATTATTAAATATCTTCGCACTCTGAAATTATTTTCACGTCACGATCGTTAATAAATTACAATTTTTTGTATACTTCTGGAAAACGGGTACTAACCTACGTCGCTCTGTTTGTAAAGTACCAAATTCAATACAGACTCAGTTTTCCGTATTTGCCCACTGTAATTTCCCTTCGAACTTNTCAGAGATACCCCAGTATTATATTCAAAGTCTTTTTTCCTCTCAATGCCGCTTCGTGTAGCAGCAGTTATTGCCGCTCATTGTGGGTCATGGTGGGAATTAAGAGAGGTGGAACCGTCCGGCCGACAAAACTCGCGGCGTACTGCGCAGGCTGCTTGTGACGTCACGCAGGTTGCAGGAGAGTAGTCCTCAATGCAGGCCAGTTCACAACGCGTTTGGCTTACAAAATGATTCGGTTGACAAACTGAGAGTTGCCACAGTGTAATATTTACTGATTGTAACTTTTGTTTTAGATAAATGAACTCTAAATGAAATAAAATTGTCGCTTTGGTGCAATTGTTATGTCTTAAGTAGTTTTAGCTTCTTTTCTAGACTTGGTTAGGCTTTGTTTGCATGAGGCGGAGGAAGTAACCGTGAATGGACTATGTATTGGAAAAGTAGCACACCTTGCAGCGGAAGTTTTCCCCAATGCCAAACTCGCCCATGAGGGCCCTCGTTTTGTTCCTAACCTGAGTAGAGTAAACATCAGTCATGCTTGTACAACGACGTCACGGCACCCACCGTGAGTTGGAGTTGGGAGACACTTGCTCGCTCCTTCTCGCCAATTTCGGGTAACCGGCTCTCAGCTAGTCACCGCTGCGAGTCGACACAAGTAGTCCACGGAGGGTAAACTTCCTCCGCACACCCCCTCTGATTACATAATTGAACCCTCCTCCCCTCCTATCTATCTCTTCGATCCATGTTCCTCAGCGTCTCCCCCTTTTGACGGGGCGCTCCATCCGACTGTTTACGCAGCTAACACCGGTGTTTACCAAGCTACCGCGGGATGGACCACAAAAGGTGGTCGGGTTTNCATCCGACTGTTTACGCAGCTAACACCGGTGTTTACCAAGCTACCGCGGGATGGACCACAAAAGGTGGTCGGGTTTGGCGGGGGCAGGGGGGTTTGTATTCATCAGACGAGTTGTTTTGAAGTCGTGCTAGGGCCTTCCCCGACCCCTTTTCATTCTCCTTTTCCTAGATCGTCAAAGCCACCTCGCGAAATTAATTCTCTGGGACGCACGGTGCCCCATTACCAGACGGTGGAACGCCTATCCGTGGAATTACTGGAGGTTTTGGAGGGCTAGGCGACACGTCTGGAGAGAATTCTGTGGAATTCCCGGGTCTGGAATAACTCCGCGAGTGCTTTGTGTGAAGGTGCCGTAGTGGCAAAACATAAAAAAAAGAGTTCACCTAGCTGCGGTACAAAGGAGTTGGGAGTGGGTAGGGCTGATTGGAAGACACGATTTGCGGTAATCGTTCGTTTCTTTGTTATCTGGGTTGCCTAGTTACTACTGCGTCTACCTCCAGGCATGTTTACACTCAAAAGAATACGAATTGATCAAAGAATGACTAAAGAAATTTGCAATTATTTTCTGTTACTCATTTTAGTGCGTTTCCTTGCGATGCAGAAGATTTCGTTTTGCTGTAAGATAAATATTTCTCTGACCCAACAAACCTTTTTATTTATTCTTGAAGCAAATTGTAAATAATTGTTTCAACAAATCGTTTAATTAAATTCAAATTTTTTGTTGCAAGTATTTTCTTTTCTAGATCACATATCTTATGGCAAGAATTCATTTTGAAAATATCATCGTCATGACAGTTTTCAACAAGGTGTAGTCAAAAAAGGTTATAAATGTCGGAAAAACTATTTTTTTTTATTAATTAAGAACTTTTGCTGGTTTAATTTTCTACCAGAAGGAATAAATTACTGCAAAGCGTATAACGTATCCACACTGATGCCACATTCTTCAACGAGTGCTTTGTTTTACGGCGTAAAGGAAGTTGTATCTAAAGTAAACGATTCAAACTCCGTGCTAATCCAGATTCGCCTGTTTGTTTCAGAACGCCGTCAGCACATACCTCTACGCACACGTGTGTAGCTCTATATGAAAGACTCTAATGCGGTAGAAATTGTAAACCTGGAATGCAACTCCGTGCTGATTTGTAGAACTCTAATGCAGGAACATTTACATCATATTTTTGTCTAATCATAAATATAAAATGATTTACATATTCTTTCCATTTTGCTTGATATGCTAATTTGATTTACGAATAATGTATCCTTATTTTCATTTAATTTTCTAATGTATTATGTCTTCTGTAAAACATATTTTCCAATCGGCCTTTTTTACCTACTTGTCTGGCACTATTACTTTTCATCGCTTATATTTTGTACCAATACCCTACTGTTCTTTTAAATTGATTTCAACGATTATCTGATTATATACAAAACTAGAATGCATCTTCCTTGCCACTCTAAAGGTTATATCTCAGTTTAACGTGTTAAAGTGCGTTATACTTAGCCTAACTGGGACATTTGCAGAAGTCACGTGTGTTTTTAAAAACATAATTACTATACAGAAGTATATTAAAAATTTTGCCAATAACGCCACATTCTTAAATATAGTGCTAAGAACTCAGTTTTTCTAAAAGTCGCAGTTTAACAGCTCAATGACCATGCCAGTTGTTTCAAAATATATGTCATCAAATAGTGACTGGTATTGTAGGCCAATTATTAAATATCTTCGCACTCTGAAATTATTTTCACGTCACGATCGTTAATAAATTACAATTTTTTGTATACTTCTGGAAAACGGGTACTAACCTACGTCGCTCTGTTTGTAAAGTACCAAATTCAATACAGACTCAGTTTTCCGTATTTGCCCACTGTAATTTCCCTTCGAACTTCTCTTTCTTCTGCTTCTCAGCAAACGCGATTTACTCAATGCCGTTACCATCTCTGTTCATATAGAGCATGGAAATCCTTTTACCAGTTAGAAATCAAATTAATAATATGTGTATACGTAAATCCATACGTTACTTGATATATCTCCATTCAGTAGCTAAATATTCTTACAATAGGTTACTACTTCATATATCTCAAGAAAAGTACACAGATGATCTCNTCTCTTTCTTCTGCTTCTCAGCAAACGCGATTTACTCAATGCCGTTACCATCTCTGTTCATATAGAGCATGGAAATCCTTTTACCAGTTAGAAATCAAATTAATAATATGTGTATACGTAAATCCATACGTTACTTGATATATCTCTCCATTCAGTAGCTAAATATTCTTACAATAGGTTACTACTTCATATATCTCAAGAAAAGTACACAGATGATCTCGATAGCAAAATCGCACAGTAATATTTATACATTACATCAAACATCATTGAAATTAACAAGACCCTCGGCGAATTTCTCACACTACTGCACAACCCCGCGGGAGGATCGCAGCATCCGATATCTGTCTGGGAGTGAAAAAAAAAATACGCATTTCTGAATTACAAGCAGGTCGTTGGTTCTGAGCCGCAAATACTTGAATTAACAGTGCAATGATGAGAGACATCCCCACTGCCAATGTCTTTAAGTACTCGGTACCTTCGAAGCACAATCACTAGTCGCGAACTTTGCGATCTGGACCCAACACACTCGGTTTACCGAGGACACGACTGTCCACAACTCGAGCCGTTGTCCATGACTGACTAATGAGTTGCGCGGTGTGCGTGTCTATAATCACTCCGACGATCTTCACCTCTCTCTCTAACTCCGAGATAAAAGGAACTTTTCAGAAGCTTCTCGGAAATGTCTGAATGCTCGGTGCATTTCTCGACGGGATTGCAACAGTCCCCTCCGCCGTGTCAGGAAACTGTAGCTATACGCTGTCCACAAACATCGATCTTACAATACTTCGTACCTACTATCTGCCTCAACTTAGGGAGCCAAGCGAGATATGAGGCATTTCCGAGGCGGAACAGTCTCATTATTAATTACACCATCATGGAACCACATTTCCATTAATACATTAAAATACTAGAATTGTATATTTGCAGTTATTTGAGATATTTTTTTGTAAATGCATTTTGAACCCAGTATCTTCAAAAGACAATTAAGCCTCAAAAAACCATATATAAATATTTCCGCGAAGTGTTTATAAGTTTCGTATACGTAATTAAAATGAGACCCGTAATTTCCCAAAATTACGAGTTGTGTCATATGTGGATAAAGGTGGCCCACGAAAATTAATCACTTTTCGTCTGTAGATTTTTCCCGCGTTTTTGCGACTATTGCAGATTATATACCTTTACGCATTCTTAGCGCATCTAAAAAAAAGTCAATAAGATATCTTCCATAAATGTCATCAATACTCACGAAATTTAAGCAAGAGTATCTCTTTCGCTTCTCTTTGAATATTGTACGTATTGCTGTTTAATTTTTTTCTGAAGAATATGTAATTCAGGATACGTTAGGAATTATCCAGAGAAGAACCCAATTCTACAAAATTTATTCTTCCAAACTTGCGCGGAAATTGAAAAAGTTGTGTACCGAAAAGAAGCATCAAAATTACCGTGGGACTAGCACATAGTCCCGATAATACTTGCATCGCTACTCCCATCAAGACAGAATCACGCAGCCTTGTTATGGGAAAAAATGCACTAAACCAGCTCGTCAATATACTACTTATCAAACAAAATAAAAGTTATTTTCGTGTGTATCAAATAAGGCCAAACTAGCCTTCCTCATTAAATTTAACAGACGGTGATTTGTCGATGTTCACCTTTATTTCGACGTAAATTTTTTTCCGGATTAAAATAAGCATGCAAAATGATATAGAACCCGTAAACATAAGTAGATATTTCACATAAATAATGGATATTTAGATATTTAATATAATTATTCAAAATTAAAAACAGCAGGTAAAAACATTATTACTTTTTATCGTAATTACAAAATATATTTGATTTTCTCCTTCAGGTATATGGACATTTGCGTTAAATTTATTAGATTCAGCAATTTACATTTTCTCTTATGTTTTAAGGTCTTTCTCACCGGACCTGCCTGCGTTTTGGTTACCCAACCGGGAACCACTTGAAAACGTCATATTTCATGACGTTGGAGCGTCATTCATTCTGAATCCTTAAAAAATTTGGAATTTAAATGCCACATATTGGTGTTATTAAGATACTTATTTTACATTTTTAACTTGTGCGTTATTCTACAGGCGTAATTCACTTCTCACAACATTTTTTTATTACTGTTACAATATAATGCTACGTGAAAAATAAAATCAGTTTTCAGTAAATCCATAGTTTGTTACAGATATTTCAATACGTTTTAGAGACCAATTACTTACTGTAAAAAAAAAGCTATCGAAATATTTTTGATGAAAAATATTTTATCTGATGGGATAATAATAGTTTAATTTTTAGCTTTGTTGTAAATTATTATTAAAAAGAAACTACGTTTGTTTACTGTATAAATGCCTATACAATTCTAACAGTGACATATTTGGCGTACTTGAAAATTTATAAAAACATTCAACAATAATATTCGTTCAATATGAAATCACATAATATAAGTTATTTGTAATATATTCTATTCCATGCTAAAAAGTTTTTTTACCTATTAAGAAAACATTAAATTTGTTCTTTAATTGTCGGGGATGCTTGTACCAGCCTATTGTAAACGAGTAAATTATCTTCATTGGAATCATGTTTTAAAAGACTGCCTGAATAAAAAAGAGAAACCGGAACATTGCACAGGATGGATGAGTAAATATTTGTACATTTTTTCAGCAGCTTTACAGCACATGTCCATGATGTGTAACTGGCGATCCTCAGCGATCGAGATAGCTTATCATCATATTTCATTTTTGACAGTGATGAATTTATCGACACGGAATATCTGTGCTGATGAATTTTTCACTCAACTTATTTGTTAGAAACAGTTAGTAGTATGGTTATATTCGTTCGGGGACAAGGGTTGAGGGCTGTGGCACCGTCCGCCATCTTGAAATGTCCAGTTTTTCACTAAAAATTTCGCGTTTTACCCCAAAAATCACTTCAGAAATCTGTTATTTTATCGAAAACTTCTAGAATTTCCCTCGAAATTTCTCAGTTTTTCCAAAAATTTGGGAAAAAAGTGTTAACTCCTCAATGTGGCTGACAATTCCTCGTTATTGCTGAATGTGTTCAAACGTCAGCCACAATAAGTCATCTGAGAGGCCAATAAAATAAATAAATTTAAAACCATTTTTAAATTTAAACATATTTTTACACTTAAAAAATTTTAAGGCGTAAGTATTGAGTGTTATATATCACCGGACTCTTATTTTCAAGGTCCGTACGTTCGTTATGTACTATCGATTATATAACCCAATGTCAGGGCAACCATATTGGATTTAAGAGGTATGCCCCAATCCGCTGCCCAACACCTATTACAGATGAACGCAGTTTCCACCAAATTGCATTATATGCGAATAAATTAAGCATTTACATGAACAAGTAAGCTGAAAATGTATTTACAAAAAAAATTGTATTTAAATTGTATGTTCTATAACTTTCGAAGAAAATGAAACCAATTTTTTATGACTTCAATATACTAAAACAAAATTTTATTGAAATAAATTTTTGAGGAGTTCGTGCATAACATGCGCACACATGAAATCATAATTTCCGGGAAGAGTATTCATTAAAAATGCTTTAAAGAAACGGTCTATTTTAAAAGATAAATGCAGTTGAACACAGAAGTCTTAAAAATTTGTATATATTCAATAGAATATAAAAAATTTATTCCATCTTTATTTTTGTTAGGTCAACCTTCAAACTTTGAGAATGTATTGACAAAGGTTACTGTGTATATAATAGAACATTCTGTTTGAAATTTTCCTAAACGGTGCTCTAGTTACACGTGCACTAATTTGATATATATACACATAAACAGCGTTTCACATGTTTAAATCAATAATCAGATAACCTCTATATTGTGTGTGTTGAAACGTGGGCTAGGAATACGTAGACCATCGAAATAAATATTTGATGGTACTTGCAACTTTGGTTTGTGTAGTAGGTAAATTTACAAAACAGCCAAACCAAGAACACAGTTTTAGGTTATACGCATAGTTTATCTACACAAAATATATTCACTTAATTAAGTTAATATTTGTTTAGCAGAACGATTTTTTATTTTATTTTTTCAGAAATTCTACACTTGACGATTTGCTCGGGTATATCAGATTTACGCTTTTAAAGTACGACTTACAGATTTATATCGTGTAACCGACCCATTCTTTCTCGCACTGTTTAGCTGGTTTGTGATCAATTATATATACACTGTGATTGCATTCGAATATTAAAAAAAAATACTTATCTTAATATCACTCGTACATGCAAACGATGACTGGAACATTCGTAGTACGGTTGGCAACGAATAAGAATATTTATTTACACTTTTAATATTTTATTGAAAATGTTAGTCTCGATTCCCGATGAAAAACGTCTGCACATCAGAATGAAAGCGGTATATCTTTACTAAATGACTCTTGATCATCGTGTACGTGTCGTGTACGAACTAATAATACCAATAAATGACGTAAAAGTTAATAAGAGAAATCTCTCACTATTTTATGATGTAATGTGCTTGACGTATGGATATTTGGCATAAGACCCATTGCAATTTTAATTCTTACGTCGGATGAGAACAACAGCTTCTAAAAGAACAACACGACAAAAACGGCAAAAAAAAATTTTTTTCACGTCAATGCTTGAATTTATAACACAGCAGATAGCACAAAGGTAAGGATCTTGACGGGAATGAGTCTTTAAAATTTGAGTGACGCATGATGTACCGGGACGGGAACGGCAATGTGCCGTTTGCAGGGTGGTCCATTCCGATACTAACTACGTAACCAATGCCGTGATTGAAATAAATGTTGTGTCGTTCGATTGGGTATACAACTACGATACGAGCGTGACCTTGAGTTCGCACCGCGGCGAGGCGACTGCAGGCAATTTTGAGTGTTGCCGAAAATTTACGGGCACTACATCACGCGACTCGATGTGTTAGCGCGCGGATTTTGGAGCAAAACGATATATATCGTCTATATATACATAAACCATAAAAGCCAAGTATCAATTTCGTTTTTTTTTTTTTCATTTCATTCCCATATTCTGAAAAAAATATTACCAAGCAATGCAGACCATCTTTTCACCGACTAGTCATACCCCGATGTTTTCTTGGCGCCATTTATAAGACGCTCATAAAATAATCTAGTTGCAAAGACGGTGGACAGAAAGGAAATTGCAAACACGTGATGCTGANTTACGGCCGTTTCACTGAATAGTCATACCCCGATGTTTTCTTGGCGCTATTTATAAGACGCTCATAAAATAATCTAGTTGCAAAGACGGTGGACAGAAAGGAAATTGCAAACACGTGATGCTGACGAAGAATGCTGTTATCACGCCAAAGAACTGAAATGTGTAAAATGTTAATTTTATAAATGAAAATCGGTAAGTGGCTAACAAATATTTCCTCGAAAGGTGCAAATTATTTCGCTGCAGGGAAATTTTGTCAAAACCTTTTAATTTTGCAACGCTGTGCACCCTGCTCGCAGATGCTGACGTCAGAAGTGCCTTGTGTTTGATTGGCTGTTTGGTTTTTAGACCTCAACTCTCGTATCGCAGTTAAACTGGCTTCACAACCTCCGCGTAACGTGCGTGACTTACGCGCGTGCGTTCTGTTTTTTTTTTGCACATACGCACGTAGAGTTTTGCGAATCCAGATTTATCGTTTCCTCCTTGTCGGAGATACGTGCCTCCAGAATCACACCCAGCAGAACGACGGGGGGACGGGATAAAGGGAGAAGCAAGGCAGGACTTTGTAAAAGTGTTCAGTCGGCCGTGAACCAGCGACGGCACTTGCGTGCAAATTCAGTTCGTTCCAGAAGGAAAACGTCCGACGCGCAGCTGTAATGCTGTCGAGAGGCCTCAAGGAAGATCTGATCGCGTGAAGTGTACCACTTGTCGGAGGCACGACTGAATACCGTTACTGAACTCTCCTGATCTCTTCTGGATTCCCTCGACAGGAAACTGGGCCCCATGCATACCGTAACAAATGTTTAGAGTTACAAAATTAAAATAAATAAAGCAGGTTTTGAAGCCAGCAGCTTTAAACGTCAGCAAATTTTACACATCAAGTGAAATCACAGGACTTTTTACTTTAGATCTCGCTATTTTTCAGTCAAAACTACGAATTTAAAACAGTTAAAACTTATAACGCTGTATAAAATTATTATTTTTTAAATTTAAACCTAGAAATGTGCGGTGTGCGCTCGATCCCTACCGTTTACGCTGATATAGTTTTACCAGGAAATTTTTCGTTCCCATCCCAGGAAGTTGCTCGAGCGTTTCAATACGTGCACTCAAAATTCCTCGTCCGTTGTACAGAGATTCTGGTTAACCTCGGTGATCGAATTAAATTGTTCACGCCAGTTTCACATCCACGCCTCTCATGTCGAGTGTCAGCGGACAGAAAATTTTGAAAATTTTGTGCGATACCATTTTGGCTTTCGCTTGGAATCACTCGTGATTTGACATCGCTGTTCCGAAGTAAATAATGAACATAACGTCAAATAATCACAGCTGATATTTTAAACAATATTTTCAGAATTTTTACTGCGAATGTAGTAATATTTCAGAGTAGGTGTGTGGCAAAGGTGTAGTATTTCACCAGTCCCCCTAGACTGGATAAAGAGACTGACAATGAATTATTTTTATATGAATGATTATTATCACTTTTTAAAATATTTATTATGGATTATATATAGCCAATAACGTAAAATAACTTTCAACNTATGAATGATTATTATCACTTTTTAAAATATTTATTATGGATTATATATAGCCAATAACGTAAAATAACTTTCAACGAGCCACATATATAATACAGAGTACATGAAATTAATGAAATTTACATATTTCTCTCGATAAAAGAAACATTATTTCATTTTGTAGGAAAGACACAAACATTCCAAAAATGGTTGAAAATGACAAAATTTTCGAATACGTCAGTAACTTTCATTATTATAGAAATCAAGCGTGTATAGTTACACGTAAAGAGAAAGAAAGATTCCAGAATGCGGAANTATGAATGATTATTATCACTTTTTAAAATATTTATTATGGATTATATATAGCCAATAACGTAAAATAACTTTCAACCAGCCACATATATAATACAGAGTACATGAAATTAATGAAATTTACATATTTCTCTCGATTAAAGAAATATTATTTTATTTTGTAGGAAAGAGACAAACATTCCAAAAATGGTTGAAAATGACAAAATTTTCGAATACGTTAGTAACTTTCATTATTATAGAAATCAAGCGTGTATAGTTACACGTAAAGAGAAAGAAAGATTCCAGAATGCGGAAATTAAGATTTAAGGCGTTTAGCTGGATGTACCAAAGGGGACAGTAAGAGAAATACACAAATTCGGATAGATAAAGAATTATTTCCGTTACATGAAGAAATTGAAAATTATATAAATAAATTGAACAACAATATGAGTAAAATCAATCCTGACGAATTCCTTCAAATCACGTACAACTACAGACCACACAGAAGAAGTAACAGAAATAATAAGATCCAAAGGGAAGGCCTCCACTCGTAGTCCTAACAAGCCGAAAGCTAATACAGAGATTCAGCGTGATTTCGTTTCTACAGAAGAATTTCCGATGCAAGGATAAACTGTGCATTAATTATCAAAATACGCAACTGTATTGGCAAACGTTTCCCGCAATGAGTTAAAATTTCGAATTTTCATTTCGCATGCGCCAAGCTTATTATGTTTGCTCTCCGTTATGATAGAAACATTGGAAAACATATGTAAAACTTTCTCACAGACCCGTAAACACCGACGATACTTAAAACTTACCCCTCCACTTTTCAGGAAATAAAATGCCTGATTTTGGTGAAAAACTTTATGAATTTGACAATAATGCAGACATTTACCTTGTAAAATTATGCCCTGAAGATATTTTCAAAACCCCCGTTTTAAAGGTTTTATTAATATCTAATTACGTGTCCGTCCAAATAATCGGAAATGTCTTAAAAGCGCCTATCCATTAGAATATTTTTCTTATCAGAAAATTTGCTACAGTTTTATCAAGAAATTACTCTTTAGGTAGTTGAGAAAAGGAAATTTCTAACAAATTTTCCTTAAAAAATATCTCATCTAGTAAGTTAACACTCTACCTTAAACTACCAAATAAATAACCAGGCCACGATAAGCTTTACTGTTATAATTCATTTAAAAACTAAATAATGTAATACATCTTCAAAAAGTGATTCCTTCTTTCATTACTTTGGCAGACTGGCAGCATTTTAACAAACGAAATATTTAAACTTAAGATAAAGTGTTTTAAAATCACATCCATTTTTAATTCTTATAGTATTTATTACCTGTTGGCGCATTTCATCGATGAAACAAACATCATTATTGAGTTCCCTGAAGCTTTTCTATTTTATTTGTGTCTTTAAATATTTCAGTCTGTGTATGAGATTTCACTGGAGTCATTCTTAAAACGCTCTACGGGTGTAATCATCCGCAGAAAATATTTCGAGTGCAGCTCTTAAAATTTAATTACCAGCTTCGGTGGGGTGATATGTTCTCGGTGCCCGTAAATCTAAAGCGTCTCACTCGTTTGATTAGGATACCGAGTCAGTAATAGTTACAGACATCCACAATATGATTCAAAATCTAAACACGTGATACACTCTTTGCTGATTGGAGGTCATAATAATACTGTAGAATATAATCAACACCCCATAGTCTATCAATAATATATTCTTACTTTCTAAATAAAAACTTTAAAAAAATCCCGTGTAAGTCATATATCGTTGTTTCCTAAATAAATCCTACACCGCAAGCGTTTTACACGTGCGTTTGCATTGACGTACCTTCTTGTTTTGGTTATATGAAAGTTTCATACGTACATTTGGCCTATGTAATATTTATTACGTACTGTAGATAATATGAATTAGATAAACAGGGAGAAAGGAGATTATATTGATCGTAGTCAGTAAAAACCATTTAATATGAAGAACGTTATAGAATTTATTATTTTATGTTATTTGTAAAATAAACGTTTTTAAACGCCGTTTTTAGTTTTCAGGAACACAGCGTTGGAAATACATTTAATTTTTATGTACTTATAAAAATATTTATACTCTAAATTCAGACGAGCGCACGAATTATGTGCGTTTATTTATCCTTGACGTTTTCTTCCACACTTGTCTAAAATTTGTTTACGTCTGGTGGAAAGATACGTAGCGAGTAGCCTGAAAGTAGAACTCAAACAGGGCTCCATTAAAGATGGAAGTAATCACAAGTAATTCACAAAAACATAGAAATATTTTTCCCGTGAAATTTACAACTCGCAAGATTCCTTCGCCACTTCTCATTCTGCAAGCATCACACGAATACAGCGCATGGGTTTGCTAGGGGGGAGAAGAGGGGTGAGATGTGCCTGACTCTGTCAGAAGTAGGATCGATGTTCTGCGGAGGTTAATTGTCTGCCGTACACTTTCCTGTGGTTGCAATAATTTATATCATCATCCAAACCGGCCGAATACGAAGCTCTATTGTAACTCTCTCTATCTCTGTAGCTGGGTAGAGGTAAATCAGTTTGCGCCTATTTGCTGGACGAGTGCGTGCAGACCGATGCGTATGTGTGTGCTATTTCAGACCTTACACTCCTACATGCAATGGTAACTTTGCTATGCGCCTGTATGTATACCTTTATTTTCTTTACGTGCATGGATGGTTGTTGCATGTTCCCGAACTTCAAGGGTTTGGAAATGATAACCATTTATGCTCTTATTAGGGCTTAAGGCCTAGTTGCCCTTATCTCCTTGATTGCAGTCGGAAGTGATGACTGTGATATGACTTTTGTGGTCGCAGCTTTGAAGGGTGAGAAATTTCGGGCAACAATGCTTTTAAGAGGGCTTAAGGTGTACTTGTCCATACAGCCCTGTTTGTTATCATAGGTGAGGCCTATGATATGGATTTGGTGAATATAGCTTCTGTGGGTGGGAAATGGTAGCCAACTTTCATTTACGAAGACCTAAGGTGTAGTTGCTTCTGTAGTCCATTTCGTCATCAGAAGTGATGTCTATGTTATGCGTTTGGTGAATATGGCCCGGTGGGTGGGAAATGGTAGCCAACTAAATTTATACGAGGGCTTAAGGCGTACTTGCACTATCGTCCTGTTCGTTTTCGGCAGCAATGTATATGTTATGATTTTGACGACTATAGCTTCGGTGGATGGGAAATAGTAGGTAACTATGCTTATATGTGGGCTTATGGCATCGATGGAGGTGATGACTATGTTCTGAATTTGGTGGTTGTATCTTAAATGGTTCGGAAATTACAGTCAACTATCCCTATACATGTTCTTAGGGCATACTTTCCCTGCGACCTTTTTCACTGTCGGGGGTGATTTATATTTTATGTACTTGGTTGTTGTACCTTCAAAATTTTGGAAATTACATCCAACTATACTTATAAGTTGGTATATGACATACTTTATGCTGCGGCGGTTTTCTTGGTCAGAGGTTATTCCTATGTTATGAATTTGGTGATTGTACCTTAAACAGTTTGGAAATTACATCCAGCTATGCTTATAAGTGGGTTTAGGACAAACTTGACCCTGTGATCCTTTTCGTTGTCGGCGGTTATGCCTATGTTATGAATTTTGGTGGCTGTATTTTGAAGTGTTCGGAAATTACAGCCAACTATGCTTATAAATAGACTTAGGACATACTTGACCTTGCGGCCCTTTTAGTTGTTGGGGGTGATACCTATGTTTTGATTTTGGTGGTTGTACCTTAAACGGTTCAGAAATTACATTCAACTATGCTTATAAGTAGGCTTAGGGCATACTGGATGCATGTGCATGGTGCGACTCTAGGCTAGCTTGCATAGGCAGGCTTCGATCCGTGTCGTGCAGGGGGAATGATAGAGCATGAAACTCGTCCCCACTAGGATGCCATGTGAAAGGAGACTGGAAGGAATATGAGTAGACCCATGGTGGAATGACAGAGCTTGAGTCTCGTCCCCGCTAGGTCACTAGAGAAAACCCTGGGGTTGGGGTGGTGGGCGAGAAGTAGAACAGGAAGTATATGCGAAAAAAACTCGAGGGATGGAATGTGGGAGACAAGAGTATCTGGCAGGAATATGATAAAATCTCCTAAATGGATTGCAGGAGCGTGATGTGCTGAGGTGGAGTAATGGAGCTGGAGGGAAAAAAAGGGAAATCCAATATGACCACTGCTGGCGAGGAATGATAGAACAGGAGGTTTCCGCGTTGAGTTATCCAATATGGCAGTCGGCTCGTCCCCACCCCCCATTCTCTGTGCCAGAAACGGTCATTTCCTACTACTTTAGCGTATGGCAGTAATGCAGTGTAATTGAAGGAGGGAACCATCTGGAAGCTCCTAGAAAACCCATCAGCCATTTGCAACGTCTTCCGTTTTTTTTCTACTTACGAATATCTGGACTCGGGTCGCGCTGGAATGCCGGCGTGCTGAAAATAAACTCAGGCAAGTGTCTACCTTCTTCCATCCGTAACGCAAAGCTTGAAACGTAAAAATAATGGTATTATATAAGAGTTCGTAGAATTTTTTTTTATGTGTTTCTTAGACAAAACCGGCGTGCATAATTAACCTATTTCGTCAATAAATATAGAGCTCATCAATGAAGACGAGTTCTGAAATCTCTTGTTAATCTGCGCTTCAGTGAGCACTTGTGAAAACCCTGCTTTTTTTTATTCTTTCTACCCGTTGTGAACACTTCCACCACTTAATAAATTAAATCTGCTTTGTCTGGAAAAGCATACTCCAATTAGTGTACATGTCCAGAAAATCTGCATCTACGAGCAGCAACGTTTTTTTTTTTTTCCAAACGTTCCTATCAATAATGCTTAGTTGGCCTTGACCCAGCTACTAACTTACATCTTCCTCCTAATTCTTATCCTGTTTCAGGTGTAAATAATTTAGCTCGTACAGAGGTTACTGCGAAAACTTCCCAAAAGTTCCCAGCGCGGAAAAATTAGTGAAATTCTACCAACTACACATTTTCAGTTTTCTGCTTTCGGTACATACCAATTTCCGCCCCGCACCCTCTTGTCCCATTCAGGCCAGACGGATGTCGTGGGAATAAATATCAGCTTAGCCAATGCTACTTCTAGTACAAGTTGGGAAAATCAATGTTTAAAGTTTGGCAACATAAATTTTTCGCCACTAGTTAAGGGCTAGTGTCGGCAATGTACCAAATTGTCTCTATTTTCTACGTTAAAAAACACTATAATTGCAATAATCATAAATCAAATATAAAATAACCTAATAACAAAGTAATTTATTTTTCTTTTACAATCCACGTCACTGGAAATTTTAATTAAAAGTTACCTTGTGGAACACTGCGCACATAGAGGCGGAAATTTTCATTATGCCAAACTCGACCATAAGAAATAACGTTTTGTTCGTAACCTGAGTAGAATTAACCTTAGCTGAGATTTGGCGTTCTGTTAATACATCCATTCACTGTCACATTGTTTCACAGAAGGAACTGCTATCACGAAAATTTCTCGATATACATTTCATTTTAAACTTTTATAGTTCCTTAGCTAACTGAACACGTGTCGGAACAACATTTGGAAAACTGTATCTGCCCTTGCCTTGGCTGCATATGCTTTTACATAACCGGCAATGCGGACAGCTAGTCCAGAAAAGTTATAAGCTTTTACATCTTATTAAAAAACTAATGTTTAAATTGCAATCGTCCAATGCAAGTTAAGTTTCGTTTTATACGCGTCAGGGTAAAAAAATGGTGTAATCTTGAAATATTTATTTTTGTAACACTGTTGTGTAGTTACTTGATCACCTCTTAGATAGTATTAATTTATGTAAATGACAATTTGAACTATTCTGGTGACGGAAGGATACACAACAGGCGGTCATTCAAAAGTTTTCAATCAACTGTGAACTAAATTACACTTTAGATTTTTATTGACTTTTTTTTTAAGAAAAATATAATTCCGTATTGTATAGTTCTTTATACAATTGTTAAGAAGTTAGTGATCAGAAAGTAATACAGTTATTCTGAAAATTGCATTTCTAAAAATTTATAGTCGATAAAAATAAATAACAGTATGTTAAATCATTGCTGGAATCGCAAAACTGCATGTGATTATTAGAAAATATTGGTATGTAATAATAATAATCTTGAAATTTAACGAAAATAACTTTATTTGATAGCTCAGGTTGCTATGTCATCATCTTTGTATTACGAGTTTGTCGGTTAGTATAGCAAGTATGTCATAAATATAAGTTAAATTTCTATAGTTCACTTTAAACCAGTTAAACGAATATCCACGCTCTTCCTAGCTCGCTTATCACTTACCAAGATAAAGATGAAGTGTTGATAAGAAAGAACAAAAATAAAGGAAACAATCACGACTGAAAAACATATCTAAATAAACACTCCGAATATTCTCAAAACACTTCCAAATTTATCTTCCTCAAAGAAATTTCACTGCGTGGGAAGATACGGCAGCTGCGAAATTCTCGCCCGAAGGCAACATTTCTGTGAAAATATGGATTTCTTAACAGCCGCCATTGTTCACTCCAAAACTGAGCTCGCTGCCCAGCAGACAGCTACGATGAAGTGGCTTTGTTGATAAATGGGGCGCACTTCAGTACTGCTGCTTCAGTAATGGCACGGGCAGCCGGCGAACGCGTGCCGTTTCATAAAGCTAAAGAAAAACATCGCAAAAAATTATACCAGCTACGCTGCGTTCTCCTGTTCCTCCTGCGTTTAGAAATGAAACAGGTGATGGTTGCAAAGCCTGAAGTAGGAAGGATGCTTCTTTCATACGTGCAGCAATTTTTCTAGCACTTCAATTGAATAAAATCAGGTTCGTTAAATTGTTAAGCAGGTAGCCTATGATACAACTTAACGATATATGTAATACATAAATCCGCAGGAGTAATACATTTATCTCTACTAAATATTTGCTTGCATTCTACAACACTAATATTAATACTTATTCAAACCAACATTTTATCGAGAAGTATTTGTCGTGCTCCGTAAGAAATATTCATTCCTGTAGACTGAAAACTTTTGTGTGGGACCAAGTGAGGTGGCGCAGTGGTTTAACTTTGGACTTGCATTCGGGAGGACCTGAGTTTTAGTCCTGGTCCTACCATCCTTATTTCGGTTTTCTATGGCTTCCCGAAATCACTCCAGGCAAATGCTGGGATGGTTCCTTATAACAGGCCAGGGCCGATTCCCTCCCCTTTCCTGCTACTCTGAGCAACTTGCTCCTTCTCTAATAACCTCGCTGTCGACGACACATTAAGCTCTAATACCTACCTACTTCTGGGAGGAACTATTTTTGACTGTGATCGTACATTCACCAGAACGTGATTCGTGACGTCTGTTAATCCCATGTCGGATAGAAAGTTTAATTCAGACTAAGGGTAGGCAGCCTCCTACTGGTAAATATTTTGTCTCATACGATAGGCGTTAATATTTATTTCCGACCATCTGTACGTGTCAGCGTTGAGGAAAACAATCGCAGTTTTAATCAGGATTTAGTTATTCGGGATCCATACTCAGCAGTTTCCGGAAGGCATAGAGCGCTTTCTGGGAACGAAATGCCTAATAAGGATTTAAATCTTAACGGTGCTTAATATCACTTCCTTTAAAAACCGGTTATATAATTTTTTTATAATTCCATGTTAAAATCACAATTTTGATATTTTTTTTCAAACATGTATAATATCAATTAAACCACTTCCAGAAATAAAATGGTTTCTCAGAAAAAATAATTAATGTCATCTTCTTCAAGGCACTTGTATACTCGCACAAAGAAATGTTTTCGCATTTTTTATTAAACCATTTGTTTCGAACAAGGAAACATTTGCATATTCTTAATACGTGACATTACAAAACATTTGATGAAATTTTTTTTTGGAAATCATAATACAGTATATATTAAGACAACGCTTATTAACAGCCGTTGTATAATTATTGAATAGAAAAATTCTATTTTGCGCTGTAAAAAAACAGTAAAATTGTGATTGTGACACGTGATAGTGCAAGGACCATGAAGCTTAATTTTTCAATTATAGCCTGTTCNAAAACAGTAAAATTGTGATTGTGACACGTGATAGTGCAAGGACCATGAAGCTTAATTTTTCAATTATAGCCTGTTCACGGATAACTGTTATTTTTGAAAGCCTAGATTATGAACTACTCTTCCCCTTATTTTAAATATTTTCGCCATAAACAAAATGTACATCATCAGTCAAGTGAAAACGTGAAATTGTTAGGAAACCTAACTGTTTTACTAATATAAAATTCCGTATCGGCTGTTCACGATTATTTAAGCACTTTTGAAATGAACCTATGAAACATTTATCTGTCCCTACCTGCGTGCATATTAACAGGCACACTGACTGGTATGCGCCCAGTAAAGTTGGTAACGACGTACAAAAAGTAGTTCCATGTCTTAACGTCGGATTAAAAGAGTTAGGTAGAATTTGCAAATACTGAAATGACTTCTTTTGCTTTATGCAATTTTCGTAATATTTGCAAGAAGATGCAAATATGTTAAATATTTGCTTTCATAACAATTCCAGTTTCACTTGACCGACGTATGAAAAAAGTGACCAGGCCAATGCTATGTTAATTTTACATAATGCGGAATAATACACAACGTGCATATAAGTAGTTCTTAAGCAAGGCTTTCAAAAGTGCTCAGTTCACAATGAACAGCCTTTACTCTAATATGTATAAAACAAAAAAATTCGAACTTTATTTGCAGTAGATGGAAACACTACACTCACATTACAAGGTAAAGACTATGATCTATTTAACTTCATTCGCTGCCTACTTAACTAGAAGTCTGCATGCCAGTGTGTAAAGGTATACGCTATTCACGGTTTCTTCATACTTTTTAAATCAAACCTTTAAAAAATAACCCCATAAGTGATGTTTTTCTGGTTGTTTCATAAATATACCGTGTATCACAAGCTTCTTCTACTTGCGTTAAGAAGAAAACTTTTTTTTTCTNAAACTTTTTTTTTTGGTTAAATCGAATTTTTGCTTTAACTTTATCTATAAATTGCAATATTTAATGTATAATTTATTTGAATGAAAACAGGGAGAGAATATGTGCGTTGGTATTTCCTAGTAAGAAATGGTTATCATGCAAAATATTATTGAAGTGTGTGCGCACGAATGCGATGCGTTGTCCTTTGATGTAATTTGCTACACTTCGATAAGCTTGGTTCGCATGAGGCGTAGGGAATATCCTGGAAATATAACTTTAGCAGGTCTTCAGATAAGTGTAAATTAACCGTCAATGGACTATGGTAAATACGCGATTAGCGGATAATAGTTTTTTTTTTTCTAAAATCGATCTTAAAAATGTCAACAGAAGTAAGTACAGCCTATATCCGAGGGGAATGCCCTCATCAGCGATGTCTATAAGCGGAAAGATGTAAGTACAAAATATTCATTTTTTTTGCCAGTTTTTTTTTACAATTACGTGTTGGCAGTAGTGCCGGCGAGAGTCTTTGGCTGGGCTGGAGTGAGTGAATGAGTGAAAAATGTTGGGCGGTTCTTGACAGCGAGGTCTTGAGAGCCGATGAGAGTGAAACGAGGCGAGTATGGAGCAGCGCAGGGATGAAAGGGCGGGAAAAACGGGAGAGATCCCCGAGAAAACCCGGTGACCAACGACGTCGTCCGGCACGATTCCCACTTGCGAAAATCCGCGTGTGACCCAGTCGGGGATTTAACCTGGTTCGCCTTGGTCTTCGGCTGGAACCATACACTTAAGATAAGGTAGACCGACCCGATTTTTATCTTCTGCGCATGTCTTAAACATTGATTCAACCATCGCCAGTACAACTGAACAAGTGAAACGGTAAACAGTGATGAACTTGTTTGTCTACATTTTAATTTTCGAAAGTAACGCTCATTTATATGCATAAAATACTTTGGCAAACTAAAATATATTATAGCTGCATTAAAACTATGTTAGAATAAGTGTACAAATATAGGCTGTTCACGGTAAACTGAGCACTTTTGAAAGACCTGCGTAAGATATACATGTATGCACATTGTGTATTCTTCCGCCATATGTAATATTTACATTGCCATGGAGACCTTATCACTTTATTCATGAGTCGTTCAATTGAAATGGTAAAATTATTAGAAATGCAATTATTTTACAAATTTGATTATCTTATAAGCACTAAAAAAAAAACAAAGGAAAATAAATCATTTCCGTATTCATGGAACCACTTTCTTCCAGATGTTAACCAACTTTTCTGGGTGCTTGCCGATCAACGTGCCCGTTAAAAAATAAAGATTTATGGCCAGTGATATTTCTGTAGGTTTATTCCAAAAGTTCACAATTAATGCTTGAGCAACATATATCAGAAAACGTCTTCTTATATAAACAATGTTCCAACTTAAAAAAAAAAATAAACAGTTCAATGTTGGGACACGGAGAGTGGCTCTGCGCAGCTCGTGCGATCACTCTGCCCAGATTTCCCTCTGCGGCTGGAACCGGTAAAAGCGGAGCTGCAAAGGTATAGCAGCGTCTTTGAGCGGAGTTGGAGCGGTTAACACGTCGTCGCAGGAAGCTATGTTTGAACCGATAGGGGGTGGAAGGGGGTAGGAACCACCCAGCCGTGAGGTCCCCGTTGAAGGATCACATCTCGCTCCGTATTCTGAGCCCCTACACCACCACGCTGCCCGAGATAATGCGCTAACACCTTCTGCCTTGACGACCGGCCGAAAGAATATTCTGATGAAATAGGCAGAGTGTATCTAAATTAGACCGACTAACTTCGGTGGCAGGTTTGTCAAAAAAAAAAAAAAGGTGAAAACATTTGTAGGTTGTTCACGATAAAGTGAGCACTTTTGAAAACAACCTTGGAAAAAGTCGCTGCTCCTACCTGCATATATTTTAGCAGGCGCACTGAGTGACATGCGCCCATTAACGTTGTAAACGATGGAGGGGAAAATAGTTCCATGTTTTAAAGTCGACTTAAAAGTAATATGTAACCGTTTGTAATAACTTTATTATTTATTTAGCTTTCTATTTTTTTAATACCTGTAAGTGTAAAAATTAGCGTATTTGTAAAATATTTATTTTTCTGATAATTACGAAGTTTTAATTGACTGACGCATGAATAAAGTGACGAGACTCATGCCAGTATTAGTTTTACATAACGCGGAATAATACAGAATGTGCATACAAGTAGATCTTAAGCAGGGTTTTCAAAAGTGCTCAATTAACCGTGAACAGATTATATCGTTGAGTTTATTGCGTGTTTAATTAATCATATCTCAAATATAAGAATATCACACGCATCCAATAATTACATGAGCTTCGAATACCGAACTTTGTGTGGTAATGCTTGAATTAGGCTACGATGATGGGACACCAGCCGAAATGTTTTGCTAATGCATTGGCAGTGAAACGTCCTTCGAAACGAAAAGGCGCATCACATCACATCCCAGTCGCGAAAAATGTTTTTGGAGCTCACCGGTCGAAGCATTGTCGTGTCGCATGCCCGTAAACAAACTTGGAATATATTTTGACGTTGTTTACCTCAGTTCATTTCTTTGCTCTCTGAATCTGGGGGGAAAGAAATATGTATATTGGCTTACCAGCGTTTGTGTGTCATGCTATATTCGTCTTTCAGGTTTTCTCCTGGTACTTCCGTTTCAATAACCAAATTGCATTTTGCCGTTGCTCCATCTCCGTAGATCATGAAGATATCAGCTGTCAAGTGTCTTCCCCTTCCCCGAAACAAACATTTCATATCACGTACTCTTTTTTTATTATTTTCCTTTTTACGTTAATTTTAGTATTTTATTGGTTGCTTTTCATAAATTCTGATTTTTTGAATTTTAAACAGAATCTTAAAATTAATTAAGATTATGGGTTCCTCGACATTGTTTCATATTTCTATAAACCATTATTAAAATAGCACGTATGCGTTTTTGACATGCGAATTCGCAGAAACTCTGAAATATAAATATTTTAATGACATTACATTAAATAAAGTTAAAAGTGTTCGGCATAAATATAAAACAATGTTTATTTTCGTAAAACAACGCCCCTTAATAGCATCAATGAAATAGCAATCACGTTATCATAATTCGATAAGGAGCAAGACCAGAGAACTGCTATTCCACATAGCTCTGTACTTCGTCCATGATAGATTGAATCAAGATGTTTTGTCATACCACACACTCAATTGCAATTGCACTCCGCCATTCTCATCCCACTTGCTGAGTGTCTTAGTAGGGTAATCATAGTCGCACGGGGCGAACATATTCCTTGTATTTCTTGACGTAGCATGGAAGAGAACTGACTTTTACAACGTGCGAGTGAGTGTTTGCACCTCCAAGGCCACCAAAACCGGTGGATTTACACGCGGTTATTGCGTAAGTTGGGGACCTCGTCCCTTCAGAATGCTGCTTTCTCCGTTGAATTTACTCGAAATTTGAAAACGGGCGTTGTATGACTACTCTATTAGAAAAACACAAGTCGATACATTTCGGGAAGTACTTGCAAAATGTAATATTGAAATATTTTTATGGGTATGAACATACGAAATTTAGTAAAGACTGTTCACTGTAAAATGAGCACTTATTTAAACGCCTGATTAGGATCCACTCGTATGCACACTATGTATTATTTGCCATATGTAAAATTTACGTTGGCATATGGTTGATCACTTGATTCATGTGTCGGTCTAGTCAAAGTGTAGAGTTATTAGAAAAAAAAATTCATGTTCGCTGATTTTTACATTGATATGTATATAAAACAGACAGAAAAATAAATCACCTTAGTATTTACAAATAATTACCTTACACTTTTAATTCACCGTTAAGACATATGTAACTACTTTCCCTCCTATGGGGCAGCTGTGGCGTATGGTCCAGGGCGCTCGCCTTCCACTACGGCGATCCGGGTTCGATCCCCGGCGGTTTCCCTCCCGGATCTTCGCATGAGGGAATCGTGCTGGACGATGCAGCTTGCCTGCGGGTTTTCTCGGGGTCCTCCCATTTCCCCCGCACTTGCATTCCAGCGCCGCTCCATTCTAGGACTTCATTTCTGTCATGCCCGGGGATGACGGTCACCTACGGGCCCCAGCTGGAAAGACCGTCACTCGGAGGGTGTTGCCTTGCCCTGGGTGCACTCCCCACGTGCCATTATTATTTACTTTCCCTCCGTCGTTGCTTTAATGGGCGCAAGCCAATCAGTGTTCCTGTTAAAATACATTCACGAATGGGCAGTGATACTTTTAAAGGTTGATTTAAAAAGTGCTCAAATAGCCGTGAATAACTTTTCGTGAAGTCAGGATACATAACCAAAATTTACAGAACTTCTCGTAAACCTGAATATATTGCTGCCATCGTTTTTTGTAGTAGATAAAGTCGGTTACCGAAAATTATTCTCAATTAAGTGTGCGTCGCATTTTGTGTAAAGGACGAGGCAATTCATGATATTGTCCTGAGAACGAATTTAACAATAACAAAGTCTAAAACAGAGAAAACATATCCACGCAGTATCGGATTTACTTTCCAGGGAAGTTACCTGTGACTATGCAACGAAAATAATTTTCCTTTTCCGAACTATTTCAAGTTTTTGAAGTGTTTCTGTTTGTGTCATGTGGTTCGTGTTACTTCCCTATGCTGGATGTCACAGGGGATCGTCGCGAGAAACGTCTAGGGGTGATAGGTAATATAATGAGGAACAAATTTGGTCAGAGAACGGGTGTCCGGAGACGCTCTGTTGGGAAGCCAGGCGTCGTTGCAATATAGTTCCACGCGCCTGGGAGGTAGGCATTACGCGCTTTGAGTTTTACAGGGCTTGCTGTTGATTATGCAGTCATCTGTCGCTAGTGAACGCGAGGGCCGGTTACGTAGTCTTTCCTCTGTCCCGAAGAGGTAGGCATGTGCAATACGTAGCTCGTTACGTATTTCCCTCGCCACATTTATCTACATAAACCTGCGTCGTTGTCGCTGCCTGAGTCGAAACAGTTGTTGCGTGTTCACCGTGAACGCGCGTCGTACACCAGACAAGTAATGTATCCTTATTCATCGTCATATCTGGCTGGATATGCATATGCTGTAATGTGAAGCTATGAAGCTAGAGGCTGTAGGCACTTACCAGCGCGTCTTTGTCAGGAACGCTTCTCCAACAGACGGCAGCCACGTCACTCCCAGTTCCAGAGACAACTTCAGCGACTGCGCTAGTACGGGACCTTCCATCCACCGCATGAGGCGAGAGGAGTTCATACGCCGCATTTTGAAGAGAAAGTGCTGGACAGAGTTGAGGTGAACCCGTCCACAAGCACATACATATGTGATCGCTCGCGATATGGACGTCAGCCACACGCCGTGCGGAGAGTGCCCCGTCAGCAGAAACTACATCAATTCCACGTGAAAAAGTTACAGGCACTTGTACCAGCTGACTTCGAGCTCCATATGCGGTTCGCACAGTGGTTTATGCAGCAGTTCTTTTCCGAGTCAGAGTTTGCAACGTGTGTTGTTTACAGGCGAAGCGTGTTTTACGAGACATGGCTATTTCAATACCCACTACAACCACGTGTGAGAAGACGAAAATCCACCTGCAGTGGTGGCCACACATTACCAACAACAGTTTGCGGCGAACGTGTGGGCTGGCATCATCCACGAACAAGTTATTGAACCCTTTATCCTTCCAGCCCGTTTAGACGGCCATGCGTATCACAACTTTCTGGCAAACGAGCTACCACAGCTGCTGGAAGATTTGCAGCTGAAAGTACGGGTCAACACGTGGTTTCAACATGATGGTGCCACGCTTCATTCCAACCGTCGTGCTCGTCGACACCTCGCCTACACGTTTGGTGTTAAGTGGATTGCGAGAGGCGGCCCGGTGCTATGGCCACCACGGTCACCCGACCTCGCGCCAGTCGATTTCTTCCTGTAGAGCCACGTCGAGAATTGTGCGTACTCTACGCCTGCGGAGAACCGCGACGTTCTCGTAGAATAAATACAGGCGGCATGCACATGCGGTTCAAACCACTCCTGGTATCTTAAACAGGGTCCGTCGGCGTTGCAACTTCTGCAATCAAGCGGAGGGCCACCATTTTGAGCACCTTCTTTAGGTTAACGTTTGAAAATGTGTGTAACAGACAGTCAATACAGTACTGCAACCTACAAACCTCTAACTACTTATTATTAACCCCATCCCTTCAGTGCGTCATCAAATATAACTCTTTCCTGGGAGATAGGCAACTGGTGCCTGTTGTTTGCAACGCTAACTGCCAATNCAGTGCGTCATCAAATATAACTCTTTCCTGGGAGATAGGCAACTGGTGCCTGTTGTTTGCAACGCTAACTGCCAATCTACTAGGCGTTATAACGTGGTGTACAAAGTCGCCTAGCGTCTAAACGGGGCGTCTCCGGATATCAGTTCTCTGACTAAAGTTGTTCCTCATTACATTACCTATCGCCCTTAGAAGTTTGTCGCAATGATCCTGTGACATTGTGTATTTTATGGAATGAACATTTTCAAGTTACATTGACGAGAATTGTCTCTCGCAAACTCAGAATTCCTAGTCCCCGACACCCGAAGGTACATGAAATGAAAGAAGCACCGTATTATTTACGTGTACAGCAATCAGTACAGTTTTTCAATACTAAGGCTTGCACTTACGTATTATTATTGCACATTTTCTGGACATTTTTAATTTAAGTGNTCCGTGTACAGCAATCAGTACAGTTTTTCAATACTAAGGCTTGCACTTAGGTATTATTATTGCACATTTTCTGGACATTTTTAATTTAAGTGTATGCTGGCTAAAAGCTATCAGGGTTTATGCCCNGGTATTATTATTGCACATTTTCTGGACATTTTTAATTTAAGTGTATGCTGGCTAAAAGCTATCAGGGTTTATGCCCACGATGTAGAGTCTGCTTACGTTAAGGGGCATCGAATTTATTGTCTATTACATCAAGCACACACAGAATAATTTGATTCTGATGTAACTAATAACACTATCTTTCTTACTCTATATACTCACGTAAATTATCTAAGCCTCTTAGTGGCAGGCTGAAAGAATTTTATGCTGTACAGTAGTGTACGATGTTTTTAATAATCATAACATATTTCCCAACCAAATAATTAATTATTTCAGTTCAAATTTGATAAATAATTTTTAATTTATTGCTTATTAGTTACGTAAACCTGAGTAGAGCGCAATAGTTTATTAAAACATTTAAACAAATATTAAAAAGATTAACAAAATATTGGCAGAATATTAAACCAAACAAATTATAGAAATAGGTAACTAACCAAGCAAATGAAATTCGCTGTAAAAATAATAGGATTTTGCTGAAATCGCGTAATATTTTGGTTGTATCAGTTACTCTGAAAATACTCACAGCGTGAATGTCACAAGAAAAAGATATAAATTGCTTAAACTAAAAGTAAATGAATTCCGATTTTTTTTTTTTGCTAAATGGTTCAACAATCTTTGTAACGAGCAAAAATGATTGACATTATCAGTTTCAATGGGGATTGGTAAGTGAGAATATTTAATGACCTAAGCTTGCAGTATACGCCGTAAAACCGAAAAAAAAANGTTTCAATGGGGATTGGTAAGTGAGAATATTTAATGACCTAAGCTTGCAGTATACGCCGTAAAACCGAAAAAAAAACAAATACACTGGTTAAAAATATTTTTTCTAATTGTTTATATTACTATACCAGATAATTCCAAATGATGTGTGTAACACATGCTTTTCTGAGTTATAATAATTAATATTTTTTAACACGTAATTTTTATGTTTAACAAGCTCATTTTTATTTTTCACATTACTAATTTTGTCGCCCACAAGGAAAATTCGTTGACTTATTCCCAGCTGTTAATAGTTAAAAATTAATGAAGATAGTGAAAAAGTAACATCTTGATTAAGCTTGAGAAGATATTATTTATGCTGTGTCGTCCGAAAAATCTCGCTAAATCAAATTAAAATGTGAGTTGTGGCAGGAATTGGATAAATTCAAGATGGCGGGGACTCATCCCTCTTAAAGTGGACGCCTGGGTAGGCCACCGAACGGTGTGCAGAGCTCCAGCAGAAAACATTTTATTATAAAACCGTCAAACGTGTCTGAGCGAGGTCTGCTAACGAGTAGCGTTTAAGTAACGTTACGCGTCTCTGTAAGTTTTTCAGTTCCTCCGTTGATCCTTAAAGCATGATTTTGTGATAGTGAAAATAGCTGAAACGGGCGTTTTCACGGTCATTTTTAGGCATGNAGCATGATTTTGTGATAGTGAAAATAGCTGAAACGGGTGTTTTCACGGTCATTTTTAGGCATATACATTCCGGTACAAAACGTTAAAGTAGGGTCTCCGCTGAAAGTCTCATAGAGACGCGTTATCGACGGCAAGACTGCACGCGCCAGTTCAGTGTTGCGCGTAGAGGCGATGAGAGAGTTGATGCACATGTCTCGGTCGCCCCTAGCTCCCCCACGCCTTCAGGCCTCAGATATGCAAAATTGCTCGAACCAGGCGGCCACCTTAACGCAGGTGTAGGTTTCGAAGCGAATGAAGGAGGTGGGATGGAGCGCACGTGCTGATGGACCGGCCTGTATTATATCCTGCGTGCCTGCGTCCCCGCAGCCCGAGTGGCGGCGTAATGAAGGGCGGGGGTGTCGAGTTTCCTCTTCGCGAGCACTCAGCCCCGGCGCTGATGACGTAGGCAGCAGCTGACCCGACAAGTCGTACCGCCTCTCCACGACTGCTCATTACAAGGTGAAAGCGGCGGTCGAGTGGTAGCGGGTCGATACCTGGAGGCCCGGCGGATTCCGGCTCCTTCCTTCATCGACTCCTCGGAGATCATTACCACGGCCTTGAGAGCCCGCGTATGTTTCTGCATGCCGTGGGACTGCAGTGTTGCCAGGTCGTCGGTGTTGTCCCTTCTTGAGAGCCGATGAGGGTGAAGCGAGGTGTGGATGGAGCAGAGCCGGAATGGAAGGGCGGCGAAACGGGAGATCCCCGAGAAAACGCGTCGACCAGCGGCATCGTCTGGCACGATTCCCACATGAGAAAATACGGGAGCGACCCCGCCGGGAATCGAACCCGGTTCGCCAAGGTGGGAGGCGAGTAGTCTAACCACTAAACCACCGCGGCCCCGCCAGTTCGTGGGATTTGTCTCGTTTCGTGGGATTTTTCTGATAAATTTGAATGGCAGAAAGAGACTGTTTCTTTGTTTATAATATAAAACACAAAACTATAATAACAGCTTGTTCAAAATGCAAATATTACATTTTAAACACAAAAGAGAGAAATTTTTTTTTNAACACAAAACTATAATAACAGCTTGTTCAAAATGCAAATATTACATTTTAAACACAAAAGAGAGAAATTTTTTTTTCTGATGTACGGCTTTAATTTCATGCATATATAACATGATTTCTTAAAGCCATTTTTAGTGATAAGTTNTTTTTTTTTCTGATGTACGGCTTTAATTTCATGCATATATAACATGATTTCTTAAAGCCATTTTTAGTGATAAGTTTTAAGTTTCCCCACTAGGCCTATACGTCTACTAGCAAGATATCAGGATGTCAATTACTGAATGGCAATACTTAAGTGTAAATAACGAGAAATAAAAAAAACAATTTGGAAAATTTGATCTGTAAACAAAGTCGTAGATTGACAGTAGCTGCAAACGTATAACATTTTTTTTTTAAATAATCATTTTCACAAAAATTTGTTATGATTCTTTAAAACTTGCATTCATTAAAAATTAGCATTAATAACTCTTAACACAGAAACTCTAAAAATAAATGCTGGAATTCCTCATTTGAGATGCTATGGAACATTTTGGAATAGACACAACTGCTTACAGCGAGACTCACATGACATCTAGGGATGCACCTCAAGAGGCATGGTACATAAATAAACGCTGGACTCGTTATTTCAAAGTTGTAGGTTACCGAATGCCAACGCAGACATATCAATAAAGTGCAATCCTAAATAACAGCTTCTACCTACTTTGTGGGGAAACATTGTGACTGAATGATACTGTTACAATTTCTCAAGTCANATCCTAAATAACAGCTTCTACCTACTTTGTGGGGAAACATTGTGACTGAATGATACTGTTACAATTTCTCAAGTCATTGGACTTATCAGAAACTATGACGATGAAGAATTCCAGAATCTATTTTGTGAGTGTTTCTGTCGTTAGAGTTATTACTACTAATTCCCTTTTTATCTATGAAAGTTTTAAACATTGATAGTAATTTTGTGTGAATACAATTATAAAAAAAAAAAAATTAAATACGTGTCTGTTTGAAACTACCGCCAATCTCTGACTTTATTTACAATATAATTTTAATTTTCCCATTTTTTTATTTCTATTCTTATTTACGCTATTCAAGAGGATTGCCTGGGAGTTTATCACATATATTGTGCTCTGTACTGCAGATGTGAAAACTACGGCGTTTTAATTAATTTGCATGTACATACATTTTTAATACCCTCCACTCCTTTTGCTAGATAACGCAATACCCGAGCAAGAATGCCGCTCATAATATCTCGCAGAGAATTTAAGAGAGATTGCTGTGTTAGCGAAGTCCAGTTCTGGTTTTGTCTCCCATATTTTATTTGATCGACTTTTTTGCTGACATCAAATGTTAAGGAATTATATGTGTCGGAGATGAACAGAAGTATCCAGACGTACAGAAAAACTGAAATTTGTGGGAAGTTATAAACTCTTTGTAGGATTATTCAAATATCGGCACTTTAGGAAACATTGGTTCCAGTAAAATAATTTCTTCCAACGCTGCTTGGAATTATAACATTTCTAGAAACTCAAACATTTTAGGTTGACCTAAGATAGTAAGTCACAAAAAAAATAAGGAGGAATCTTTAGGGACATTTGGAGATCATGATTCAGTGTATGATATTTCTCCATGCATTATATTTGTTGGAGCAGATGGAGAAANATGCATTATATTTGTTGGAGCAGATGGAGAAATCTTGCATCCGCCGCTTTCTTCTGCGGGCGCAATTCCATTAGTGTTCCACCTCTGCGTCATAGCAACAAAAGAACACGTTCAGGCTATAATTTGTGGTTATTTTTAACAATTACGACTTCAGACAGGTGATATTCAGCAAGTTTTTAAATCATATGTCATGTTAAAATANAGTAAGTCACAAAAAAAATAAGGAGGAATCTTTAGGGACATTTGGAGATCATGATTCAGTGTATGATATTTCTCCAGGCATTATATTTGTTGGAGCAGATGGAGAAATCTTGCATCCGCCGCTTTCTTCTGCGGGCGCAATTCCATTAGTGTTCCACCTCTGCGTCATAGCAACAAAAGAACACGTTCAGGCTATAATTTTTGGTTATTTTTAACAATTACGACTTCAGACAGGTGATATTCAGCAAGTTTTTAAATCATATGTCATGTTAAAATATTATTTTAATAAGAATTATGCAAGTATTCTGCATGAAAATGGCTTACGGAACATACTTTTACTATATATTTGTTGAAAAATTTAAATCCTTAAAGCATATAGAACGATGTTCTAATAACTATTGGACTTGATTAATCTTACATTACACATCAGACAAACAATAATACGTGTTTCTGTTCGGAAGTATACCAGGGAAATATTATATGCGAATAACTGACAAAACTCGTATCCTAAGGGAACCATTTCTACTTGAATCCGTAGCTGTAAAATGCACAAATACAAAGCAGTAAATCCTAGTTGGTAGTAGAAAAAAAGCGCACTGCATGTTGTTGGTGACTAATGGTACTACACACGTTGCCATGAGAAAACGAAAGCTGTGAGAAATGCAAATAATAATGATGAATGTAAATAAATTGACCGCTATTAAAGAAATAATAGCGCCGATGTAGCATAGAGAACTCTAAGAGCACTACGAATTGTTAGAGAGGGGGGAAAAACGTTTATATCAACCTGATAACGTTAAAAGAATGGGAGGAAAATTATCCAAGGCCTGACCTCTGAAGATCGTTTACAACACGATCTGTCAATACGTTCACATAAAAGGGTGGCCCTTTTGAATTTTCGCAGATAGGGACGCGTAGAAAAGGATGGTTATAAAAATGTTGGGAAAAAATCTTTAAAGTTTCAGTAATAATAATGTAATTGTACAGCCTTCTTACACCATAGTCCATTCACTCTATCTTCGGATGTTTTGAAACCAACCTTTGAAAAATCACCCCAGAAGTAACATGACAACCTGTTAATTAAATAGCCTATCTTGTAAACCGCAAATAAGTAACACCGTCATTTAATTTAAAGTATTGTATTTTTAAGTAAATTATACTTTAACTTAATATATTCTATAACTTGCAATTTTTATTTCGGTATTCAATACGAACTAAAAACGGTGAGAGCAGCGATGTGTTGGCAACGGCTAGTAAGAAATAATTCACAGTTAAAATATTGTTTTAACCTAGTTTTTGGGTATGCTATTTGTAAATAAAACATTGCCTGTTGAAATATTTAAGTTTTTAGGTAGCACTGATGGAAACTTATTTCATTGTTACAGTTAAAAAANCTTTGTATCGGGAAATTTTGCACCGCTAGTAGCTGCAGGAAAATTGTACGTACATGTATTCAATCTTAGCATATTTTGTACTTATTACAGCAAAAATTATGATTTTTAAATATGTAATTTAAAATTGAAATAAATATATTAATTTTTGAATGTATATATAGCTTTTTCCATTCTAATCAAATAATTTCAATTTAGCTTTTCCTCCCTAATCAAATAATTTCAATTTCGTTTTTCAACCTAATCTAATTTAGTTTTTTCCATTCTAATCAAATAATTTCAATTTAGCTTTTTCCATTGTAATCAAAAAAATTCAATTTAGCTTTTTTCATTCTAATCAAATTATTTCAATTTAGCTTTTTCCGTCCTAATCAAATAATTTAAATTTAGCTTTTTCATCCTAATCAAATAATTTAAATTTAGCTTTTTCCATCCTAATCAAATAATTTCAACTTATCTTTTTCCATTCTAATCAAATAATTGTACATATATATGTACATTTTATGGTGGGACGGTTACAGATAAAAGTTGGCAGAAGTGGCAACTGGTGGCATGAGATGGCCTGAACGAAGCGTTAATTTGTCTTCCTGCTAAAAATACATAAAATAACCACATCAAGTTCGTACACGTTGTGTTTTACGTTACGCTGGTCCAGTGTTTGTGTGTGTGTGTGATCAAAAATATCGGATGTGCGAAAATTATAAATTTTAACCGTAAACTGTTTTTATGACAAAATAAATATTTTGAAAGTCAGGTCTGTTTATTTATCACACCTTTGTAACTTTTCCCTTACTGTTTGAAACACATTGTGTAAAGTGCCTACGTTTCTGTGATTTGAATGTTTGCCACTATCCCAACAAAATACTAAGCCTACCCAGAAAATTTTAAATAAATCATTAAATAAACCTAGTAATAAATAAGTACCAATGCAAATAAATACGACCCGAATAAAATTTTCGGTAGGCCTATTTGTGTGCATGTTCACCACTATATTTTAAGTTTGTTGCTCTTAAGTACAAAAAAATTAAGCGACACGAGTTGCGTGCTTGAATTTACTGTATTTTCGTTGTACTTGTTGCTCCTTCGTTTTAATATTTATTCCAACTGAGGCCGTCCTTTTAACGAAATAACACAGCACTTATCAATAACAATATATTAAATACTATAGTTCTTTTCCCACAGNGAGGCCGTCCTTTTAACGAAATAACACAGCACTTATCAATAACAATATATTAAATACTATAGTTCTTTTCCCACAGCTGTAACAGTGTTAAACACAGTCGCTGCGAAATATAAAAGTGTATTACATGTAATGTGCTATGGCGTGTATGACAAGTATGTTAACAATGTAAAATAATAACCGCAATAACTATCGTCAATACAGACATTGTTAAATGTTATAAACCTTTCCTAAATATAGTTATAGGTCTAAGTTATGAACACTCGTACGAAATGTTTTTCGAATATGACAGAATTCGTTGAANGAGGCCGTCCTTTTAACGAAATAACACAGCACTTATCAATAACAATATATTAAATACTATAGTTCTTTTCCCACAGTTGTAACAGTGTTAAACACAGTCGCTGCGAAATATAAAAGTGTATTACATGTAATGTGCTATGGCGTGTATGACAAGTATGTTAACAATGTAAAATAATAACCGCAATAACTATCGTCAATACAGACATTGTTAAATGTTATAAACCTGTCCTAAATATAGTTATAGGTCTAAGTTATGAACACTCGTACGAAATGTTTTTCGAATATGACAGAATTCGTTGAANGTCCTAAATATAGTTATAGGTCTAAGTTATGAACACTCGTACGAAATGTTTTTCGAATATGACAGAATTCGTTGAACAGTTGAAAACAGAAAACAAAGAATTCGACAGTTGAAACTTATAAGTCACATGGCAGTATTTATGTTTACATGTAGTGGAAGGATACATAATAAGTAACCAAAAGTAGAACTTTAGCAGGGCTTCAGAAAAGTGTGTGTGAAGTAACCGTGAATGGCCTAAAGTAGGTTTTCCGTGCTATCGACAACAGTGCAGTTAGCGAATGTTCCAATGCTACTGAAGTCTAATAACTACTGACAATCTAATGCGCGGGCCTGTTGGTAATATCCTGCGTCAGGATGGAGTCATTATTAAAGACACTGCGTTATACTAGAGTCGAGGATATTTATGTACCAGCGAAATTAATTACTGAGGGGAGACACAACAAACTTGTTCTCTAACAGAAATTTACAGTTTAGCATAGGATGAAAGCTCTAAAATACGTACAAAATGGCTATTGCAAACTCTTACAAGAAACACTGCAATATCGAGCAAAGGTATAATTATTATTTAAAGGAATAGTAAGTTCTGCAGTTTCTCATAAGGAAACATTTTATATATATATGCTTCAATATATAAAACTTTGGTCCAAAGAAGACATGCATCAAAAAATTCTTAACGTAATAATTTCTCAAAAATAAATCCCGCAGTAAAGCATTCCGTAACATCAACTGTATGACAAAGAGAAATATTTGCTCTTTATGTATGTATTAGCTTATATTACTGCTGACGAAAATTTGCGAGCTACCAACAATCTCAATGTTGGATCTAAGCAGAAGAAAATTTTACAAAAATGTATTCTATTAATTTCTGTAACACGCGCATCATATAAGTGTTGTAAAATTCAGCACAAACTCTTTATTAATTAAAAAATCAATAAAAAATCTAAAACATGTTGAATATTAACTAAACATGATAATATACGCCTACTTAAACACTCAGAATACTTAAAACATATCTCACACATTTAATATTTAAACACGTTAGTAATTTTAGAAACGAAATGAATCTTCATTCACCTTTGTAAATAGAATTTTAATATTTACTATTTATTTCCCCGTCTAAAATTTTTAAGTTTTTTCTTTTAAATAAATTGTATTACATTAATTTCTGGTATAATTAAAATCTTTATTTACAATTACTCTGCAATATAACTATTTTTAAATAATTTCAGCAGCGTTTAAATAAACAATGAATTATATAATATCACGCAAAATTTGTTTTCTGACTTCGTTTCCTTATGGTTCAAATAATAAATAAAACATATTTCGTAGGAGCTTATGTTTAAACTTTTTCGCCATGTGAAATAATTTAATGGAAATAATAAATATCACAACAACAAATATGTAAGCAGAAACAGTCATTTGAAAAAGTTTTCGAGTCTTGGCGCTACTGGTTCGATAGACGATTCTCATTCAGTTACCGCAATTTAATTTGCATGCATTGCTTATGTGAACATTCGAAGCTTATACAGCTCAATATTACACCTCTCAACACACACACACGCACGTTTGAATTCATCACCTCCCGAGTCGCATTGAAAGTCGGCGTGCCCTTCACTCTCCATTCACTGAATTACGAACTGAAAGCTTTTCCATGTTTTCCCGGTCACCGCGCGTTCCTCGTTTTGTTTCCTTTAACGGCGGATCGAAATTACCCATTTTTACGACCTAGTTATTGTCCCGTCGAATTCTTGTGCAAGTGAAGGTCGGTGTAAACGTTATAATGCGAAATAGAGTTTTCGAGTGGCACAGGTAAGTTGAAAAAGCACTGTGAACCGTCCTACAACTGAAATCGGCTATGGAAGTCGGCAAGGCACCCCCACCGCACAGTGGAGGCGGCGTTCAGGGAGATATTTACCTACTTGACTTAGTGATTCCGACGACATTAACGTGCCCTGCCATCAAGACTTTGAAGTGGAAGCTTCCGTTAGCAGTGATGTTAACAGGAATGCAGCGTGGAGTGCTACGGACTGGCAACGTATTGTCTTTGGGGGAAGAGGCACGCTTTTCTTTGGGAATGGATGAGCGCCGTGCTAGACCTAGGGGAATCGCAGGTCAGCGCTACAATTCCTGCCTCGCTCTGCAACGCCATGCATGCCCTGTCACTTTGCTTGAAAGTTCGCATTTTGTTACGAATCACGTCGACGCCGACAAGCCAAGAAAACAAGCAACGCGGCGCGTCGATGTCCGGTTCAAGGGAAGAATCCAAAACACGTTGCGACAATTATAGTTAGTAAAAAATAGCACCAAAGCGTCAAAGGATCTTCCCTTGCAGCGGTACTGTATTCAGGGCCACCGCGAAACTATACAGGTGATTCACGAGTAGTTTCCACCACTCACGGGGCCTATTTCTTACATTATTTGGAGAAAAATATGTCATATAAATGTATGTCCTATTCCCAATATTTACAGAGTGACTAATAAAATAATACATAATCCTTTCAGAAGTATATACAGGGATGTATCATCAGACCGTATTGTTTACAGTTGAGCATAACAAGTGCGTCTAAAAGGCTTACAAAATATATCCAAACATGTTTCCGTCTCCTTACACACACTTGGCAGCACTCTTATGAACCACGCGTGTTGCTCTACGTAGCTGCACACGGCTGTCTTTGATTTCTGCAGCGGCATGCATGATACGCGCAAGTAGTTCCTCACGTGTTTGTGCAGTCCCATGATAAACAATATCCTTCATCCATCCCCATACGCAATAATCTAGTGGTGATAGATCTGGTGATCGAGGAGGCCAGGGGTGAAAACCGCCTCGTCCTATAAATCTCTCAGGGAAAAGCACATTTAAGTGTTCAGCCACAACACTGTGGAAGTGAGGAGGTGCACCATCATGCTGGAAGATCATACGACGTCTCACCGCTAACGGAATATCCTCGTGTAACAGCGGCAGTTCTTCTTGCAAAATTTGCAGATACACCACACCAGTCAAGCGTCCCGGGAAAATGAATGGCCCAACCAGCTGATCGTGTGGGACACCACATCACACATTGATGCTGATGTGGTGTTGGAAGCACCTTTCTACTGTAGAGTGGGTATGATGATTGTCGAATTACTTTCTAAATATTGGGAATAGGGCCCACATTTATATGACATATTTTGCTACAAATAATATAAGGGATAAGCCCTCTGAGTGGTGGTAACTTCTCGTGAATCATTCTGTATAACGATTCGCGGCACCTTCAGCAAGGTCTGTATTTGGATCCACGCCGAGAAGAACAACCTTTAAGATGCAGCTTCAACATGGCGTTCCGTTCGTCGCTTCCCATCATAATATTCGACCTACGGCAATGGTGCTTACATGTTATAGTCTATTCGCGGTTTCTTCACACTTTTTTAATCAAACCTTTGAAAAATCACCCCATGTATGACGGGTTTAGTTATTTCCTAAATACGCAACGTATCAAAACAGTTTTATACCTCTGTCAACAGAGAAGTATCTTATTTTTATTAACTTGAAGTTTCACCTATATTTTATTTATAAATTATTAAATCTAATTTATAATAAATATGAATAGAAACAGTAAGGAAACATGTGTGTTGGTAGCGCCTAGTAAGAAATAGTTATCATGCAAAATATTATTACAACTGAGTACGCACGAATTCGGTGCGTTGTCCTTTGGTGTAATTTTCTAGACTTAAATAAGTTTGGTTTGCACGAGGCGGAGGAATATCCTGGAAATAGAACTTTAGCAGGGCTTCAGAAAATAGTGAAGTAACCGTGAATGTATTATAGTCATAAATTGTGTTTGAGTGGCTCAATATTTCTTAGTCCTCCGTCGCAAACGCGTTATATTCATTGAACGAGGACTGATTCCGAGGTCCCGAAAATGATCCAACCCAGGAAATGTACTAAGCACAGATGAAAGTGTACGACACGTACGCTTTAAAGGTGACGCCACATGGAGTATGGATGTAGGAATATCCCGCAAGGAACAAAGACAAACATGGCTGCATGAAATCACAGTTTGATTTATATATTCTCGTACGTCCTGTATACACTCATTTGAACGAGTACGTATCGTTCGTGTGCGAGCTGTTAAATATCCTTCGAAGGAGTCTCCGAGGTTGTCCACGGTTCGTTGCCAGCGATGAGGCAGTCATCGTAACAGCATTTCGACGAGACGTGGCGCACATTGACGGATATCATGCAGCCGATGGTATTTCCCGTCTGCCTCATTGCTGGCAACGAACAGTGGACAACCTCGGAGTCCATTTTGAAGGATGTTAAAGAGTTTTTACACGTACGATACGTACCCGTTAAAACGAGTGTATACAGGTTGTACAAAAATAAATCAATTAAATGGTGATTTCAAGCAGCCAAGTTTGTCTCTGTTCGTTGCCGGGCATTCCTGTACCCATACCCCATGTGGTTTCACCTTCAAAGCGTACGCGTCGTACACTTTCACCTGGGCACAGTACATTTCCTGTGTTGGATCATTTTCGGGAGATAAATAATAGTTACCATGATTTCTGAATCGGCCCTCGTATTATTTGGCATCATTTATTTATATCCCTCTTCAGTTTTTCGTATAACTTGAGATTAGTTACCATAAGCTTCCACAGTCAAAAAATGTATTATTGTAAACAATACGGTTGTCGTGCGCCGCTCGTAATGATACCATATTGTGGTATCCATCACGCTGCGGATCGCGTCGACCATGTTAGACGCCCATGCAGCGTCGACCATGTTAGACGCCCATGCAGCAACAGCAGCTGACCTCTCTCGGAGTGTACTATGCGCGGAGGGCCTTGCTGCAGAGGACTGGGATACACTCAATCAGCACAGGCACCTCCGGCTAACACAGCGATTTACGAGACACAAACCTCCAAGGCTGGTACAATTGTGTGCCTTTACTGTCCTCCCACATCGCCACTGGGAACCTCGCAGCGGGGTCCATCGCCGCTCGTAATTACGAAACGGTCGCAGAGGAGGCATGCGGTTACCTTCCCTGGCTGATAGCCCAAGAGCCAGTTTCTATCAATCTAGCGCTCGCCGGCAAACAGTTATGGTTTCCCAGAAGCGTGTCCTTGTATTTCAGTATTTTCTTTGCCTGCCTGACCACCTCAATGTTTTCATCCATCAAACATTTATGGGATTAAATGGAATGCCATGCTTCCTCTATGTCGAGGTGTTCGTAATACAGAACATAATTTGCAACAACTATCGCAGGACAACGTCCAATATTTGTTTGATGCCATACCCGATTATAATTGACGAATATATCCAGGCAACATACGTTCCGATAAGACGCTAATTTTCTCCTTCTTCTGTGCCATAGATGGACAGAGCATTTCCTGATGCATTGCCATTGTAATTACTTCGTTTGTCAGTAATATCACACAAATAAAATTACCTTAGAATCCAATTGTTTATTTGTGGTACGAAATTTTATACGGCAGTGAAGGTTTCTTTCGTTTGCTACACAAAATAAGACATTATAGTGTACCCTCAATAACTACATAAATGCTCCACACTTAATGAATTGTTGCTTTTCTATGCTGTAAAAACTGATTTCCTATTTTCTTTAAAGTTTTGAAACAGTGGTATTGTAAAAACCTCTTTATTTACTCTATAGTAATATTACGCACTCTGTCAGAAGACACTGTAAGAGCGCAATTTACATGAAATCACTGTCAAGAGGCCACTATCGCCTCCACGATGAGAGTATCTGTTTAATTGATATATATTTTCCAGAATGATAGTAGGTATTTTATTTTGTGTTTGTTGTAATTTTTAACATTTTATATTATAACATGCAGAAACACATTCACTGTGTGTCTTATTCTATATCTAAAACTGATAGTTATTACTGCCTATCCCTTAGCTCTTTACATGTTAGCTTCACGACTACTAATAATAAGTTCCTATTTTAAAAAGTATTTTAATTGATTTCTCTCAAAAAATTATAAAAAGTAATTATGGAAAATATGTACAGACGGGTGTGACAATGCCTATCAAGTTGCTAATTTTAAATTAAATTTTAAGAAGAGGCAAACTTTATGAAAAGCGTGGAAAACGTGTTCTTTCTTTCTTAAAATTACTTAATATTTTTTTTTAAGATTGTGTAAAAAGTTNATTGATTTCTCTCAAAAAATTATAAAAAAGTAATTATGGAAAATATGTACAGACGGGTGTGACAATGCCTATCAAGTTGCTAATTTTAAATTAAATTTTAAGAAGAGGCAAACTTTATGAAAAGCGTGGAAAACGTGTGTTCTTTCTTTCTTAAAATTACTTAATATTTTTTTTTAAGATTGTGTAAAAAGTTACCGTGATATTAAATTTACCTATCAGCACTGCTACGTAATATGTTTATCTTCATCCGTTTGTTACAAAGTATAATTTCACAATTAAAAAACCTTTAATTTAACACAGATAACGGTAACTTTGAAAGAAATGATAATTATATCAATGCAGGGAGAAATTTTATATACCACCGGAACCATGGAAGCTGAAAACAAATCGTGAAAAGCGACGATAAAACTTTCTCTTTGGACGTGTGTTTTAATTTCGCGTTACCATAATATGCTCACATGGACAATGTTATATTATTTATTTGCATAAAAAATTAACGTATATATCTTTTTTAATGAAATTTTATCTAAAGAAGGAAAATAATAACTTGCTGCTTTATACCATATGAAAGCAGGCAAAACGTATCTTTTTATCATTCAGCTCTTCGTAGTCACATTATTCCCCAGTACATTTTTGTTTAAAATCCAAATATTTTGAAGCATCTTGCAAGTTCCTAGATGGAAGACCTTGTCAGACGAGTACATCAGAAGATTTCATCCATATTGGGTTAGCTACAGAACACACTACTGTATGACCGTCAAGCCTTAAAATAATCCGCATATACTTATCTAAACCTACTTGTGTATCAGAGATTACACACATTTTTCCCACTGATGTAATTATAAAAAAAAATTTCTAACCCGCGCTTTTATTTTATATCATATTAGACGTCATTTTCACTATTACAATCTTAAAAATATAATTCCGTTCAATTACTGCTTTCAAATAACATAGTCCTTATGACCAGTACATTCTTGTTTCTCAGACACTTGGCTACACAAACCGTGGGTTCTGGCAGTCTAATAAAATAACTTCTACGGAAAAGGAATATTAAGTTGCGTAATCGGTAACAGGGTAATTAAGATAACTAATTTATAAAATTCTCACTAGCAAAACATTACAAATGGACTTAGACATATTTTTGTAAGCCGTAATGACAGCAATTCTTTTTGCATTTTTGATATAGCTCAAGAATTACTCCTGTACCCNAACATATTTTTGTAAGCCGTAATGACAGCAATTCTTTTTGCATTTTTGATATAGCTCAAGAATTACTCCTGTACCCAACTAATTTCACCTCCAGGCATAAATCACACCCACACTGTCTTCGCTGATGTCAAAATTTTAAGAAATATTCACTAAGAAAATTGCGATTAAGTTTGAGTGTTTTATCAACTATATATATCCAGTTCTATTTAAGTAATTAACTGGGGTAGATTTATGACAAAATATAGAAATCCAGAGCATCGTCTGTACCATATTTATTGAAGAAATTTGTTTCCGTTTAAGCTATGATTTAGGTAGAACCCAATCCCAATGCGTATACAGCATCTTATTATGGAACGTTCGTTTTTTTGTCTTTTCTCCATTTTTCGCTTGGTACAGTGTTTCTCAAGTATATTTCCCTGAAGACGATCTTCTTTCAAAACACAGATATTTGCAAAATATCTTGTTTGCACTCGCAGGGACTTCTCCCTCCTGTTTAAACTCCTCATGGGCATTAAACTGAGGACAATTCGGAGCATTAAGAATATTTATTTTGTGTGCTGATCATTTCCTCTAAACGCAAATGCCCAGATATGTATTTTGTATCTGTTTGTCTCCAGTGGACCAGATGTTTTTAAAATAGTGGAGTGGAGAGGTTTGAGTGGTTTTTAACGAGGTCTTCAGAGCCAATTTTCAAAATAGTATTACTATGCTATGCATTTAATAATTTGAAATATTTTGGTGCGCAGCCCTTTATAACCAAATATTTTGCATGGTACAGATTCTTCCCATTTGGAAAAATAATTTAGATCACAGATTCTTTTTAATTTGGCTCATTTTTTGTATCTGTTTTTATCATTTCTTCTCAGGAGGCCTGTTGTTTCGGCGAATTCATCGAATGATTCAAATCGTTTAAGGTTATAAACGCATTTAATTTTAGAAATAAAAATGGAATTATAGCCTAATTAAAGTTCGTCCTAATAAATATTAGTTGTTTCAGATTTTTTAAATAAACTAATGCGTGGGTTTATAACATGGCCATGTCTTCGAACTTAGTGAAGCACTTGTGAAATAGCTCACAGTATTGATGATAAGTTTTAGAAATGCCTTGTCATTAACAATGTGTGCCTATAACAGTTTTTACTTTTTACGATTACATTTTTTTTAATGTGTGAAGAAAATATACGTTGGTACAAAACTATTTTTTGTAGTTCTAAAATGCTCGAAGTCCTCAGTTAAATATTGGTGCTGTTCAAACTAGCGTGTTCATTAAACGTCATTTTTTTTTTCGATGTTAACTGCTTCAGAAATGCCCTATTGCTCCTGTAATACCTACCAAAGTTAACGTTATTTAAACGGTAGCGATGAGATGAGGCACAATTTTTTCACTGTAAACGTGTTAGGGCGACAATATATATATTTTTTTTTCACGATCCTTACTACACGAAATCAGGTTCGTGACATTACACGTAGACATTTTTTGGTGACATTTACGGTGATTTTTGATTCACGGTAGAGCTTTTCAAGTGCGAGCGCAAACTTCGCTGCTCTTCAGAAGAGAACTCCGTCATACAAGTGCGTTATTGTTTCCAGGGCTCGTTTTCACGAGAGCGAAACTCTCGACTATGCAGCAACTCCTAGGGATAATTTCCTTCCCCCACGGGTTATTATTTCGATTCGCAGCTGGGCAATCAACCCCTTGCCTTCCTTCGCCCCTCCCCTCCACCCTTTCCACCCCTAACATGAGTTACCCCGCGGGAGCGATTCGTTCTCGCAGAGCAGCGCCGCGAACAGGGTGAGAGCAAAAAAAAAAAGTATGGAACGAATTGGAGTTAGCGGAACGGAATAAATAACGAAGCGGTGTTGGGCGAGGACGGTGCTTTCCGTCGGGCGAGAACCACACATTCGCCACGAATTCGGAGCAAGCAGCGACGTACCTTTAAACCGCACCCCAACCCTGGTCGGGCGAAACTTTTAATTATTTTTTTTTATATCCCTGAATCCCACGCCAACTCTCGATGCATACGAACGAGACGGTAGATGCTTCTTTGCCCCATCGCATGTTCCTAGCACAAGGTCATTTAAACGATAAAAACCTGCATGAAAGAGAATGTTTTACTCTTGCTTGCTTCGTCAGTAAATACTCCTCTTTTGTATCTGTGGCGCGAAAGATATCTGTTAGCAGCACTCCATGTAAAGAGATGTTTAACTGGAACATGGAGTTGTATTTAGATTAAGCATTCGGATTGTTTACCACAAACCTTATTGTAAATGGTTTAAAGCACGTTCTTCGATGTCTTTGTTAAATTTATATAGGAAATGAATGCGTTACAATTTCGTAAAATCTATGATTAAAAAAATTTAGACAAATTTTTTAGTATCCCAATGTTCATAATTTCAATCCCTCTTTTCAGGCTCGTTGTTTCTTTGTTAGCGCAAGTACGCTATGCGATAAGCTGCAATCTAATAAAAAAAATGATCCTTTATAATTCTCTAGTTCATATTTTCTACGCTCCATCATAAACTTGTATTAATTTTTTAAACAATTGACGTATAAAATCTTACGGTAATACTTAAACGTATGCTCATAATCACGCTCTTATATATTTCGTTTTTAAGCTAGTTTTATTAAGCAATAAAATACCACATAAATGCGAAAAGTTTGCATTATTCAAGTCATAATTATACTGCCTGCACAGATTACGACACGTCGTATTCAATGCTTTATAGTAAACGCGAACAAATTTTGCCACACAAAATAGTCGCGTGACAGAATTTTACCATAATTTCCCGAACACCCAACACAAAAAAAATATTTCTGACTGCTTATTTTTTAACAGTGGCAAACCAACAAACCAATAGACTCAGAATGGAATAGCTTGTAGAAGGTATGATTTTTTTATTTGTTTGGTGATCACCGGGTGATTCAAATTTGGCAGTCGAGAAAAAACAGTTTTACAGCACTTGAAGGATATGACAAATCATCGAGATAAAACTCTAATGTTATCAAAATCCCTTCTAAAGTTAACAAGTATGATTTATGTTGTTATTAAAGGACTAAGGTAATAATGTTTTAGGCCTGTATTGGTATGTTTGAGGTCGGGAGTACTACTTGCTACCTCCATAATTTTTTGGCTCTGTGCCAGATGGTTGTGGAATGCCGCCAACTATGTCTATAGAAATTCTTAGATCACATAATGACAAATTGACTTGTCCGAGGGCGGAAGTATTGTCTGTTATCTGAATTCAGGGGTTTTGTCTCCAGTGGTTCGGAAATGGCCGTTGACTATGTTTATAACATATCTTGGGGTATAACATTGCATATCTGCTTCTTCGGCCTTCTGGCATGGTAAACTCCACGCCCAAGGACCTAACCGCAATGAGCCCTAACGAGAGTGAACTGTTCCTTTTAAGTCGGTTATTGCCGGGGTCACACAAATATTATAGCATGACTTGTCACTGACATGTTTTGGTTGGGTGCATGTACCTGCTGTAATTACTTCAACAAAACTGAACAACACAATCATACTCTAGATGTGATTTCATCGTGAAGTAAAATTAATTTTTGGATGTAAGTATATGGACCTACTTCGTGAGGTTATATCGAATCATAATTTCCAAAGAACATGCTGCGTTTATCAATATTTTAAATAGCGTGTTGCACTGTCACGTCTGAACAATGTTTATTCGAAGAGACATCCAAATGGTCACACTCATACACAATACTGTGAACAAATGCANTGTCACGTCTGAACAATGTTTATTCGAAGAGACATCCAAATGGTCACACTCATACACAATACTGTGAACAAATGCAACCGAAATTAAGGATATCTCTCGGTTAAGTATGCAAAATGTCTGTCCGGTAACATGCAACTATAACAAAGTTCCCGCAAAAGTGATTTCATCCCCCTTTCCGTGTCAAAATTTCCCATGAGAAAAAAAATAGGCTCTCAAGACCACGATGTTAAGAGCAGCCCAAATATCTCCACTCCTTTCCGGGTAAAATATAAATTCGTTTCTACTGGAAAATGAAATTTCTCTTTATTTGTGTAAACGTCAGTGAAACGAATACCAGAAGAGGCCTGTAAAACGAAATGAATCTACAAACGCGATAAACATTCCACCAATGGCGACACACCGCTCCCACAAGCAGCAGTAGATGCATAATGCAAGATGCATTGTGTGGTGGAATGGTTCGTCAGACCTTGGGTCGGTGCGCATCAGCGTCGCTGTAATACGACGGAGGCGTCGAACCGAAATCATGGCGTCATACAACTTCTGACAACATGAGGTTACACAGCGGCAGACCGCATGAGTGTTTCGAAGCGACCGGTTGTCATTAGTGGATGACCCGAGACGAGGAAAATCCCCCATCGTCACCGCAGCAGCCAATGTCGAATACAGGCTGAAAGATGGACCACGGACCACGANCGACGTACCTTTAAACCGCACCCCAACCCTGGTCGGGCGAAACTTTTAATTATTTTTTTTTATATCCCTGAATCCCCCGCCAACTCTCGCTGCATACGAACGGGACGGTAGATGCTTCTTTGCCCCATCGCATGTTCCTAGCACAAGGTCATTTAAACGATAAAAACCTGCATGAAAGAGAATGTTTTACTCTTGCTTGCTTCGTCAGTAAATTCTCCTCTTTTGTATCTGTGGCGCGAAAGATATCTGTTAGCAGCACTCCATGTAAAGAGATGTTTAACTGGAACATGGAGTTGTATTTAGATTAAGCATTCGGATTGTTTACCACGAACCTTATTGTAAATGGTTTAAAGCACGTTCTTCGATGTCTTTGTTAACTTTATATAGCAAATGAATGCGTTACAATTTCGTAAAATCTATGATTAAAAAAATTTAGACAAATTTTTTAGTATCCCAATGTTCATAATTTCAATCCCTCTTTTCAGGCTCGTTGTTTCTTTGTTAGCGCAAGTACGCTATGCGATAAGCTGCAATCTAATAANGATCGTTGTTTCTTTGTTAGCGCAAGTACGCTATGCGATAAGCTGCAATCTAATAAAAAAATTATCCTTTATAATTCTCTAGTTCATATTTTCTACGCTCCATCATAACCTTGTATTTATTTTTTAAACAATTGACGTATCAAATCTTACGGTAATACTTAAACGTATGCTCATAATCACGCTCTTATATATTTCGTTTTTAAGCTAGTTTTATTANTACGGTAATACTTAAACGTATGCTCATAATCACGCTCTTATATATTTCGTTTTTAAGCTAGTTTTATTAAGCAATAAAATACCACATAAATGCGAAAAGTTTGCATTATTCAAGTCATAACTATACTGCCTGCACAGATTACGACACGTCGTATTCAATGCTTTATAGTAAACGCGAACAAATTTTGCCACACAAAATAGTCGCGTGACAGAATTTTACCATAATTTCCCGAACACCCAACACAAAAAAAATATTTCTGACTGCTTATTTTTTAACAGTGGCAAACCAATAGACTCAGAATGGAATAGCTTGTAGAAGGTATGATTTTTTTATTTGTTTGGTGATCACCGGGTGATNTACGGTAATACTTAAACGTATGCTCATAATCACGCTCTTATATATTTCGTTTTTAAGCTAGTTTTATTAAGCAATACAATACCACATAAATGCGAAAAGTTTGCATTATTCAAGTCATAATTATACTGCCTGCACAGATTACGACACGTCGTNAAATACCACATAAATGCGAAAAGTTTGCATTATTCAAGTCATAATTATACTGCCTGCACAGATTACGACACGTCGTATTCAATGCTTTATAGTAAACGCGAACAAATTTTGCCACACAAAATAGTCGCGTGACAGAATTTTACCATAATTTCCCGAACACCCAACACAAAAAAAATATTTCTGACTGCTTATTTTTTAACAGTGGCAAACCAACAAACCAATAGACTCAGAATGGAATAGCTTGTAGAAGGTATGATTTTTTTATTTGTTTGGTGATCACCGGGTGATTCAAATTTGGCAGTCGAGAAAAAACAGTTTTACAGCACTTGAAGGATATGACAAATCATCGAGATAAAACTCTAATGTTATCAAAATCCCTTCTAAAGTTAACAAGTATGATTNCTTGAAGGATATGACAAATCATCGAGATAAAACTCTAATGTTATCAAAATCCCTTCTAAAGTTAACAAGTATGATTAATGTTGTTATTAAAGGACTAAGGTAATAATGTTTTAGGCCTGTATTGGTATGTTTGAGGTCGGGAGTACTTGCTACCTCCATAATTTTTTGGCTCTGTGCCAGATGGTTGTGGAATGCCGCCAACTATGTCTATAGAAATTCTTAGATCACATAATGACAAATTGACTTGTCCGAGGGCGGAAGTATTGTCTGTTATCTGAATTCAGGGGTTTTGTCTCCAGTGGTTCGGAAATGGCCGTTGACTATGTTTATAACATATCTTGGGGTATAACATTGCATATCTGCTTCTTCGGCCTTCTGGCATGGTAAACTCCACGCCCAAGGACCTAACCGCAATGAGCCCTAACGAGAGTGAACTGTTCCTTTAAGTCGGTTATTGCCGGGGTCACACAAATATTGTAGCATGACTTGTCACTGACCTGTTTTGGTTGGGTGCATGTACCTGCTGTAATTACTTCAACAAAACTTAACAGCACAATCATACTCTAGATGTGATTTCAGCGTGAAGTAAAATTAATTTTTGGATGTAAGTATATGGACCTACTTAGTGAGGTTATATCGAATCATAATTTCCAAAGAACATGCTGCGTTTATCAATATTTTAAATAGCGTGTTACACAGTCACGTCTGAACAATGTTTATTCGAAGAGACATCCAAATGGTCACACTCATACACAATACTGTGAACAAATGCAGCCGAAATTAAGGATATCTCTCGGTTAAGTATGCAAAATGTCTGTCCGGTAACATGCAACTNAGCCGAAATTAAGGATATCTCTCGGTTAAGTATGCAAAATGTCTGTCCGGTAACATGCAACTATAACAAAGTTCCCGCAAAAGTGATTTCCTCCCCCTTTCCGTGTCAAAATTTCCCATGAAAAAAAAAATAGGCTCTCGAAACCACTATGTTAAGAGCAGCCCAAATCTCTCCACTCTTTCCCGGGTAAAATATGAATTCGTTTCTACTCGAAAATAAAATTTCTCTTCATTTGTGTAAACGTCAGTGAAATGACTATCAGAAGAGGCCTGTAAAACGAAATTAATCTACAAACGCGACAAACATTCCACCAATGGCGACACACTGCTCCCACAAGCAGCAGTAGATGCATGATACAATATGCATTGTGTGGTGGAATGGTTGGTCAGGCCTCGGGTCGGTGCGCATCAGCGTCGCTGTAACACGACGGAGGCCTCGAATCGAAATCACTGCGTCATACTACTTTTGACAACCCGAGGTTACACAGCGGCAGACTGCATGACGGTGTTTAGAAGCGACCGGTTGTCATTGATGGATGACCCAGGACGAGGAAAATCCCCCATCGTCACCGCAGCAGCCAATGTCGAATACAGGCTGAAAGATGGACCACGGACCACGANGGACGAGGAAAATCCCCCATCGTCACCGCAGCAGCCAATGTCGAATACAGGCTGAAAGATGGACCACGGACCACGATGGTCGGCTTTAGTCATGGTAGCTTCCTTACGAGACCACGTGACAGGCTGTACTGTTACAAGTTTAGCGAATCAATATGCGGAACATGTGACAGGAGACGAGGCCACGTTGTTATGGTGTGATCAGGCCTTAGCTGAACGGCTTGCCTGATCACACCTTCAAGCATTAAACCTGGAAACGAGCGGGATTGCAACGCCACCATTTGGTCGTCGATCCTTGTGAAATAAGAAAGTTGAAGAAATCCCCTCCACCGGTCACTGAGCGGGGACGCAGAACCACGCGCTTGATATAGGCCGGCGTAACACCCGGAACGAGAGTCTTTCGTCTTTAGTCGTTTGGGCGACCCGACCAGCGAAGCAGACCAGGAAGATGGGTGTGTCCGGCCGGCGTTAACCGTCTCGCAAAATCAGCCTCCGGCAATATTAATAAGGTGATGACTTTCCAGTTAGGTTTAATTAAAATGGTGTGAATTAAATGTAATGAATAATCATCTTGAATTCAATGTTGAGCTCTCCCGATCAATATCCATTTAAATAGCTACTGTATAATTCTAATGTTAATAAAACTCATCTTATACTGTTGGGCTCTATCGAATCATGAGTCATTATTGAGCTACGTCCCTACTAACTTCCAAGTACGACTAAGCTGAACAACTTAGTTCGTAACAACGTGCTACCAATGCGCAGTGTAAACATGCGAGTACCAACGCCATCTACGAAGAGCGAATTGCAGGTCAGTGCAAGAATGGTGGTGATAATGCTACTCGTCGATCACTTTAGTGTTGTACTTGCGAAGTTGTTTGAGCGATGTGCGACCATAACTTCTGACTGATACGCCATGCTGCCGACCTGGACACACGGAAAAGAAGGAGAAGAAGAGCTACGTTGTGGTGATATTAAAATCTGAGCATTGCCGTGAGTAAGACTTCGTTATGATCGTGCATGTAGAATGTAGTTAAAAATAGTTATTTGCCACATTCGTTGGAACACTGTATTCAGAGTTCGGTAACGAAAAATATCGATAGACTGGCCGAGAAATGTATAATAATTCCCCAAATGCGACATTTAACATGCGCCGGTAAGGATTTCACGAACTTGCAACAACGCGTATTTGGAAAGTAGTAATATTACGAGGGAATTATTATTGGTTTTATTTCTACCATTATTAGTTCAGGACGTGGTAATTAACAAATATTGTAATTGTTTAGCATAATTAACTATCTCCTAATACCATGTCAAAAGTGTAATGGATTTGTTTATTCAAGCTGTGAGGTAGTTTTTTCTAAATATATTGCACGTGTTCAAAATCTCACGTAATAAGTAAAGTATCCATTGCTATATATAACTGTTTTCGGTTTACCACATGAGTGTCAGTTGAATGTGATTTGCACGGGCACTTCAAAATTTTAATTAATTTTATTAAGATATTAATTAAGTTTTTACTTATGAATAAATATTTGCCACACAAACATGAACAGTTTAAATTCAAACTTTTATCTATGTAATACACGTACGAAAATTGAGGTGATTGTATCTATTTTAATATTGTACCAGATACTCTTTATTTTCTGCAACAAAACGAAAAATTAAAATATGAGTTGTAGCTACGCTTTACTTGTTACATTATAATACTTTTAGGAGAATTGTAATATTTGTAGCTTCCGAAAATATTATATTTATTCAGAGGAAATATCATTATATCAGAAAGATGCAGTAATAGCCCAAAAATATATTGTAAAAACATGCACTTTTCGCATGTACTTTTCTGCATGTACTTGGATAACGCAAATAGTGTTTCACATGATGCTATTTTAATCGCATGTTAAAAGGGTAAATTATAAAGGCCAGCATAATAAAATTTATTTTGAAGAATTCTATAGTCCAAACTAGTACTATCTATGAGTAACAACGGACCATTATTTTGACGCGTGGCATGTACTAGGATAGGCATTGCGCTGTTTCCACACCCTGCTATAGTTATCCAGGGCAGGCAGCCAGCCAGCCAGGGCAGGCAGCTGACAACGAACCACACGGGGAAACATCCTCGGGACAGTCCCGACGCGTAAGGACACTCGGGGAAGAACCGAAGCCGAATGAAAGAGGGTAAGTCCCGACCAGATTGCTCGGGGAAGAACCCCGCACAACACAACAGAATTAGATGATATGCGGCCCTCGACGAAGGAAACAGGGGAGCCCCCGACGAGAATTAGTGCAGACCCAGCATCGCAGGAATTCCCGCCACAGTAACTTCACCCTCCCTGCACCCTAGTTGGAGAACACAAACAGCTGACGAGACACCAAATCCTGCATAAAAATGCGTGAGTTAAACAGGGGATTTCCCGAGTTCTCTCTCTGGAAACTGCTGACAATTAACACGAATATAGCGGAACCCGAATTAATTTCACGAGGCAGCCAAGGCGGAGGTCAGTTGTTCAGAGTCAGTTGAATCCCAGCCGCCGGACCAGCGTCAGTGAGAATCAGTCAGGCAGACANAGAAAGTTGAAGAAATCCCCTCCACCGGTCACTGAGCGGGGACGCAGAACCACGCGCTTGATATAGGCCGGCGTAAAACCCGGAACGAGCGTCTTTCGTCTTTAGTCCTTTGGGCGACCCGACCAGCGAAGCAGACCAGGAAGTTGGGTGTGTCCGGCCGGCGTTAACCGTCTCGCAAAATCAGCCTCCGGCAATATTAATAAGGTGATGACTTTCCAGTTAGGTTTAATTAAAATGGCGTGAATTAAATGTAATGAATAATCATCTTGAATTCAATGTTGAGCTCTCCCGATCAATATCCATTTAAATAGCTACTGTATAATTCTAATGTTAATAAAACTCATCTTATACTGTTGGGCTCTATCGAATCATGAGTCATTATTGAGCTACGTCCCTACTAACTTCCAAGTACGACTAAGCTGAACAACTTAGTTCGTAACAACGTGCTACCAATGCGCAGTGTAAACATGCGAGTACCAACGCCATCTACGAAGAGCGAATTGCAGGTCAGTGCAAGAATGGTGGTGATAATGCTACTCGTCGATCACTTTAGTGTTGTACTTGCGAAGTTGTTTGAGCGATGTGCGACCATAACTTCTGACTGATACGCCATGCTGCCGACCTGGACACACGGAAAAGAAGGAGAAGAAGAGCTACGTTGTGGTGATATTAAAATCTGAGCATTGCCGTGAGTAAGACTTCGTTATTATCGTGCATGTAGAATGTAGTTAAAAATAGTTATTTGCCACATTTGTTGGAACACTGTATTCAGAGTTCGGTAACGAAAAATATCGATAGACTGGCCGAGAAATGCATAATAATTCCCCAAATGCGACATTTAACATGCGCCGGTAAGGATTCCACGAACTTGCAACAACGCGTATTTGGAAAGTAGTAATATTGCGAGGGAATTATTATTGGTTTTCTTTCTACCATTATTAGTTCACGACGTGTTTATAAACTAACATAATAATTGTTTAACAAAATAAAATTTCTCCTAATACCATGTCAAAAGTGTAATGGATTTGTTTATTCAAGCTGTGAGGTAGTTTTTTCTAAATATATTGCACGTGCTCAAAATCTCACGTAATAAGTAAAGTATCCATTGCTATATATAACTGTTTTCGGTTTACCACATGAGTGTCAGTTGAATGTGATTTGCACGAGCACTTCAAAATTTTAATTAATTTTATTGAGAAATTAATTAAGTTTTTACTTATGAATAAATATTTGCCACACAAACATGAACAGTTTAAATTCAAACTTTTATCTATGTAATACACGTACGAAAATTGGGATGATTGTACCCATTATAATATTGTACCACATACTCTTTATTTTCTATAACAAAACGAAAAATGAAAATATGAGTTGTAGCTACACTTTACTTGTTACATTATAATGCGTTGAGGAGAATATAGTAATATTTGTAACTTCCGAAAAATCTTTTATTTATTTATAGGAAATATCATTTATCTCAGAAAGCTGCAGTAATAGCACAAATATAAATTGTATAAACATGCGCTTTTTTGCATGTACTTGGATACACCTAAATAGCGTTTCACATTATGCTATTTTACGCGCATGCTAAAAGTGAAATTACAAAGCTGTGTTCATAAGGCCAGCATGATAAAATTTCTTTGGAAGTATTGTATAGTCCAGACTAGTACTATCTATGTGTAACAACGGACCGTTATTTGTTATCAAATCTCAGGAAAATGCATGGCATTGCGTACGTAGAGAGTAAAAATTCGAAGCACATTTGTCTCTAGGGAAAAATATTTCGTCAGTCACCTGTTACCATTATTCTCTCTGGATAAATTAAAGGTTAAAAAATATTTTTGTACGGTAAAAATTTCAGGAAAAATTTTGAATAAATAATTTTAGTTGATAGTTTTTTTTTTTATGTGTACCGACTACTTCCAATAAATCACACGTAATATTTGCGTTCGATTATAACTGACGAATTTAAAATGCAAACTATTATATATGCACCCTCGTGGCATTTTTAAAATTATATTTACTAAACAGCACAAATAACGAACGTTACGACGCCTTATTATAAACTCTTAACATTTTTTCCTCTTTAGGTAATAGTACAATACATTAAAATACGTAACAAACCTTTCTGACACTTAAACAATTTTACGTTAAAATTTTTATGTTGAGTAGTAACCATTTGTACGTAACCTTAATTCCTTCGTAAACTGGGATACGGCTGAAAAGCTACTCATTTTAGTCGAACTAGGAAAAGTGTATAAGTTCTTTTGTAGCTAACTGTAGAGTTTTTTCATACGCTTGAATGAGATGAAAACATTCATGTGAATATTATTATGATTTCAAAAGTAGACAGAGTCGTTGATTTGCACGCCTGAATTAGTAACTTACTGGAAGATTAATTACTCGTTGTTGGTTGTTATCGTCACAGGGATGACCGTAAGTATATCGATAGTACTTTTCAGTTTTCTTGAACGAATCATTCTATGTTGATTATGGGCATTTTTCGGCCATTCATTACTTTAGGCCCACATGTAACCGATGCAGTTTTTTTCATTTACTCTGTGCGTCACTCTAGTGTAAATGGAAATCGTCCACGTAAAATCAGTAATTTGCGTACTGCAAACATTCCGGTAAATCATTTATGAATATGAAAATAATAATTGTCCTGGGAATAACCACTGTGGGACAAAACACGACACTGTGCCATTTGAAAGTATAGTAATTTACTTTAGCACTGGTTAAGTTCAGTCGGATATGACTGAAAGCACTGTATTGCAACGAGAGGGAGATTATTCGTTCAAGATCATATTACGATCTACATTACTGAGTGCTTTATTGAAATCGAAGAGGCAAAACAGCTAACTTCTTCCCATTGTTAATTTTTTTCTATTGCCGTTTGTGGCATTTGCGTCAATACCGTAGAAGTGTGGCACATAGCCCGAAAACCGAACTTATGTGGAGATGAATGGCAATTGTTGTTTACATTAATGTATAACTGCAAACAGTATACTTGAGAACGTTAGAGAATGCCGGTAAAATGCTTATTGATATGTAGTCTTTGAACCTGACGAATGATTTAAGTTAACCACATTTCCTTTCCGTTATAGAAGCTTCTATTTTCAACGGATGATTAAAAATACCAGCAAAGGGACTAGAAACAAAATGTATAATTGTTTCACGATTATTACTCGTAAACTTTCTAGGCCCACCGCTTTACATGACATTCGGTTGTAGCCGTCACTACATGAATTAATGAAACTTTTTGAGAGGAAGCCCCTGTGTGATTTGTCTTGGCTTCGGAACTGACTTTCTCAAAGGTAGAATATGAAGTCATGTTTCTAGAGGAACGAACAGTATCAATAAAATATTCGTAGAGTTAACCAAGGAGTACAACGGGAGGGTAATTTTCACTTTGTTTTTCACTCAAATCTGGACAGATATTTCGAAAATTATGCCTTACTCTGCATAGCCATAACTTAATTTTACTTGGACGATTTCCGTATACAGTAGAAAGATTAATACTGACTTGGATATATTTGAGTGGTTCAAAAACCTCAAAACATCTGGCAACATCTTTCTTTCAGGAGTTCAAATGGCAGAAAGGTTCTATTGANACGAGTTCAAATGGCAGAAAGGTTCTATTGACGAGGTGCATATCTGACTTGCATTCGGGAGAACTAGGTTTACACCGCGATTTTATGCACTGGGTCTGGTTATCCTCATGCTCAAGGAAATAATTTTGTGTGAGTGCAGGATTTCTTGTCTTTTGGACTAAGTCCTTGACTAGCAGTCAAGGACTACCAGTCAAGGANAATTTTGTGTGAGTGCAGGATTTCTTGTCTTTTGGACTAAGTCCTTGACTAGCAGTCAAGGACTACCAGTCAAGGACTACCATGCAGAGACAAGGATTGAACACACCACTTAACGAATGCGAGACAGTTACTCTGCCGCACAAACAAATACGCTCGCTTTCAGGAGAGGGAAGAGGAAAATGGATCCACAAGAATCTGACATTTAACAGCAGAAGTTTGACTCAGTTTTTACGTACAAATTTTCCTTCCCAGCCAAAGTTGCCTCTTTTTTTTTCGCAGCGGTAGAACACCGTCCTTTTTTTTTGGCTGAAAACCTGACGCTCTGTAATCGATGTTTCCTGCGCGCGGTGTAGTTCTAAGCGGTGGAGCGGAAATTGCAGTGCTGGCGCCAAGTCCTGGTCAAACTGACGGAAAGGCAAGGAAAGATCCCGAAGACTGTGCAATAATAGTATAATGAATGTGGGGTGGAGTGATTACTCTAGCTGCGCCAACCAGTTTCCATAACCCAACATTGAACTGCTTTTCTGCTAATTCGGCTATCATAAAAAACCTGGATATGACTTTAGGTTAGAACATTGTTTATGTAAACAAGTTCAGTGAGATACTTGTATACTTCCTCTAACCAATTTTCAATGACAGATTAAATTCAAATTCGCTAAATAATTTTAGTAACATAAAAATTCCAGTGTTTTGAAAAATAGATTTAAACAGACATGTTTATCACTATTGACCGTGTGATTTTGACAGTTGTGTTGATTTAGGGCAGGTAGTAGGGTGTATATGGCGATTCGGGGACACTGGTCGTCCGAGCTGGAGTCGTCCGCCATCTTGGTTGACATCACAGCCGGGGTCACGGCTGGTGGCCTGAGGCGGCTATGTTTAAGACAAAATGNTCGTCCGCCATCTTGGTTGACATCACAGCCGGGGTCACGGCTGGTGGCCTGAGGCGGCTATGTTTAAGACAAAATGTCCAATTTTACCCAAAAATTAATTCATGATTTTGCTCAAAAAACGCCTATTACTCCAAATTAATTTTTAAAAATTGGAAAATTTATTGACCACCATCACCTACCTCCCACCCACCAATCCACCAACTCATACCCCCCATACACCACCTCCCCACTCACTCTTATTACCCACCTCCTCCAGCCCTTTCCCCTTCCACAAACACTTCCTCCGCCCCCTCCCTCATCCGCACCCTCTTCCGCCTCCTTCCCCACCATAACACCTTCCCAGCCTCACCCCCTTCCATCCCCCTTCTCCAAAACATCCCCTCCCCTATCTATCATCAACTACCTAATTCACCACCTCTCCACTCCCCAAGCCTATTACGAAACTGAATATAACAGTTAACAAGACCAAACAGCAAGACCAACTGGTGGTGGTGTAGTGGTTCGCCTACTCGCCTCTCACATAGGCGAAACGGGTTCTATTCCCGGCGGGGTCAATCCCGAATTTTCGCATGTGGGAATCGTGCTAGACGATGCCGATGGTCGGCGGTTTTCTCGGGGATCTCCCGTTTCCTCCACCCCTTTATTCGGCGATGCTCCATATTCACTTTGTTTCACCACCATCGGCCCTCAANGGGATCTCCCGTTTCCTCCACCCCTTTATTCGGCGATGCTCCATATTCACTTTGTTTCACCACCATCGGCCCTCAACACCTCGATGTGAAGAGCCGCCCAAATCTCTTCCCACCAACTGGCCATACCAACTATATGTACCAACAGACAAAGACTGCCAATATCGAAATAAGATGAGTAATAAGAATCTAATTACTAAAACATCTCATCTAAAAATCTTCGCAAATCTTCGCTAAAACTCTAAAATCTTATAAATTTTTAGTGGCATTAGTTATCAAGGATTTTTTTATTTTAAATCACAAAATAAAACACAAACAAAATTACACGTTTATGCTATTCCTCTTTATTCTACAATTTTGCAACACGCTATTCACAACGTAACTCAAATTTCAATCCCGGAAAATAATCTTACAGTGATTTGAATTTGCCATCGTATATTACTTACATTCTACAAAGGAAGAGCGCACTAACAATTTTGATAAATAGAAAAAAAATGTATTGTTAACGCAGATAAAATTGTATTCACTCCTTTGACAAAAACAGTGCTGCTTATAGTAATGCAGTTAAAATACCTACCTCCTCTCTCCACATACAGAGAGAGAGAGAGAGAGAGAGAGAGAGAGAGAGAGAGAGAGAGTGAGAGAAACGTGAACCATTGACACGATTTTGTTAAACGTCCTCTTCAAAATAAGTTTTGAGTAAAGATAGTTTTATTTAAGACAGTAAATAAAATTTGATTTTATTCTAATAAAATGAATTTACACTGCCATAAACCAGCAGTGTAGATACAGTTGAAACAAATTCGTGAAAAGAGTATTGGAAAACAATTTATTACTCTGCTCGATTTTCCAGCGCCAAATATAATCTGATTAGTTTTAGATTTCTGAAAATTTCAAATGTTTAAAAGTATGACACCTTCACTTGATGACATTAATATTTTGGGTTTGCTTTTTTTTTTTTTGTCAGAGGTTGTTTCGTTTTTCTAGCATAACTATTGTTTAAAATTAGTTAACTCTCAGTATTACTGGGAATCGATTATATCAAAAGTTGCGAATGTTAGAAAGTAGTATTTCGTAAAAGTTGCAAAATATTATGCAATCCTTTTAGAATCTTTGTCAAATAATCTCTAAATACAATCCCACATGATTATAAGAAGGCTATGTTCAAAAAAATCTATAATCTCAAATTTTTTACTTCGGCATAAATGCAAATAGGGGTAACTTACAAAACTATAAATTGTGTGTCAAAACAATTGGCACTTGACCTAAACATTTACAATTTTCTCCTCGCGCATAATTTAGACTTTTTCTACGTTCTGCTATAATCAGCCGTTTCTTTTATTTCATGGTGCTGTATTTACATACGCACTAACAATTCGTATTCAAAACAGCTTTATTTTTAACTCATTATCTCATTGATCTCTTTCCCAAGCTGACAAAGTTTCCAGTATAATATTCGAATTTTAATGTGTCTTTATTTTTAAACGTTTTCTTAACAATTACTTACAATGGCTTTTCTTCTCATCTCTTTCCCTTTTGGATCTCTTCCATGTCTTACCCACTCTTGTCTTTGTTTCGTTGCAGGTTATTACTTTCTTCATCGTGCTTTCTACTGTTACTTCGCGTTATTGCTTTATTCATATACGCCTTCGCAGTTACATAAAATTCAATATTTCCAGACCGTGATACACTTCAGTAGCCGTCTTGTCATCTTCCTGTTCATTTTCTCCGTTACGCTGTAGTGAGGTAACTCAACTGTTTCTCTTCAATCCTTCGATGAAAGTGTGTCACCTAGATTCTGTTGCCCGAGACTCGCTTTATTGTTGATTGAAAAATCATTAAATTTCCATTTTATTACGTCGTCAAATTTTGTATCCTGAATAATACCTCAGCTTTAAGTGGTTAAAATTCTTAGTGTAATTATTAACAGGTGTTGTAGCAAAACAATGGTTTTCTGCAAGTAATTTCTGTAATTACTGCGATTATCGCTTCTAACGATTATTTTCGACGTAGACGCAACTATCGAAACTAAAGAAATGTTATTTTTTTGCAATTTAAAAATAAGGTTATTGAAAACATCCCTATTATATTAATGGGAAATTATAAGAATGAACATACACACTCAAAACCACGCTAGCAATGTGTCAGAATCGTTAATGTTTTCATAAGCTTTTAGTGTGTTGATTCATAATTCATGACTATAATTGACCACACCACACTTAATATCTTCTTGTTGAACACTGTTTTTTTTAAGATTATTTTAACGAATGTTTCCTTTTAGAGACTGCAAGTTCACAAACTACTAGGTTCAGAACTTGTTCCAAAACTTTAAAACTATTTCATAACTCTTCCGTTACTATCCAAGACATACACCCTGCCAATTTATGCACTGCTTGAACTGTAGTGATATGAAGACATATTCTTTCCTCTAAATACTGCGACTGCTATTGAGAATTAAGGGACGTGGAAACGTATTGTTCTACATATCAATTAGCATTAGTTTACAGGCTATGGCACATGGTGGAATAGGGTTTATAGTATTTACACATTTTTTCCGGTAGTCCAGAAATAATGTACATATTTTTTAACAAGAACTGCAAGCGAAATAAAAAGTCAAACTCTCTACCAGTGCTTACCTCCAGATTACTATCCCGAGAAATAGTAAATCTAGTAGAACTAGAAATTTAGGCGAATATTTTTGCCTGGGTTTTTTTTATGTCACAACTCATTAAAGACTTTGATAAATGTTCAACCCTGAACAGTTCAAAAATATAAATTTGTTCATACGCTAATTAAAGTTCAAACACGAGTTTTTTTTTCAGCTCTTTTCACACATAGCATATTTTTTTTTTTTTTAATAAATGCTCGCATGGCTTGATGTCGTGGCTCATCTTGCCAGATAAAATAACTTGTGTATTCGCTTCCTGAAACTCAGATTTTATGGACCGGAAGCACTCTTTTTTATCGTCGCTCACCGCGTGTGCGGTTGCACTGACATGGCCCCTCATGCACGTCCAGTAATGCAGGTGGATGATAGTTTTGGTGTATTTCATAACTGTACAACATCCCGCTAATCTGTACACGTAACTAAATGTATCTCTTGTGGGCATTTTTCCAATTTCACGGATAGAATAAAAAAACTTGTGCGCTGAGGTCTTATAACAATTATTATATTTTACATTATTCCACATAAAAGTTTTGTGAAATTATTAAAAGTACGTTTATGTCTGTTTCATATATCGCTAAATGTATACAGACACGTATATGAAAAAAAAAATGCTATGTTCACATGCAGACAAACCCATGTTGAAAGTAACATTATTGTTAAATCGGTGTCAGTTAGAAAGTTTTAAGCTTAAGTAAGGATTGTGTTCCTGTGAGATTCTATTCACACGACGTCTGTTTCAGCACCATTAATAAAATCCTGAAAAGAATAATAATAATTCTAGAATTTACGTCTATCTACACTAATATTATAAATTCAAACGTGTGTTTTTTTTTGTTTGTTGGTTTGTCCTTCTTTCACGTCGCAACGGAGCAACGGATAGACGTGATTTTTTTTGCACAGAGATAGTTGGAGGGCCGGGAAGTGACATAGGCCACTTTTTATCCCGAGAAAATATCTCATTCCCTCGGGGAAATTCTTTTTGGAAAATAAAAATCTGCACAAACGGAATAACAACGCAACGTAAGCAATGCAACGTCGTAACCGAGCAACAGATCGACGTAATTTCTTGCACAGAAATAGTTGGAGGGCTGAAAGGTGATATTGGCTACTTTTTATAGCGAGAAAATATCTCAAAAAATTTACTCAATATGTAATTTCCTTTAATAATTCTATTTTAAACGACATACCAATTGTAGTTTTAAAAATTTACAATACATGGCGTTCAAATAGTTTCAACTGAATTCATTTGCTTTTGGTTTCCTTTGATTCGCTTTTCGTTTTGGTTTTGTTGTTTAGGAATATTCGAATATTGTTCAATTTATTAGACTGGATTGACCTTTAGTACTTATTTTCACTTTGAATTGGATTTGTTGGTCTGGTATTTGTTTTTGTTTAGTTTTTCGACTTTTTTTTTTTGTTGCTTAGTTTTTCATAGTCTGTTAAATAAATAATGTCTCGCAAACGAAAATCAAGTCTTTCAAGAGCATCGTCTCAAACACAAGCGAAAATATTTGCCCGATCGCAAGAGTCTTCAGAAGTTGCCGAACTTAGAAGACAAGAGTAAGCACAGCAACAAACTGCTTTGAGAACCGCTGAATCGCCTGCTCAGATTCAGGAAAGGCTCGAAGAACAGGCCGTACGCCAGGAATATCTCAGGATATTAGAGACTCCTGCCGATACTCAACTCCGTCGAGATGAACAGACAGAGCGTCAAGCCTCATTGAGAGCCTCAGAAATGCGTGAACAAACTCAGCTGCATTTAAGATGAACAGGCTGAGCGTCAAGCTCTATTAAGAGCCTCCGAAACG
>NQII01004608.1:107650-128122 GCA_002778355.1 Clitarchus hookeri | reverse complement strand
CTGAATCGCCTGCTCAGATTCAGGAAAGGCTCGAAGAACAGGCCGTACGCCAGGAATATCTCAGGATATTAGAGACTCCTGCCGATACTCAACTCCGTCGAGATGAACAGACAGAGCGTCAAGCCGCATTGAGAGCCTCAGAAATGCGTGAACAAACTCAGCTGCATTTAAGATGAACAGGCTGAGCGTCAAGCTCTATTAAGAGCCTCCGAAACGCCTGCTCAGACCCAATCACGACTGGAAGAACAAGCAGAACGACAGGCTTCTTTAACGGCATCCGTAACACCTGCACAGTCGCAGGCGAGAAGAATCGCAAACGCGGAACTCCAAGCGGAACGTCGACGAGCTTTTCAAAGAAACACTTGGTCTGTATTTAATGACGCGGCATTTCATTACGATCCCTTAATTGATTATAAGAATCACAGGCTTATTAATATCGGACTCATTGACAAGTCATGCAGAATTTGTACCGCTTTGAAATGGAAAGATGAGACCGCAGGGATGTGCTGTTCCAGCGGGAAAGTTTCCTTTCCTTTACTTGGTGAGCCAGAAGAGCCTCTGAATACTCTCTTTGTGTATGACGTCGATGAATCACGGCGCTTTTTAAATAGGATCAGAAAGTACAACTCATGTTTCCATATGACATCTTTTGGATTTACCAGACAGAAAATAATGTCCGGATTTTCGCCAACGTTTACTGTTCAAGGGCATGTTTATCATAGTATATGTGCGCTTTTTCCAGCTGTCAATGAACAGCATAAATTCTTGCAGGTATATTTCACTTGTAACGAAGAAATTGAAACAAACCGCTGCTGCCAATTTATTCAAGGAGTTGTGAAAGAGACACGGTGTTAAAAATTCAAAGAATGTTGCATGAAAACATCTTAATAAACACATTTAAAACCGCTTGGGGTCCAATGCTGCGTCAAATGTAAGTTGTTAGTGTAGGACGACGTCGCAACGGATCAACGGATCGGCGTGATTTTTTGTACAGAGAATGTTGAGGACCGGGAAGTGACACAGGCTACTGTTCATCACAAAAAATATCTCATTCCCTCAGGAAAATTTTGTTTGTAAAAATAATGCTCGGGGTACAGCGCCAATGCAAGTTGTTAGTGTGGGACGAAAGCACAATGTCACACAAAAAAGCGATAGAGGCCCTAAACCGAACTCTACAGGATATACGAAACAATACAGACATTATGGGAGGAACGATTATATTACTGGCTGGTGACTTCCTCCAAACTCTACCGGTTATTCAGAGGGGCACACCTGCAGATGAAATCAAAGCCTGTCTCAAGTCGTCAATCTTATAGGCAAATGTCAAAAAATTCAGCTTGACGACAAATATGAGAGTGAACCTCTACAATGACGTTGAAACAGGACATAATGCTGATACACTATTAAAAATTGGAGATGGGCGGTTAGAAACAGATGCCGAGGACTGTGTGTCACTAATGGGGGATTTTAGTAATTTGGTGCAGAGTGATACGGAACTGATTGCTAGCGTTTATCCAGATCTACAAAGAAATATAAATGACGCCCAGTTATATGTAAAAGAGCTATTTTAGCACCAAAAAATGACATCGTTAGTGCTCTGTTCTGTGTTTATGATCAGTGTCTGTCTACTAACAAATACCGTTATTTCTCCCTGTAAGTTTGTTACTACGACCACGCGAACGAAGCCGCGGGTAAAAGCNAGCGAAGCCGCGGGTAAAAGCTAGTACCACTTCTTTCTGTGTGTCTGTTAGTGCGCTTATCACTCGAGAACCACTAATCCGATTTACGCGTTTTTTTTTAATTCATAGCTATGTTGTCTGGCCACGTTTTACTGTATATTTTGTTACGCGAAGTAACATAAGGAATAAACAGTGACGATAATAGTTAATCAAGTCGGAAAAACGTTTGCCGCCAGCGCGCTCTCTTGCAATACGCTGTCTAAACCGTTAAAGATGGAACAATATCATGAAGTAAAGAATTGCGTAGAATAAAGATACCTAAAAAAACTCCGCGGTATCATATATCTATCTATAACAAAGTGTGCACAGTGCATCCCAACAACTCGGAATGCTTCTATCTTCGCATGCTCTTGCGTGTAGTCACAGGGCCCACATCTTTTGAGAGCTTAAGGATGGTAGATGAAGTTCAACATAATACCTACCAATCTGCAGGGAATGCTCGAAGTCTTTTGCAAGATTGATTCCCACTAGAATGATTCTTTAACAGAAGCGGCACTTTGTACATCTTCCGCCTCAATGAGATCATTATTTTGCGTGTTGTTGACCTTTTGCCATGTATCTGATCCGTTGTGTTACGAATGGGCTTTTTAGCCATTCATACGTGAAAGGTGCTAGCTATGGGCGTAGCTCATAATGAGTCATGATAAGGTAGAGCACAATAGTATTAGATGAGGTTTATTGAGCATAAGGATTATACAATAACTATTTACGTGACTATTGATCGGAGGAGCTTAAATGGTATACCAAGATGCTAATTAATTATATTAAATGTTATTACCTCACGCCATTACTATTACAATCTAATTGGAAAGTCCCCACCTTGTTCATGTTGCCGGAGGCTAATTCCAAGAGGTGCTTAACGACGGCGGGACACACCCATCTTTCCTGGTCTTCTCTCTGGTCGGGTCGACGATAAAAGCCGCCTCTCCCGGTGTTACGCTGGCCTATATATCGGGCGCGTTGTTTAATATGTTCGGCCTAGTTTACTGGCCGGTGGAGGGGATTTCTGCAACTGTCTTTCGCAAGGTGATGTTGCAGTCATGCTCGTGTCCTGGTTCCATGTTTGAAGGTGTGATCAGGCATGCCGTTGAGCTAAGGCCTGATCACATCATAACACTTGGCTTTATGGGTTGCACATAAATAGAGCATGGCTCAAGCCTACAAGTAAACAGTTTGAGGGATTATGTTACTGAGGCAACTATTATGAGTGGCACCGATACTGGCGAAAAAATTTTAATACCAATGATTCCAACGGATTTACCTTTCCAATTTAAGTGCCTCCATTTTCCGATCGCGGTTTGTTTTGCTATGACTATAAATATGTCTCAAGGCCAAATCCTGAAAGTTGCTGGAGTTGACCTTAAACAGCCATGCTTTTCACATGGATAATTATATGTCGCACGTTCGCGTGTCAGTTGCAGTATCAATTTGTGTCTACTTGCGCCCAATAAAAAACGAGATATGTTGTGTACAAAGAGGCCCTGCAATAAAATATGTCTTTAGATAAGAAAAAGAAAAAAGATCAACAAATGACTTCATGCAAAATATTAAAATGTAAAAAACAAAATTATGTTTAAATTTAAAATAGTTGTCTAATGATAATTTATCTCATAACTAACACTAAATAAAATTCAACTTTATAAAAAAAAAAAAACCTTAAGCAATAATTCTGTGTCTACGCGAGCGGAGCCGCGAGCAAATCTACTTATAAATAATATATAAAATGTACAATATTGTAAATTTAATTTGCTCTTGACTGTCGTATGAATTATTATTAGAATACGTTTTAACTTATATGTTTTATGTTTCAGGTAAAATACATCCTTGGAAACTAATCGGAAACTTTACACTGGATGATCGTAAGTAAAAATATATTGTCCTTGAAATGATTTTAAAGAAATAATACATAAGTTTTCCTGAAATAACTGGTTCAGAATATTTTGGTGGAAGTAGTTGTGTACGTTCTTCATATATAATTGCTCTCTAGATTTTATCGCAAGTAAAACTTGTCAAAAAAAATAGGCTACTTACATTCCAGAGCGAAGAATGACGTAACATGCATGTACACTTTTCAACGGGTATAAACACGTCATTTTCAAATAATTGTTAGCAGACTGATATAGCATTACGTATTAATTTTTTTGAGTTCCACACATTTTGTTTCGAAAAATCGTTTTGTTAAATATGTGGATGATATCTCATAAGCCGATGTTTGCATGGAAAACTAATCTAAAATATGGCATGGTTGATAAGAGATCATACCTACCAATTCAAAAGTTTAGCTCAAGATGAGTTTCAAAGGGAATAAGTATAGCAATGCCTAGTGTCTACGCCATGATGTATTTGAATAGTGTACGAATTCAAGATGAAGCACTGATATCCTTAATAATGGAGGCTCTGTGGACCATACATATATTTTGTATTGTCTTGTCCTTCACTCAATAAAAAAATTAGTGTTTCGTTTTATTATATATTTCTGGAAAGAAATAAAAATTAATTTTGTAATTCATTAACTAATTAAGCGACTTTGTGGTTTTAATGCGCCAAAATACTTTTTTTCAGCGCAGTTGAAGTAATGAAATTCCCGAATAATTGTTCTTTGCTTTTAATAAGAAAGGATTACTCAGTGAAACTTCGTTATTTTTATTTTTATTATAAGGCATTCATTATACCTGAAGTATGGAAAGCAATCTATATTATAGCACAAGAACGAAAATATTAATTAAATTATTATTTTCCTCTTGAAGTCTTATTTCCGACAGTCTTTGTTTTATACGCCCCGGCATAAAAAAAAGTCGAAATATGTGAGTGTGAACGTCTTCTACGAAATTTCATCATCAACCTTCCGACCGTCAAGTCAAATCATTTCCCGTCAAGTATTGAAGCAGACAATATTATTTCATTTATTAAATCCAAACGATTACTCAGTCACGTTAGTAACAGTCATTGCAATGTAAAAATTGCTTAATTAATGGTATCCAAGTATAGAAATTGTTTAAAATCCGTTACAAACAAAAACAGTTACACCTAATCCTTAATTATGTGAGAAAATTATTGTCAACTCGTTANTGTTTAAAATCCGTTACAAACAAAAACAGTTACACCTAATCCTTAATTATGTGAGAAAATTATTGTCAACTCGTTATAAAATCGATTACATCGTTTTGTGAAAGTAGTGCTGTAACTACAACAGATAGTGTGATAATAAAGTATTAATCAGCTAAAGTTAAGCCAAATGAGTGACAGGTGAGTGTTTCAATAATGCAAATACCTGCTTATAGCTTCAGAGAACCAGGCTACTGTTACAATAGCGCTTTTACGTACTTACGGCGAACTTTACTGATCCAGTCTATTAATTTTTAGTAAGAAACATTGATACCCAGAATCAAATTATGCCAAATAACGTAATTTACATTAACTCTAATGCCACTAAAGAAAATCACTGATTCAATAAAAAAATATTTAGGTTTTTTTATATTTACTTACGTTAGTCGTTGATCTCGAGAAAAAACAAAATGATAGCAAAGGAGGGTATCTAGAACATCGAATGTATTCCCGTCCAAACTTATTGGCTNTCTCGAGAAAAAACAAAATGATAGCAAAGGAGGGTATCTAGAACATCGAATGTATTCCCGTCCAAACTTATTGGCTCAAAAATAAGAATATTGTGATCCTGCAGTACCACGAAAAAAAAAAATCGAAAATTGTGTCCAAGATATGGTAATTCGAGGTTTTTAAGTTACCCTCACCTTGCGAGAGTTANAAAAAAAAAAATCGAAAATTGTGTCCAAGATATGGTAATTCGAGGTTTTTAAGTTACCCTCACCTTGCGAGAGTTAGAACTGACATATTCACACACTTCCTCAATGGAATGCGCGTACTGTAACGTTCAGTCTAGCATTACTTTGCGTAGTTTCAACGGAGCAAACTATTTTCAAACCGTGATTGCATCTTGACAACCGGTGTCCCTGGAGCTCTCTGCAGGGAGCTGAGATCTGTTGCCGTCTTCAGGCACACAGTCCCAGAGACACCTACATACTGACTGTGGCATCTGGAGAAAACAAGGATACATATACATATATATATACACACACACAAGAGATTTAAGCTCCCGAAACGTCCCACTTGTCGTCGAGGATGCCTGCCATTTTCGCCTGTATTATCGTCGTTTTATCGTTCATATTCATTTGTTCCAGCCATTCTGTTCGTCCAGTTTTTGGAATTTTCTTAATGTTCCATACTTGTTTTTTTGTCTGTTTGGCCACCATTTCCCGTTGTGTTGTATCGTGTCGTTTTTTTTTTTTTTTGTAGTTTCATCTGGCTATATGCGTGCTTGGAAACACAGGTAAGTTATATTTTCGTTTGGTTTTATCGTTCTGTCTGTTTTGTTTTCTGACATAATTCCTTCTTGGATTTATATGTATGCTAAACATTTGTCGACAACCGTTAACTCAGGCTTGTTCATTCCTATTTATTTTATTTGTGTTTTTTTTATCTTAGTTATTTTATTTTACCAAGTAGGTTTTCTCAGACTACAACGAAGTGTTTTCAATGGCACATGCCCATAATTATTCAAACAATCAATTACCTCATTGCATGAATCATTAAAACGACAATATCAAAGGTGCTTGATAAGAGTCGTAATGGAAATTAAAGTATGTAAGACCGTGGCTTAAACAGTTCATAAATGGCAAAGGTTATTTTTAATTAGTGGTTACTATGAGGTAAATGAATGATTAAGTAGGGGAATATATATATATATATATCCAGCGTCTAAATGTAAGTGGCCAAGGAGAATAGAGCACACCCGAAATATGAAACTTTAAACTAGGACTTTTTTTATAGATAACAAAAGATTAATTTAAAAGTACGCGTGTGGTATAAAAGGCAAAACAGGTGTGATAAAAGTATACAGATAATAAAATCTGAGCTTGGGAGAAGAATATTAAGAATTTGGCACCTGTGGTTTGAGTGGATAGCGAATGACAGGCAGTCAAGCATAATGTGTTTTTGAGTAGGGGACAAGGTCACAGAATGCCAACTTAGGGAATTAAAACGCACCGCCCTANATTTTTGAGTAGGGGACAAGGTCACAGAATGCCAACTTAGGGAATTAAAACGCACCGCCCTAGGAACCTCTGGGACCTGCTGGTCCAAAACTTTAAGACCAACACGAAAGTGTAAATAGTATGAGAATTTCATAAAATGATGTTTGATATTTTTCTGAGAAACGTTCCTGTGCCAAATTTCAAACGATTAGCTCAAACGGTTGAGAAATAGCGTCACACTAGAAACCGAACCAGGAAATCAAACCCCCTCCGTACTTTTATCTCATTTTATGGTTTAGAAGGGTGACGTTTTAAATGGAAGTAATTCCAAGAGGAAGTACGTGGACAGTATCAATTTTTGTAATATCTGCCAAATTTAATTTACAGCTTTGTTTGAAATCGTAAAATTTAAAAAGCGTTTGTTATTTATTTATAACGTCGTGATTTTTCAGAAAGGATATCTAATGGAATGAAGTTGTATCAAACACGTTGGTTGCCTGCTCTTTATTTTGTAAGACTGGTACGTCTTGATCAGTTATAATTTCAACTCCNCGTCGTGATTTTTCAGAAAGGATATCTAATGGAATGAAGTTGTATCAAACACGTTGGTTGCCTGCTATTTATTTTGTAAGACTAGTACGTCTTGATCAGTTATAATTATGACTCCAAAACTCGAGTTCATGTCTCACAAGTATCGATAACCGTAACAGTTGAATTGGTCAATGACTCATCGTCAATTCTAAATAATTATGTGGTGTAATGCTTTAGCATTTCAATTCCTTTATATACCAGGGAATATTTCTGTAGTACGTTACACATTTCTGTCAACTGAATCGATCCCCAGTAAATAAGTTGCTCTTCGGTACCTCGAGGAACAACTGTGACGATTCTAAGAACCTGTTAACTTTTTTCGCTGAGCGTATTTAGTCTTGCAGGGACATGACTTACTCCCATTCTAGAAGTCGTTGCAAAGGGGTGAGATTTTTTAAGTTTTTTCCTTTTCTATTCCAGGAAAACTCCGGCAAAGTTCTGTAAGACTTACATAAAAAAATTCTTAACATTGCATGTGACTACATTAGGATACCCTTACAAACAAAAATACATTTTTTCTTGAATAAGAGTTATTTCAAAATAATATATTTTAGCGTCGCGTCGTATGTAAACAGTCAAATACTTAGAATATTGTGTTACATTAATTACCATTCGTTGCACTTAATCGGTAACACTTTATTTAGTCATATGCTTAGATCGAAAGTTCAATAGAGATAATTCATTTGAAATTATTTACTGACATTTCACAAGTATTTTAGTATGTTTTTATTGCAGTGTCCGCTTAGGAAGATGACGAATATAAGTGGTTTAACTTGCTGTATCATCACCGAAGTAACTACTTTTTTTACCTTGACTATTTCAGCCGCATTTCGTTGTTTCCATACTTTAAATATGCTGAACTTTTTATTTTGCTGGTTTACTTGTACAATCCAAAATACACATAAAACTTCACATTAAGGGCTTTTGACAAAAATATTATAACTTCAAAACTTAAAACAGTTATACAAAATGTAGAATGNTGTGGTGTAATGCTTTAGCATTTCAATTCCTTTATATACCAGGGAATATTTCTGTAGTACGTTACACATTTCTGTCGACTGAATCGATCCCCAGTAAATGAGTTGCTCTTCGGTACCTCGAGGAACAACTGTGACGATTCTAAGAACCTGTTAACGTTTTTCGCTGAGCGTATTTAGTCTTGCAGGGACATGTCTTACTCCCATTCTAGAAGTCGTTGCAAAGGGGTGAGATTTTTTAAGTTTTTTCCTCTTCTATTCCAGGAAAACTCCGGCAAAGCTCTGTAAGACTTACATAAAAAATTCTTAACATTGCATGTCACTAGATTAGGATACCCTTACAAACAAAAATTCATTTTTTTTTTTTGGAAAAAAAAATTCTTTCCCAATAACATTTTTTAGTGTCGTGTGTAAACAGTCAAATACTCAGAATATTGTGTTACATTCATTACCATTCGTTGCACTTAATCATTAACACTTTATTTAGGCATAGAACGAAAGTTCAATAGAGATAATTCATTTGAAATTATTTACTGACATTTCACAAGTATTTTAGTATGTTTTTATTGCAGTGTCCGCTTAGGAAGATGACGAATATAAGTGGTTTAACTTACTGTATCATCACCGAAGTAACTAGTTTTTTTTTACTTTTACTATTTCAGCCGCATTTCGTAGTTTCCATACTTTAAATATGCTGAACTTTTTATTTTACTGGTTTACTTGTACAATCCAAAATACACATCAAACTTCACATTAAGGGCTTTTGACAAAAATATTATAACTTCAAAACTTAAAACAGTTATACAAAATGTAGAATGAAAGTGTTTTTCGCAATGATGAACAGTAAAAATTCCCCAGTGCGCGGAAAAACTGAACTAACCTGTCAGCTTTCCGAAGCAAATATCGGCTAATGAGCTCACCTTTGTGTCGGTGGCCCTGTGTGCGGGCTTTTTGTGTGTGTTTTTTTTTCCACCTGAGAATATTTGAACCCGAGCAACTAATTTCACCAAAACTGATAAACTTATAGCTTTTAGTAAACAACGGTGATGACTGGAGATTATTTTCAAAATATCGAACCCTTAAAATGTTTGGGCTTTATGTCGTGCCTCAGAAACCACCCAGCTGATTCAAGAACAAACCTGGTATGTCAAAATTCCACTTTGTCAGCACAGAGTTCAGTTATCTGCATTTTCATTTCTTGGATATTTTGGAAGATAATGCCAACAAAATAAATAAAGCTTTTTTTCGCAATATCTAAAGTACTAATCAACCGATTGCGTCAAATTGGCTCATAAGTATCAATGCAGTGAGCCACATCAAATTATAATTTTCGTAGTCCAGATACAAATGTTCAAAAATGAGGTATCATAATGGTTTCATCTTTGTGTGCCATATCCACCGAGCCAGTAGAACTATTTTACCGAAACTTTGTATGCTGGAAATACTTATTGCGAGCATTAAATTCAATAATTTGTGTTCTCTTGTCCACGATATTGCGAGAGCGACTAACTAAAAATGTAAGCTTTTAAGTCGTGTATCACTTGCGCTACAATTTTGGAATTATAGTGTAATACGTAAACTTAAGCTTAACTTGCGTATCTAAATATCTTTTGGAGTAAGTCACGCCACATTTGACATTAAAACAGTTCTATGAAAATCCATATAAAAAGAATTTCATAAATTTACTGAATCATTTTCAAAAATTGCAATCTTATTTTATTCTTTTACATTATGTCATATATGTGAAACCATTAAACTGGTTGAAATAAAACTAAGTTTGATATAGTATCTAATATGTGCAATTAGTTTGCAATGCAATCGTTTCAATCGTCCATTTTGGAAGCACTGTAACGTTTCTAAACAAAATTTGTTTTTCGTTAAAAAATTCCACTTGCGGAATTTATATACAAAAAAGACGAATTAATGCTTTTAAAGACTCTGGGAACATCATATCAAAATTGTTTTAACATTTAAGTGTAGAGGAGAGAAGCCTAATTAGTTTTATAGGAAATTTCTGGTTAGTTACCTATAGTAACGCCCATATACTGCGGTGTTGATACTGTGTAATATTTAATATAATATTTCACGCATATTTCAAAAAATTAATAATTACATTTTTTAAGGAAGTTACCTTTAATACGTCTAATACTGATTTGACTCATTGTTCTGCGTTTATACTGTAAGGACTAACAGTAACAGTAACATGTGAGTGGTGCTGAATATTAAAATTGTTTTTCGCCCGGGTCAGAGCATTTTTAGAAATGATGCACGTACCAAAGACGTGTGCGAGCAACTTATTTTCCGTAATGCTGAGAGAAATGTAACTAATGGACTCGTGCAGAAGCTTCGGTGCAGCGAAACTGACCTGCACAATGATTTGGAAAATTACACAACATGCATACTTTGACTGGCCACNGGTGCAGCGAAACTGACCTGCACAATGATTTGGAAAATTACACAACATGCATACTTTGACTGGCCACCCTCCGCACCACGGGAGAAATAAGTTTCGTATATGATAGCAGAAAGAGGTGCACAGTAAACTACTCTTTTCAATAAATTTCACTTAAGTTACAATTACAGCAACATTTTCTGGGCAACACTACGTCTGATTTATCATGTTTAGTTTAATTAATTATGTATGCATATCATGACTTAAATATTGAAGTTATTACTGAACCGAATGTGATATTGAAATGTAAAATGTGCGTATATAGATTTAACATTTTTGCTGATTTATACTGACATCCAACTACCCATTAGATAATATAAGGGAAAAATGGAGTTACAAATACTAGTTTTTGGAATATATGTTGAGTAAGGAAATACAATTGTCGGAAAAAAGGGTATATTTATGTATTTTAATATTTTATTAAAATTGAATGTTTGTAAAGGTTATAAATAAATATATAAAATTCGCTATGTTTCTTAGAATATATTAATATATAATACTCAATTTTTCTTCATTCACATAAACATACATATAAAACATTAATATTTTTCCATATATATGTATTAAATTCATTTTGTTTTTTTGTTTTAATTTGAGTAGACTCTTTTTAATTTAAAATTTAAAATAAATTATATTCTAGGTAGCCAGTATATATCAAACCGGGGTGTAAAATATAGCAAGGGACGTGTATAAATGCAAAGTTGCTTTCATTTAAATCATTTAAAGATAAATAATAATTTGCATATAGCAAAAAGAGACATTTTGATTGTTTATTGTTTCAAGGAATTGCAATAAATAATTCATACACAAGTACTAATTTTGAGTTTTTGGGAAAAGTTTATTGGCTCGGTTGAATGAAGTTATTTTCACATTTAGTCCACAAAATTATTCAGTTAGCCCGAATAACAAAATAAACGAGAGCACTTTTTTTTTTTTTTTCCCCAATTTATGCAGAGCTTAATTTTCATAGATGTGTAGTGTTCACATTATTTTAATGCGTTGAGTTCTAAATTGAAACGTACGTCACTGTTCTAAAGAAGGGAGCTGATTTCGGATTGTTTTTTCTCATATAGACAGTCAATATTTCATCAAATTAGGAACAAAACAAATTGCAATGAATAACTAAATAGGACAACATACACTGCAGAAAGCTCTTGGTTAACAATATAACGAAAAGACTGTCACCATTCAGAACAAGCAATGAGCAGATTAGGATTTAGAAAGGAGTTTCACCCTAAATTATTTGCATCGAAAAGCCCAAAGTATAATACAGTGGCTCTGTTACAGTAAAATAATAAAAGAGTTAATTATAACATGTTCAGCTAGCCATGTTTAATTTAATGGCCACAGGATTATAAACTGTTGATGCGAAAACCGAATGCATTAAGCAAACTGTTATTTTGCCATCTCACTCTTTTTAAATTATCTATGTTACAGTCGTGATATGATTGATATTTATGATCTTCTAACGAATAAATAGAGCATTACTTTTGGCTGTGTCTCAAAACTTTACAGGAATACGACGATTGTACTGTGGGCTCAGTTCAAGCAGTATAGCGTCCGCATATTTTTCGGATGTCAGAAATGAGCCCATGGTAATTACATGCAAAAAAAAACAATTTACTTTTATATATACTTGTGAACGTCCGCTCATTCTATTTATAATTGTGAAAAGGGCAGTAAAATATGAAAAATTTTTCACAAATTTCCAAGCAAAAAAAAAAGACGCAACCTGTAAAACTGGCTACGAAATGTTATTTTGAATGTATTAATGACATACAATTATTCAATACCTTTACGGAANACAACCTGTAAAACTGGCTACGAAATGTTATTTTGAATGTATCAATGACATACAATTATTCAATACCTTTACGGAATATGACTGATTGTGATTATAAATAAAACGAATAAATACGGCGCTCTTTCACCGGCAACTAAGCAACATTGCCTATGTTATACTTTTAAAGAGAAATGCGTTACTATTAACGTTAAGTAATTCACGCTGGTAAGCGTAACGATTTTGAGCCCTTTTTTTACACATGAAACAATAACCGCATTACTAACTACTCTAAAACTAAGTGTTATATGAGCCCGCGGTAGAGACCGGAGTTGAGTGCTTCTCAGGGCTAAGCCCCATACGCCTACAAGGAAGGGATTTAATGCAAGGAGANCGGTAGAGACCGGAGTTGAGTGCTTCTCAGGGCTAAGCCCCATACGCCTACAAGGAAGGGATTTAATGCAAGGAGATATGCATCACGGCAAAGAGGGATTGGGCTGCCATGGCCAGATTGTGGTCATGACAACCTCCCTAAGTGTACTTATAGCTAAACTATAGTTAGAAGAGAAAGGGAAAAACTGGCATAGTCACAGTAAAAACCCTTTCGACAGGAAAGAATTAAAAATTGTTTCATGCATTATCATGTTTAACAGAAAGTGCTACAGGAGACAGAGGATAGGAATCATGCTCTTTATTATGATAGGATAAAAGTGCTAGTAGAGAGGGGGCGGGAACTTTCCTTCAATTGGCGCTGGGTTTAACCAGAGTAACACTTGCTCATCACTCGGGTAGGGGGAGAGCGCAATTGCCACGAGTAGTATAGGCGACAGACATATTAAGGTTACTTGGCGCTTTTTGAGGCTGAGTATTTGGTTTCAAATCGAAGTTCAGCCATTGATAAGTGTGTGTCTTTCTTAAATGTAAGTTTACATTATTGTAATATGTCATCCGACCACCACTAACCCCCCGAGACGATAANGTTCAGCCATTGATAAGTGTGTGTCTTTCTTAAATCGCGTAACAACTCTAAAGATAATCGCGTAACAACTCTACAGTCTACTACTCGTACAACGCGGCAGTGGGAAGGAAATGAGTTTAGCATGTCGTTGGCTTTGTGTAACATCACACAGAGTCACCCCAAAAAGGATTGACACAATATATTAAAAAGGCATATATTTCAGTAAATAACACGTGTTATTGCCGACATACATAACATAAAAGTTATTTATTCTCATATTGTCTGTCCATGAAAAATAAATAAACTATAACAAAAAAAAAAAGACACCTTCATGAAAAAAAAAAGTATTGGCACAGAGAACGGTTTATTCGCATACCGGTAATGGTATGTTACACGCAATGGTATCTAATGAAGTACCCGAGGGAGGTTTTTTTTTCAGATCATTCACTAGTGTATGTCAGCTACACTACAGTAAGGGTAATAATTAAAGAATACAAGGAGGTTGGTGCAACAGAAAAATTTGCGTCGACCTGGGTGCCCGAGTGTACTTACGACACGAGAGCGTAATCAGGCCGTCAATCTATAAAATGGCGAAATCCATTTCTTCAGACATCCAGAAAACGTCCAACAAGAAGGTGAGTGCTCAAACTGTACGAAATATTTTTGAATGCGCCTGTACTGTTCGCGCTGTTAATAGCGATAATTCAAAAAATAACCATACATATTTAGAATTTTTTTACAGTTCATCCAAATTACAAAATATATAAAAATTCCGTAGTTCTTATATACTTTTATACGTTAGGCAATACCAACAGACATTTTGGCCGTTTCTGCGAGAAATCCTGGTCGTGTTGTCATGTATTGACAACTTTTGTTCTGTAATGCACTTTGTTGGAATAAATGTTATGATACCAACATAACAGACTGTGTGACTTAACTTCGTTTACTCTCTTACTGAACGATCGTTATGCTCAAGACTGTTCAACATTCAGTAAATTAAATATTTTACATGATCAGCAACGATCACCTTATTTACAATATAAATTACTCTATAAACGAATCACAAATTTTAAGATCCCAACAATAACCTGGTCACACACGATCGCTAAGTTCATTCTAATATTGTGATTACTACACTCAAAATCGATAATTGTTAGTAAAGTACTGTTTTCACCTGATCAACAGTGATCATTTGACTTTGTGTTACTAACCTACATTCTGAAGGAGATCCCTTTCCGGCCTGTGTGCACGTGTGTGGTTTGGTGTGTGACTGTATGTGTTCACCTAGAAATTTTTTAAAACATGGACAGAATTTCACCATACTCGGTGCACTCACAGTACTTCGTAAGGATATCTTACTATTATTGTCTCCTGCCACACCATAAGGTTTGTTTTAATATTGCGGCCATTTTAATATTTAGGGCATAATTTCACTGAAACAAAGCAAATTTCAGATATTGGCAGTTATTCGTATTAGTAATTAATTGTTAAAATTGTATGGATATTTGTCCGCCAGTTTTGGGGATAGCACCACATGAAGAAATAAGGCTTTCAAATCGTATCTCAAAATTTTTTCAATATATTCCTGCCAAATTTCTCACGTAACTAAAAAATGGTTGCCTGTAAAGTCGGTTTTACGGGCGAAGATTTTACGTGACAACGATTCAATGCGCCTAATTCTCTAGTGCTGCGCGCGCGGCAGACCGATCATAGTTGAGTGGGAGAGAGACGCAAGNTAGTAAAGTACTGTTTTCACCTGATCAACAGTGATCATTTGACTTTGTGTTACTAACCTACATTCTGAAGGAGATCACTTTCCGGCCTGTGTGCACGTGTGTGGTTTGGTGTGTGACTGTATGTGTTCACATAGAAATTTTTTAAAACATGGACAGAATTTCACCAAACTCGGTGCACTCACAGTACTTCGTAAGGATATCTTACTATTATTGTCTCCTGCCACACCATAAGGTTTGTTTTAATATTGCGGCCATTTTAATATTTAAGGCATAATTTCACTGAAACAAAGCAAATTTCAGATATTGGCAGTTATTCGTATTAGTAATTAATTGTTAAAATTGTATGGATATTTGTCCGCCAGTTTTGGGGATAGCACCACATGAAGAAATAAGGCTTTCAAATCGTATCTCAAAATTTTTTCAATATATTCCTGCCAAATTTCTCACGTAACTAAAAAATGGTTGCCTGTAAAGTCGGTTTTACGGGCGAAGATTTTACGTGACAACGATTCAATGCNAAATTCTTTAGGGCAGATTTATATAGAAACTAATTTCGACCAAACTTGGAATGCTTGAATAATAAACTACAGGCATAAAAAAGGTAATAAATATCCCCTTCTGGCCGCCATTCTGTAAGATAGCATTACACGAAAAAATTAAGCTTTTCTTTTATATCTCGATAAACAATAAACCGATTACTATCAAATTTGGCAGGCAACTATAACTACGGAGCACCATGTAAACTATATGTTTTAAGTGTGTCAGATACCTGCTTTCGAAATGGTGGCCATACAAACGTTTTTTTTACTATGCTATATATATACGAAGCCATGAAACCAAGTGTAACTTAACTTTGTATGCTGGCAGTAACCTACATTACAAACATCANCTATATATATACGAAGCCATGAAACCAAGTGTAACTTAACTTTGTATGCTGGCAGTAACCTACATTACAAACATCAAATGCGTCTACACAGAGCCTCTTTTGCCTACCATTTAGCAAGATAGCGATACTTATATTTCATATATTTGGATACAACCAACATATTCCCGCTAAATTTAGCAAATAATTATTACTTTGGTATACCATTTTAAATTGTGATTTATATTTTTTAATACGAGAGCAATACAAATATTTTTATTTTAACACACGTGTCAATTTTGTTTCAGGCTTAGATTATTTGCCTGCTATATCGATTTTACTGTCATACATATTTAGAGGAAAGTAGGCTAATTCGTTATGATGGTAACAACCTGTTGTAAACGACTAATTTGAATGAAATGTTAATTTTTATGTCGCTGTGCGGTAACACAGGACATGTATATCTGGTCATTTGAAATCATTTTTGTTGCTTCTTTCCTTGTACGCTATTGTTAATACACGAAAGTCAGTTATTGATATATATATATATATATATATATATATAGAGAGAGAGAGAGAGAGAGAGAGAGAGAGAGAGAGAGAGAGTTAGTTTATTGCAGTTCATTTAATTCATATTTTGGTTTGTCATCTTGATAATGAGAACCTGGAACATAATCTTATTACAAACCTTATCATTTGAAATAACGCTTGGAACATTGTTTTTGAACGCCTGGGCCTGCCAGAATTTGTGGTGGTATTTCTGCCAAACTCTTCATTTCTGGAGATAATTCATTCAGGTTCATTATTACCTGAAACTAGTTGTGTTATTTTCACGCGTGTGCTTGCAATGGTAATCTAAAGTGAGAAATGACAGTGTTAAATAAAAAAAAAAGCTAAGAAATCATTTTTTCGCTTTCAACATCTACTTGAGTGTTAACATTATTCAAAATTTTGTGACCTCCATGGTCGAGGGATCAGTGAGATTTTGGGTTCGAAATGTGTGTGAAGCAATAATGTAGGTGTAGTTATTTTATTTTTAGGTAAGTATGCACGTCATCACATAACAGCCGAACGACAAAACGCGCCACTAGTGGAAGATAAACTACAATAAAAAACAATAAAAATAAAGTTTCTGGAACTATAGACAATATTTTCTCCGTAGATCTTTACCAAGATTTGGAGAAAAATGTATCATTTGACAAGATATATCAGCTGATCCCTCAGGAATAATAAATTACCTTCAGTGTTTTTTAAACTCTAAACAACAACTTTGTTTCTGTGGGGTGCTTTGGGAAATTGTAGTTGTATTGCGAGGAACATTTGTCTCACAGGCATTGGTGCTGATGTTCTACTCATAGTTAAACTTAGTAACACCCGAAGTCTCTGAAGATGATGGCAATCACGCCGATTTAAATCTCTTTCAGATCCATTAAGAAAGTGGGTGATTAACGTGACCCTTGCGTGTACCTCGTTACAAGTTCCTACAGCTGTTTACACACAATCGATTCCACAAAGTTTCCCAATCTGTGACCACAGCAAATCTCGTTTTCGACTCTATTTAAGACATCATTTTCGTGGCGGAACGGAATCCAGAAACGAAACTAATGAGTGGATATTTTGGCTCTGCACAAAATCAGCGATTTTGAAATTTTCCACTGTGCACGTAAAACTAACGTATTTTCAAATGTTCTTTATGAAAGTTTCCGAACGCTCTGAATCACGCATCACTAGAAATTTTAAGGTTGAGTTTTTGATCCCATCAGCAGCTGTGTGGGTGGTATTTTTCCAGGTGGTTTAGCAGCCCCAGTTCAATATGATACATGCGCATTTCCTTAAACTAAAAATCTGAAATTCCTCACATAATTTATTATGGTTATTTCTCAATCACATTTTCTTGTAAACTTGTTTTTTTTTAATAATAAAATTGCATTATTTCAGTAAAAATTCTTATCGGGATACTTTACAAATGGAAACTGGCTATAATATTATTTATTGAATGGTAATTCGTAATTTGTAACGTTGCATTTTAATTCTCACATTTTGCCATAACTTTTGATTGATTGTTCCGAAAGCCATAGCTCGGTTATATCCATCTTATTATTATGTTGCGATTATGAGCACACGTCTTATATCTACTCCCCGGAAAAGTATTTACCTTCAGCTCCGACACATACGATATATAATTATCTACTATATTAGGTTTAAGTGTAGTTTTACAAATGTTTTGCTTGAAAATGTCTAGTATGTTTTAGAGTTGACCATTAGTCTACTACAAAATGCGATATGGGATTAGAAATTTGCATTTGCACGACCGTTGTTGCACTGAGAGATTATATTATATATATTATTTTAATACTACAGTGTGTACTTTGATTTAAACATGATAGAGCTTTTCATTTCTACTCTTATTACCGGAAAACACATTACAGTAAAGTAAAATAAATGGCTTAATACTATCCAGATTAAACTTGTTGAATTAAGATAAACTTCTGTGTAGTTAATCATGTCCGTTGTCCTAAATAGCTCGCGCGTATTAAATTCCAAAGGCGAGACTATTTTACAGGCAATTATAACGTGCAGTCGCACTCCTAAACCGCACTTATTATTAAAAAATTTCTAAAAAAAAAAGTTTTAATATCAGTTTAAGTTACTTTATAGTCTTTGTATGTATGATCTACATATAAAATAATGCGAATGTTACGGCTCACTAGGTTTTCTCAATTTGAAATTACCAACAGTAATGTCGAATATATAAAAGAATTATTCGAATGTAATGAATTTATGACAAATGCAATGCATTAACACACACAAAGTGAAAACGGTGTTTGCTTATACTCAGTTTTTTAGTAATACATACCAGAGAAATGTATGCAGGCAAGGAATTTATAAAATAGGTATTAATAACACAAATATATTTATTTCACAAATCAAATAAATTTTAAATACATTATCGTGATTTATATCGTTAAGCCTCGTAATTCAGTGGATTGTGTTAAACAAAATTTAAAATAATGTACTACTCTTTTCTCTGAGTAATACGCGAAAATGAACAGTAGTTTTTGTTAGTCGACTCTTATTAATTTTTTTTGTATAACTACTTCCAAGACACACTTGCAAAATAACTTTTAATAAGATTGTGTATTAGTTATGAATTAATAATTAAGTAAAACCAACGTCGACACTTAAACTACGCAATTAAACTGAAACTTAGCTTAAGTGCAGCGCCCTTCAGCTCAGAAATCTGCTACAGAAGTGATGAGGGTGGGGGTCGGGTAGCGGGAAAAGTATGTAGGTTGGTAGGGTAGGGTAGGGCTTACCCTAACACTATCGACCTTCCTGCTTTTTCTATGCGATGGCGAGGTCATTAGTTCAGACGAGGAGGAACGTGGAAGGAATCGGCCATGGCCTGTTTTAAGAAAACCGCCCCGGTAGTAGCCGTCAGCCGTTCTCGGATCTAGATCCTGGACGCGGTCGTGAACACAGACTAAACTTTAAGTAAACCGCTTATTCGTCTTCTGCGCATGTACCCAACGTCGACCTACCCCGAAGGTACACACACAACTGTCAAAGTCACATGGTCAACAGTAACGAATGTGTTTGTTTATATCTTAATTTTTCAATGAGAAGCACTTTTATATGAACAAAATACATTTACCAATTCGAATTTAATATAACTGCATTCCAAATTGGTTAAGAGTAAGTATACGTTCATTTCAAAGCACTTGTTTACGTAAACAAGTGTTCTAACCTCAAATGCAATCGACGCCGTTTTCGGAATACGTGTCGGCATAAAGTTGGCAGAGAAGCAGTTCAATGTCGGGACGCAGAGATTGGTTGTGCGCAGTCAGAAAGCTTTAGTCTATGGTCGTGACACGTCCCGGAGGTGCGACTGCAACCGTCGTGATCCGGACGCGCCTTCATCCCACGTACGAAGGCAAATCAATAAATAAGTTACACTTCCACGTTATGGCCATGTATGAAACCACATATACATAGGCAACACGGCTACGACAACATACAATGTAAGTTCACTTATCCACATAGCCCCCAAGAGACTGTAAACATTTCTCGGAACGGTCAACCAACTTTTCGATTCCGGATGCGTAGACATCTCCTCCAGCGCTAAGTAACCACCCGGAGACAGCTGCTTTCACCTCTTCATCGTTTCGGAATCGTCGTCCACCGAGATCCTTTTTAAGATTACCGTAAACATGAAAATCGCATGGCGCTAAGTCTGGACTGTATGGAGGATGTTGCCATACCTCCCACTTGAATCGCTGCAGCAGTTCGGACGTTTGGCGGGCCGTGTGAGGTGTTGCGTTATCG
>NQII01004608.1:46655-101404 GCA_002778355.1 Clitarchus hookeri | reverse complement strand
AAAGTTCGTATCCCTGATCAGCGAGCACAAAGTCTACATCTCATTGGTTGTGGAAACGAAACAAGTTGTTTGCCACTTTAAGTACAACGCGCATAAAATATTTCTTGTTTTCAGCACCAGAGACTATAAATTGATGTCGGAATTAAAGGGCCATGTACGTATACAAGAATACTTCACCAGTTCAATTGAACACGTGGAGTAGACTGCGCAGTATTTTGTATACTGACATAGAAGTGAACCTACTGTTGCCTCTTTCCTACCAGTGTGGAAGACCATAACTGGGCTTGTGTTTTTGCATGATTATTATTGTCTCAGAACCCTTCCGGGACGTCAAATTAAGTTGAGGGCCAGTTGGGGAAGTAACACACATATACACGAGCATTTGAGTTCTACCCTGTATCGAAATTAATCCCCGCTATTTTATCATGTGAAAGGTATTTTATATAATTGCTATTTCGTAGTAGAAGTATTGACTTTCCAGAGCGCCTTTGTATAGCATTCACAATTAAAGAGGGGCCGCGCAGTGTAGTGGTCAGTCCACTCTCCTCCCACCTAGGCAAACCGGGTCGCTCCAGTATTTTCGCATATGGGAATCATGCCGGACGATACCGCTGGTCAGCGGGTTTTCTCGGGGATCTACTGTTTCCCCCCACTCTTGTATTCCGACGCTGCTCCATACTCACCTCAATTCACCCTCATCGGCTCATATACGGAAATCTCAGTTAATAAACTTTCTGGGAGTACGTATTTTTGTAAGAAAAGTTAAAAACCAATAATCTAATGCCGTTAAAATAGTTTTGATTTTATTATAAGTATTAATTGCAGACAAGGACAAAAATATATTCAATTAGTAAAAATAATAGCATTTGTAGAGTCTTCCTACGCAGTTTATTTTAGAGGTGGGGAAATTACAACTATACGCATGTAGTTAGATCTATGGGCGTTCATTGCTTGTAATGAAATCCCACCGTTATATCTTATTTACATGGTACAATGCAATGGTGGACATGTCAACTAATTCAGCTTCTTCCATGTAGGGGCGATGGGGCGGTAGGTGTGCATGTTAGTGTAACCCTTATCGCTCCCTCGCTTCTGGGCCTTGAAAGTGTAAAACAGCTTCAGGGACATAAAAGCCTCGATGGGATATTCCAGTGATGACGAAGCAGCCAGTGACTGGCAAAGGGCAGGGTGACCTGTGAATGGGCTGACCTTTGGGTCACGTGCAGAAGTTGAGCATATTAAGAGTACACGTTTTATAAAACTGTCACACTAATACTCATGCCTGTACTCCTCAAATTCTATGACATCATAAAACCGGTCATCAAGGTCTTGAAATGCGTGATATTAAAAGCAAGGTACCTGTTAATATAGCGTTGCCAAACACGGCCGCCTCGAGTAATATTAGGGGTTCGACAGCTTCGTTGCCGATGAATCACGCACAGCCTACAGGTGTGACGGCATCAGATGTGTCCCCTGTAGCTGGTCCGTCTGGTAAAGAATGTCCTCGCTTATCCTCGCCTAGCAGTGCCGTCCGCTTCCGAAAATCGCGACGGTCCCCCACCGTCTGAAAGAGAGAGTAAGACTTGGATGATGGCGATTTTGAAAGACTGGCCTTCAGATATGCTGTCTGGAATATCGTGTCATCACATGTTTAAATAGTACCTTATTTTTAAATGTGGGAAAAATGAGAGATGATGGATGCTGCTTTAATTGCTGGTAGAAAGCAGCGCTGAGAAACTAACCCTCCACTAGTTTTTACGGGATGCTGTAATGATTGCTACCCACCTCACGACTGTTCGATATGGAAAATCATTTTCCCCTCACAGCTTCCACTGGTGGCATTATCTGGCATTTCTCTCATGTAGAACGATTACTTTGACGGAAGAGCTCAGTTCAAGTCAGGTCACGTCCATTCTGCACGTCACAGCCTGTTGACTCAAAACTGAATCAACATCGCTCTCTGTGCTACAACAGTCCATCACATTAACATCTAGTGATCTGACCACATTCACTGAAGAGCCAAAAAAANATCGCTCTCTGTGCTACAACAGTCCATCACATTAACATCTAGTGATCTGACCACATTCACTGAAGAGCCAAAAAAATTGGTAAACCTGCCTAATATCGTGTAGGGCCCCCCGAGCACGCAGAAGTGCCGCAAGACGACGTGGCATGGACTCGACTAATGTCTGAAGGTATGCAGGAGGCAATTCACACCATGAATCCTGCAGGGCAGTCCACAAATCCAATCTGCGCCAATTTGAGAAAGGGTTGCACGTCTGTCACGTTTAATGATTCTCGTCAGTCGTCGTTTGTCCCGTTCTTTCACGATCTTTTTCCGGCCGCAGCGATGTCGAAGATGTGATGTTTTACCGGATTCCCGATATTCACGGTACACTCGTGAAATGGTCGTACGCGGAAATCCAAATATTATCGCTACCTCGGAGATGCTACGTCCCATCTCTCGTGCGCCGACTATAACCCAGCGTTCAAACTCGCTTAAATCTTGATAACCTGCCTCTGTAGCAGCAGTAACCGATCTAGCTGCCGACCGCATCGCGTATGAGACTAACCAAGGTATGGAGACAATAAACGATACGCACGCCTGTGCCAGTTTTTTTGGCTCTTCAGTGTACAATGGATTCTTAGGTTCATCGGGGACATACATATCGTGTTACCATTGCGTAATTTTGAAGAAATAAATAGTTGCCATGATCTATTCTCTAATCCTCATAATGTTCCTTGAGAAGCGTTAAAAATTAACGTACTAAAAAATCNAATAGTTGCCATGATCTATTCTCTAATCCTCATAATGTTCCTTGAGAAGCGTTAAAAATTAACGTACTAAAAAATCACAACCACAGGTGGTTCACGGTTAATTATACATTTTTAAATCAGGCGTCTATAAAAATCCTGTCCAAAGCAGTACAAACATTAACATAAATGTTGAATTTTCTTTAGGAAAAGGCAGCTAATGAGAAGAACCTGTTACGAAACTTATTGAGAGCACTGTGTTTAATTTGGCACCTAATTGAAATTATTTCTTTGTTTTTCGCTCATTAGGCGTNCGAAACTTATTGAGAGCACTGTGTTTAATTTGGCACCTAATTGAAATTATTTCTTTGTTTTTCGCTCATTAGGCGTAAATTAGCCATGGCAACGACATATTATTTTTACATTTAATTTTTGCTGTTGCTTATCGACGCATGCATTATAATTAGGTCCATGGAGTGGAAATTTTTCGATGTGGTGGTAGGTAGGTTACTCAGAGACTTATAAGAATAAAACAAGCAGGGCATTATAAAGTTTCATTTGATCGTAAACCAGCTATATATGAATACGTTATGGCCAAGGAAGAACGAAAACTTAACTGCTCGCAGTCATGTCAGTCGAGTCGACAAGAGAAGATACCATCGGTTTTTTTTATTCGTCGGTGACATCTGATAGTGGCAACACATGACTGAGCCCGGGGGAAAATAGAGCTCGAATTCCAGGAACAATGGAATGGTGCTTCGATCTCCTCGAAATAAGACGATCGTGCAACTTCCGTGCTCAATACGCCCCACGTGTGTCCCACTTGTTCCTTACGGATCCCTCAAAGGCGCATCGGGCACAGGGAATTAATTTGGCACAGACATTCTCGCCCACAGCTGGAGTGTGTGTTCGTTTGCAACATTGCTTGCAGCCCCAGATGATTTTGAAGTCGTATAATTGAAGCTTCAGCTTCGAAGTGTTCGTGTAAAATGCCTACATTTATTTATCATTAAAACATTTTGGAAGCTTTCTTTCTACAAAACGCTAATATAAAAACCATCGTATTTCTTTTCGAGGTTAGTACCTCTTAGTCTTAGATTGCAGTAAAGAGTGAATGACGCGCGCTTTTTCCAGATCGCTAGCGATTATCAACGACTAAGAAGTTATGCTGTGTTGACAGAATATGTTCATACGTCCATAAAAAAAGGTAACAAAACTTATAAAATTGTCTAGAAGTGTTTAAATATAAAACTGTTTGATTAGCTACCCACTGTAATCTAAGAGTGAGACGCACTATAGCAACCCGAAGGTTGGTCGGGACCGAGGACGCAACGCGGGAATGTGGGTCGCGTTACGACCAAGGCAACCAGGCAGGACGATACTGCGGTGTTTTGCCATAGCCTTCCTCGGGATGGATGTGATGAAGCGAGATGAGAATGGAGCAGCGCTGGAATGCAAGAGCGGGAAAAAAGGGAGATCCCCGAGAAATCNTCGAGTAAACCCGCCGACCAGTGGCATCGTCCGGCACGATTCCTACTTGAGAAAATCTCCGGGAGTGACCCGGCCGGGGATTGAGCCCTGTTCGCCTTGGTGGGAGGCGAGCAGGCTAACCGCTCAGCCACCGCGGCTCCAACAATTATAGAAACGCACGTAAACATGGGCGTTGTAGTACATGGTTACTAGGAAGTCGTATACAGATTTATATACTGGATATCAACATCATACACGTTTATATAACCCGAATTCTTAAATTAACGTTGAATGTTTTGAAACGGGTATAGTCTTAAAAATAAATAATAATTCCCATCAAATGAGATGAAAATTAATAAATGCATTTGTACAAAAACTGTTAAAGAACAATAACTGAAAAATATGTAGTGAGCATATTAGTTAGCAGTAGCAAAGAGGTGTTTCTTTTTCATAATTGAATATCTGTAATAACTTACCGATAAATCTTGAGCGTAAAATATCTACTTTAACGACCGCCAAAAAGGTATACATTAGTAACAGAAATTTCTGAACATGTTCCCTTATATAAGGTAAAGGCTGAAATGTTCTACCTGTTGACTTAAATTTTTGGACAAATTTTGATTATGTAACGAAAAACCTTTGCCTTATAGATTACCCTACTACCAAATAATTATAATAATTTTATATAATGAATAAATTTCCAAAACTCCGCTATCTCTGAAAACTAGTACAACTCATTAATATTCTTAATGATATTCCCAACTGAATATTGTTACTGAGACTGAATTAGACGCTTCATGACCTTAATAATTTCGTTCCATAACCTATGTTAGCTAAATATTTTGTTTGTAAAAATGTTTGTGGAATATCACAATGTTTTTCCTTTAATTTTGTTTTAAATGAGTTTCTCTCATTTTGGTGCATGTTCTTGCCATTNGTGGAATATCACAATGTTTTTCCTTTAATTTTGTTTTAAATGAGTTTCTCTCATTTTGGTGCATGTTCTTGCCATTACTGTTCCCTTCAGGAAATTAAGATATTTACCAGCCGACATCCTGCCCGCTCAGCACTCTTTAAATATTTTTTTTTGTTTGGAACAACACATATTATAATTTAAACACCAACAAGATTAATTGCAGTAAATGTGACAGAATGGAAAAAAATATATATATCNCAACACATATTATAATTTAAACACCAACAAGATTAATTGCAGTAAATGTGACAGAATGGAAAAAAATATATATATCCCGTGACTTAACCTCAAATAAAAGGTGTGGTTTTTACATCCGTTGCAACGGAACGCGGAATCTTTCCTATTTTTTTTTCTTTTACATGTTAGAGTAGCAATTTGGCTTATAACAATTCCACAGTATCAGTTCATCGGTAAAGTGATATTGTCACTATGTTCATGCAGTGCTGATTGACCTGCGTGGCGGAAGGATACGCAACCGGCATTTCCGGTAAACTGAGCACTTTTGAAACCCCTGCTTAAGATATTTTTGTATGCGCATTGTGTATTTTTCCGCCATATGTAAAATTAGTGAACCTGTGGGCCTGATCACATTATTCATGCATCATCGGTCAAGTAAAATTGTAGAGAAGTTAGACAGTATATATTTTACAAATTTGCTAAATCTTACACTTACACGTAGTAGAAAAAAACAGAAAGCAAAATAAATTATTTCAGTATTCACAAATGACATTTAATTCAACGTTGAAAACATACAGCTACTTCATCTTCATCCTTACCAACTTTACTGGTGCACTCCACTCATTATGCAGATAAAGGCAGTGACATTTTTTAAAGGTTGATTTCAAAATAGCTCAATTAACCCTTGATGTCATTATCCACCGGCCCTGCTTGCGCTAATGTTCGGGTATAACAACTAGTGTAACGACCTAGGGTAGGGGGAGGGGAGGGAGGTAGGAGGTGCAGTTCGATTTCGAGGTATCGATTTCCCCGCAAGGTCACCGCGGAGAGGTCGACACCAACGTCCAACCCCCGCTGGGACACTGGCACCTCCGCCCCCCTGACACCTTGTGACATGGGCTGAGCAAACACGTACCGGTGCATTGCAGTGCCGGCCGCTCCTATGCCGTCTCGCTTTGCTTTTGTTTGTCCCCGGCGTAGTAACTATCCCCCCTCCCCCTTGTTCAGCCTTTGACTACAAGCTCAGCGCAATCGTTTAAATTAGGTAACGTGTCGGTGAATGAACAGACCCCAGACTGTGTTTGCCGGCCAGGTACCTCGATAATTCTAATCCCCACTGCGTGTTTTAACAACGTTCCCGCGGCCCCTTGTGTTCTGGCTTGCGGGTTTGAATTACGGTTGGACCCTTGACGCTGAAACTCGATGATTAGAGCTTGGGAACACTTGTGGGGAACATCCTTCGTCGAATTACGGCGAGATCCAGGCCCGTGTACACGATTTTAAAATGGAAAGTGTTATTCTGGTAGGGATGAAGCTAGATGATCTTTGCCTTGAATTTCGCAAGGTAAATATTTTTTTCCGGCAGAGCCCAGTTGTAAAAATATTCAAGGAACAACCTACTAGAACTTTCGGAACAGTATTTAGTTTTGTTTTATTTCTTGCAAATTCGTGGGGTGGTGTTTAAACCCCAAAATCCCTCCCGTGCGCACAGCACTTGCCAGACATTATTGCAAAATTATCAAGAAAATGGAACGAAAGATATTGCCAATTTTTTCGTTACAGTACACGCCAAAGATAATTTTTAAAATGACAGTAAACCAACTGACGTTGAAACACACCTGTACGTGTTCGATTACCGTAACAGAATACAAGTTTAGTAAAGTAAGAGTAACTACACTTTCAAAATTTATTTATTTTAAAAAACGTAAAAAAAAATAAATGCTTGTGTGATATTCTCCTGGCCAAATTTTGTTCGCACATCTGCCATTGATATAGCACAGGTATAAAAATATAGTTAACATCAGTACACGACTTAAAAAACTTTCACAAAGCGTGGTAAATAAGTAAAACACGCACGCGCGGACGAATGAGAAGTTTCCAAAACTGATTACTTTTCTAAAATGATATTCTCACAAATACGTGTCACAACGATGATGTGAATGGAATAAGCTTCAAAACTCGCAGACTATTCTGCAATAAATACATTCCGGTTATGTAAATCGTTACAAATGTTTTCCTTATGTGAAGCTCTTTTTAAACATCACCGGCTGATATAAGCTATTCACGGTAAAGTGAGCACTTTTGAAATCCCTCTCATTTGGAAAGATAGTCAATAAATGTACTTTATTTTAAACTTAGACGTTATCTTCCGTGTGCGGTGGAATATACACGCTGTGTTTATTTCTTACATGGCGATATTTATTTTTAAAGGTAGTTAGAAAATAAAATATGTCTGAAAGGAGAAAGTAACTAGGGCCTCAAAAGTGCTCACTTCACCGTGAACAGCCTATATATGATAGTACAGAAGAGAAGTGATTAGTCTTTGAAGGGTGCGTTGTCTAGCATCCGCAAAGCATGCGTGCAATATGTGGTAGAACCTCCTCTCGCGGATATGCAGACACGGTGCTATGTTCGTCATGACACTATCCGCCACCATCATACAGTTGGCGGATAGTGTCATAAGGAACACAGCACCATGCTTTCTACAACTGCTGACGTAAATCAGCCAGTGTTTGGGCAGGTGGTTGACGATGGTGCAAACGTTACCCCACCATATGTCATACGTCTTCAATGGAGGACAAATCCGGAGACCTGGTGGGCCAAGGAATTGTGTCAACATATTGTAGAGCCTCTTGGGTGATGCAGGCTGTATGGGAAGGAGCATTATTTTGCTGCATAGTAGCGTTGGATATGTTGCGTAAAAACGGCAGAAAATGAGACTGCAGAACCTCATTGACGTACACCTGCGTTGCCTTCACGACTTCAACATCCACGAGACAAGACCGAGAGCCATAGCTGACGGCGCCCCATGACCGTAACACCTGGTGTCTGGGACGCACGGCGTTCACGAATCAACGCAGGATTGTGAGGTTGCCCACTGCGGTGCCAAATCCTGATGCGACCATTGTCTACGTTGAGATTGAAGCGGGACCCATTCGATAACGCAACGCGTGGCGATTCCTCAGTTCCAGTGTTATCGTTCCTGGCACCATTGACGGCGTGCCGCGCAATGCCGTGGGGTCAAAGGCAAGCGGCACGATGGACGCCGCGTCTGTAAGCCAGCCTTCAGCCTTTTTCAAACGTCGACGAACGGTTCTCGCTGAAACCGGAAAATGCGGCGCAGGGCCCCACAGGCTACAGGATCTCTGTGGATGTGCTTGCCACGTTCTGCTACTGCATGTTGGCGTATACGACGAACTTCTCTATCTGCAGTGCGCCTGACACGACCAGTACCTAATTTAAGTGACGTACGACTTGTGCGCATCCATGCCTGAATATTGTGTCACAGTGGTGAATGCACGGACAAGATGAATGGATATATGACGAGTCGACCATCCGACCCCGTTAAAATGAGTCAGGGTGGTGATATTATACGCGAGCACGACGCTGCGGCATGCCGATTCTTTAACACGCGGAAGGGGCCGCGGTGGCTGAGCGGTTAGACTGCTTGCCTCCCAACCAAGGCAAAACCGGGCTCAATCCCCGGCCGGTTCACTCAGAATTTTCGCAAGTGGGAATCGTGCCGGACGATTCCGCTGGTCGGCAGGTTTTCTCGGGGATCTCCCGTTTTCCCCCCACCCCTTTATTCCGGCGCTGCTCCATACTCACCTCACTCCACCCTCATCGGCTCTCAGGACCTCACTGTTGAGAGCCGCCCAAATCTCTTCACTCACTTAAACACGCGGACGTCTGTCTTCCCAGCCTTTAGTATGATTCTCTCAAGCACTGAGTACTATCCGGCACAAGCGCTCCCCTATACCGCCTGTTGCACTCACGTCTCTGCGACGTCAGTTTAACCATTTGCATTTCGCAATTGGTGCTGTATGTAGTATTGATTTTATGGGAGATGGATTACTCCGTATGGCTGTAACGATTTCAATTTCCAGTAGTGTGTTTGGAAATTGGAAAGGTAACTCTTTACTGTTACGATATTATAGGCGGACTTATAATTGATCTAATAATAGATGAACTTCAATTAATTTTACAATTATTTTCGACGAATTGTGTTGATAGACTACTTCATACTTTAGTTTAAAAGCTTTTTATGTTTTGCCGCTTCCTTCGGTGGAAAAGTTACCTCTTTCACCAAGTGTGAGGTTTTAACATTTTACGTAGTCAGATTTTATGGCGAACTTGATTATTCGATACTGATAATAAAGCTGTTTATCATATTCAAGAGCCGGAAAATTTCCACAAACCACTACGATTTAATTTATTTTTTAATTAAAAAAATTGACAAAGCTGATTCCCCTGAAATGGTCTGAAGCCCACAATACCCGCCCTTTTCATTGTTTGTGGGAGTTCCAGTGAGAGAAAGATATTTCGTGCATAATGGGTCTCCATATAAACAGGTGGTTCGTACTGTGGAAAATTTTAACAAGAAAGAAGTTTCCACACAGTACAGATGTGCTTTGTAGAGGAATCCTTTGTTTGTAGAAATTTCTAATTATTTATTGTTCTTTAACGTGCTGCTAAATACGGCCGTATAATTGTGTCAGACCCACGAATACAAAAAGTTGTGTAAGGTTGCCATTCTTTCAAAATTCTCTAAATGCATAATACCATTGCAGCTGTGCGTGGGTTGGGTAATAAGTATTCTGTAAAATGATCTTAGTTAAATTAAAACGTACCGAAATCGCTGCCAAAATTCATTAAATTAATACGAGACCGGCATAAAATAAGACTATCATTTACATTTATCAAACTAACCGAAGTTTATCCGTGTAATGCCAAACCTACCTGTCTATGTAAACTAGCATATCTCCTGAAAGTATTTTAGGTGCGTGAAAGTAGAAAAGCAAACAGTTATAATTTCATAATCATTTTAAAGCCAAATTTTATTGCTGAGAGCGCAGAAGCACTTCAGTTGAGTATGTGGACTCGCAGATTGTGTTGAAACTTAGAACTCGCTGTAGAAAACTCGAATGAAGAGGAAGTAATGTTCGCCAGTGTTGATACGCACTTTGAAAGAACGGACCACGTGAAGTCTGACTTATTCAGAGAAGCTACCCTTGGGGCCCTAGATCAGTCTTCGGGTTCGCGTGATCTCGTATGTTCCAACACACTTAAGGCCACTGCCAGTCTCGAGCTTGAGCTCCTTTACAGATAGTTTAGAAATCACGTTTTATAGACAACTATTAAACTGTTTTCTCAAAGTAATAGGAGCCACGCTGGTGTAGTGGTTAAGACTACTCGCCTCCCACCTAGGTTAACCGGGTTCGATTCCCGGATTTTCGCATGTGGGAATCGTGTCAGACTATGCCCCTGGTCGGCGGGTTCTCTTGGGGATCTCCCGTTTCCCAGCCCTTGCATTCATCTCGCTTCATCCTCATCGGCTCTCAAAACCTCGATGTTAACAGCCACAGAAATCTCTCCACTCAGCTCAACGTAATGATTTACGATCAACAAACACTGCTTAGGATCCCTAGCCTTAAACGACATTTTCAGACTGCCCATTTGACTTCGCATATTTGTCCATGTCACCACGAGAAAAAAATAATCCTGCACGCCCGTTAAGTGCTATGCGTGTAGCGGCGATGAAGGTGTATACAATTGCACCAGGGTAACGTGTAGGTGGTCGCTAGTTACATTTAAACATGTGTTAAACCATTGGTCATGCAAGAGATTTCACAGCTATTCATTGATGAACAGATACAAAGAAAATAATTATAATGGATAAACACTTACCAACCATCGCAAACTACGCGAGCGTCGAGTGATGCACGTTTTGTTAAGGGAAAATAAGGAGCTATAAGGACAACTTTGCTACANGAAACACACCTGTACGTGTTCGATTACCGTAACAGAATACAAGTTTAGTAAAGTAAGAGTAACTACACTTTCAAAACTTATTTATATTAAAAAACGTAAAAAAAAAAAAATGCTTGTGTGATATTCTCCTGGCCAAATTTTGTTCGCACATCTGCCATTGATATAGCACAGGTATAAAAATATAGTTAACATCAGTACACGACTTAAAACACTTTCACAAAGTGTGGTAAATAAGTAAAACACGCACGCGTGGACGAATGAGAAGTTTCCAAACCTGGTTACTTTTCTAAAATGATATTCTCACAAATACGTGTCACAACAATGATGTGAATGGAATAAGCTTCAAAACTCGCAGACTATTCTGCAATAAATACATTCCGGTTATATAAATCGTTACAAATGTTTTCCTTATGTGAAGCTCTTTTTAAACATCACCGGCTGATATAAGCTATTCACGGTAAAGTGAGCACTTTTGAAATCCCTCTCATTTGGAATGATAGTCAATAAATGTACTTTACTTTAAACTTAGACGTTAACTTCCGTGTGCGGTGGAATATACACGCTGTGTTTATTTCTTACATGGCGATATTTATTTTTAAAGGTCGTTAGAAAATAAAATATGTTTGAAAGGATAAAGTAACTAGGGCCTCAAAAGTGCTCACTTCACCGTAAACAGCCTATATATGATAGTACAGAAGAGAAGTGATTAGTCTTTCAAGGGTGCGTTGTGTCGCATCCGCAAAGCATGCGTGCAATATGTGGTAGAACAACCTCTCGCGAATATGCAGACACGGTGCTATGTTCGTCATGACTCTATCCGCCACCATTATACAGTTGACGGATAGTGCCATAAGGAACACAGCACCATGCTTTCTACAACTGCTCACGTAAATCAGCCAGTGTTTGGGCAGGTGGTTGACGATGGTGTAAACGTTGCCCCATCATATCACATACGTCTTCAATGGGGGACAAATCCGGAGACCTGGCGGGCCAAGGAATTGTGTCAATATCTCGTAGAGCCTCTTGGATGATGCAAGCTGTATGGGAAGGAGCATTATTTTTCTGCATAGTAGCGTTGGATATGCTGCGTAAAAACGGCAGAAAATAAGACTGCAGAACCTCATTGACGTACACCTGCGTTGTCTTCTCGCCTTCAACAACCACGAGACAAGACCGAGAGTCATAGCTGACGGCACTCCATAACCGTAACACCGGTGTCTGGGACGTACGGCGTTCACGAATCAATGCAGGATTGTGACGTTGCCCACTGCGGTGCCAAATCCTGCTGCGACCATCGTCTACGTTGAGATTGAAGCGGGACCCATTCGATAACGCAACGCGTGGTGATTCCTCAGTTCCAGTGTTGTCGTTCCTGGCACCATTGACGGTGTGCCGCGCAATGCCGTGGGGTCAAAGGCAAGCGGCGCGATGGACGCCGCGTCTGTAAGCCAGCCTTCAGTCTTGTTCAAACGTCAACGAACGGTTCTCGCTGAAACCGGAAAATGCGGTGCAGGGCCCCACAGGCTGCAGGATCTCTGTGGGTGTGTTCACCACGTTCTGCTACTGCACGTTGGCGGATACGACGAACTTCTCTATCTGCAGTGCGTCTGGAACGACCAGTACCCACTTTAAGTGGCGTACGACTTGTACGCATCCACGCCTGAACATCGTGTCACAGTGGTGGATGCACGGACAAGATGAATGGATACATGATGAGCCGACCATCCGACCCCGTTAAAATGAGTCCGGGTGGTGATATTCTACGCGAGCACAACGCTGCGGCATGCCGATCTTTAACACGCGGAAGGGCCCGCGGTGGCTGAGCGGTTAGACTGTTTGCCTCCCAACCAAGGCAAACCCGGGCTCAATCCCCGGCCGGTTCACTCAGAATTTTCGCAAGTGGGAATCGTGCCGGACGATTCCGCTGGTCGGCAGGTTTTCTCGGGGATCTCCCTTTTTCCCCGTCCCTTTATTCCGGCGCTGCTCCATACTCACCTCACTCCACCCTCATCGGCTCTCAGGACCTCACTGTTGAGAGCCACCCAAATCTCTTCACTCACTTTAACACGCGGACGTCTGTCTTCCCAGCCTTTAGTATGATTCTCTCAAGCACTGAGTACTATCCAGCACAAGCGCTCCCCTATACCGCCTGTTGCACTCACGTTTCTGCGATGTCAGNCAGCACAAGCGCTCCCCTATACCGCCTGTTGCACTCACGTTTCTGCGATGTCAGTTTAACCATTTGCATTTCGCAATTGGTGCTGTATGTAGTATTGATTTTATGGGAGATGGATTACTCCGTATGGCTGTAACGATTTCAATTTACAGCAGTGTGTTTGGAAATTGGAAAGGTAATTCTTTACTGTTATGATATTATAGGCGGACTTATAATTGATCCAATTATGGATGAACTTCAATTAATTTTACAATTATTTTCGACGAATTGTGTTGATAGACTACTTTATACTTTATTTTAAAAGCTTTTTATGTTTCGCAGCTTCCTTCGGTGGAAAAGTCACCTCTTTCACCAAGTGTGGCGGTTTTAACATTTTACGTAGTCAGATTTTATGGCGAACTTGATTATTCAATACTGATAATAAAGCTGTTTATCATATTCAAGAGCCGGAAAATTTCCACATACCACTATGATTTAATTTATTTTTTAATTTAAAAAATTGACAAAGCTGATTCCCCTGAAATGGTCTGAAGCCCCCACTACCCGCCCTTTTCATTGTTTGTGGGAGTTCCAGTGAGAGAAAGATATTTCGTGCATAATGGGTCTCCATATAAACAGGTGGTTCGTACTGTGGAAAATTTTAACAAGAAAGAAGTTTCCACACAGTACAGATGTGCTTTGTAGAGGAATCCTTTGTTTGTAGAAATTTCTAATTATTTATTGTTCTTTAACGTGCTGCTAAATACGGCCGTATAATTGTGTCAGACCCACGAATACAAAAAGTTGTGTAAGGTTGCCATTCTTTCAAAATTCTCTAAATGCATAATACCATTGCAGCTGTGCGTGGGTTGGGTAATAAGTATTCTGTAAAATGATCTTAGTTAAATTAAAACGTATCGAAATCGCTGCCAAAATTCATTAAATTAATACGAGACCGGCATAAAATAAGACTATCATTTACATTTATCAAACTAACCGAAGTTTATCCGTGTAATGCCAAACCTACCTGTCTATGTAAACTAGCATATCTCCTGAAAGTATTTTAGGTGCGTGAAAGTAGAAAAGCAAACAGTTATAATTTCATAATCATTTTAAAGCCAAATTTTATTGCTGAGAGCGCAGAAGCACTTCAGTTGAGTATGTGGACTCGCAGATTGTGTTGAAACTTAGAACTCGCTGTAGAAAACTCGAATGAAGAGGAAGTAATGTTCGCCAGTGTTGATACGCACTTTGAAAGAACGGACCACGTGAAGTCTGACTTATTCAGAGAAGCTACCCTTGGGGCCCTAGATCAGTCTTCGGGTTCGCGTGATCTCGTATGTTCCAACACACTTAAGGCCACTGCCAGTCTCGAGCTTCAGCTCCTTTGCAGATAGACTATTAAACTGTTTTCTCAAAGTAATAGGAGCCGCGCTGGTGTAGTGGTTAAGAATACTCGCCTCCCACCTAGGCGAACCGGGTTCGATTCCCGGATTTTCGCATGTGGGAATCGTGCTAGACGATGTCCCTGGTCGGCGGGTTCTCTTGGGGATCTCCCGTTTCCCAGCCCTTGCATTCATCTCGCTTCATCCTCATCGGCTCTCAAAACCTCGATGTTAAGAGCCACCGAAATCTCTCCACTCCGCTCAACGTACTGATTTACGATCAACAAACACTGCTTAGGATCCCTAGCCTTAAACGACGTTTTCAGACTGCCCNAGCTCAACGTACTGATTTACGATCAACAAACACTGCTTAGGATCCCTAGCCTTAAACGACATTTTCAGACTGCCCATTTGACTTCGCATATTTGTCCATGTCACCACGAGAAAAAAATAATCCTGCACGCCCGTTAAGTGCTATGCGTGTAGCGGCGATGAAGGTGTATACAATTGCACCAGGGCAATGTGCAGGTGGTCACTAGTTACATTTAAGCATGTGTTAAATCATTGGTCATGCAAGAGACTACACAGCTATTCATTGATGAACAGATACAAAGAAAATAATTATAATGGATAAACACTTACCAACCATCGCAAACTACGCGAGCGTCGAGTGATGCACGTTTTGTTAAGGGAAAATAAGGAGCTATAAGGACAACTTTGCTACACACTGATGAAAACAGATATAAAAATAATATGTAAATAGTTGTAATCACTTACCAACCATCGCAATTGCATATTAGACAAGCGTTTGGTGCTGTACGCTGCGTTAGACGATGTTAGATAAGACGAGCTCACACTAGTTAGTACAATAGAATAGCAAACGACTTCCTTACGAGCTGATACAAACGAAACCGTCAAATTGAGAGTCAAGTCAACACTCATAACACTAGCAGCGAAACGCGTTCGACCTGTCCGTCATTGTGCGATCAACTACCATTATGAGAGTCGGTACGGCCGACCAGGTGGTTGGCCGATGGCGCGGGCACCGCGCAGGTCTCGTAAAGTCGAAGAGATAGCATACAACACTAGCCGAGAGAGATGCGTCAGGCTCCAGGTTGGCAGACCAGCCGAGTCACACATGCACTTCCCTTTACGAGGGGAATTCAGTTATACAGTTCAAGGTAACAATACATTTCGTTTTAAATATTATATACGTGTAATTATTTGCATACATAGCATTTATAGTGCATTACTGTCGGTAAATTTTTTATTTTATTTTATCCNTTTCGTTTTAAATATTATATACGTGTAATTATTTGCATACATAGCATTTATAGTGCATTACTGTCGGTAAATTTTTTTTTTTTTATCAAATTTTTAAAATAAACTTTTTTAATATCTTTCAAACACTCAGTGCTTAGTTCTACCGCGTCTGAGCTCTATTTTTTATTGTGGCATAAGATATCATTTTTATATTGATATAACCGAATTAATTTAACAGAATTATACAAACATCAGGTTGGTTTGATTTGTAGAGCAGTCTATGTTTTCGTTCAACAGTTTTGAACAAATCAAGCGCAATTGTTCTTTTGTTAGGCCATATTAATATTTATTCCGCAAGAATTATCAAAATGTATACCAGATAATGAACTATAGCTAACTTAATCGTTATCATTAATAATGGCTGTTTAAAAATATTTTCACTACCATAAGCGCTAAAGTGTCACGAAATAACGATTAATAATATTATATTATCTAGAATTTTCTAACTATGGTTATTGGTAGTATTTAGACACAAAATTTTGAGTTTTAAGTATTAAATTTTTTTCTTGAAATTTTGGTAGGAGAACATTTTTGCGCTTCTTGAAAATGTTTCAAAATAAAATAAAAGGTATGACGTTTTTCTGCTTCAATATTGTGGTCACTGCGCTAGTAAGTTAATTAATTTTTTTGAAAGCAAGGCACCTTACCTGTAGGGATGGAAAGAAGTTAAGATGGCTGACCGACAAAAAGCCGTGACAGTTTTTTTTGTTATTAATCCATCATCAGAACATCAATCTGTGCGTATACGTATGCATGTATTGGCTCAAAATACGTAAACTGCATGAAAAAAAGAGCTGTATTTAGTTTTCCAGTGCGAACAAAACACCACTCGGAATAAACAGCTGGTATTTTGAATAGTAAACTTGTTTGCGTCCACTTTCAAAAGGAATTCTAAATCACGTCTGCTCCGGCGAGTAAACACTCGGACACTCTCAGTCTAAAAAATTCAGCCTGTGCTCGAAGAGGCGGTGAAAACCAAATATCTACTGTTGGATGCTTCTCCAGTGCCGCACCAGCTCGCTTCGTTGAATTAAAGCCAACACGGAGAGGCGGGTCGTAAGTACACTCGCCGTACCACTCAAGGATCTGATATTTCGCGTGTGCAGGATTGCAAACAATGAAAAATATAACAGCAAAACATTTTGCTACAGGTTGCGCTGGATGACGTTATCTCGTTTTGAAAATTATTGTTGCTACTTGTATTTGATTCTTAGCCTGGCCTGGGTACCGAAGCGTCACTGAAATTCGCTTGGTTTTTCCGCGTTTCATAACAGTTTGCAAGGAAACGTCATTACTGAAGTTAAAATTAAGAAATAAATGCCATGTATTGTTTTAACTTTATAACTTTATACTAATTAATGCCGTCCTATATTATGTAGTTTCTAATGTATTACAAAAAAAATTTGGTTTCATTTTCCCGCGCAATTTAATCGGGTTGCCATATCACATTATAGTTTACAAAAATATATATATATTACGAAATTCTGAACGTCTTGTGCTGCTACACTTACGTTTGCTTTCTCTCTCTCTCTGTGTGTATATATATATATATATATATATATATATATATATATATATATATATATCTCTGTGTGTGTGTGCGCGTGTGTGTGTGTATGTGTGACTGTCTGTATTGCTCAGATTTACAATTTTTTTCATTTATGTATTTACAGACTCAAATAACGAATCGACCCTCACAAAATACGCTTAATTAGGTTAACTGAAAATAACGCTACCAAAGTTTCCTTTAATAAATATTCAAAAGCATTATTTCACACTCTCATACTTTTTTTTTTATAAAACTCTTGCTCTGAAAACAGATTTCGAAACATTACGTATGAAATGATGCCCCATCACAATTTTTTTGTTCCGTACACGAATGACAGTGTACCGTAACATTGTTTGGTTTTATATTTGTTGTTATGAGCATGCCAGTATTCAGTTTTAACGGTAATTTCTGCTTAGCCAGCGAATTAAATCGCCCAAATGGAAGTCAATATTGAATAGCTTTTGTTACGAGAGACAATGGTATACACGTGGTAATCAATGAATAATTATGTTTGCTGTTATCAAATATTATTAAAGAACTCCGGGAAACTGACTGTCCAAAAATTATCCGTGCATGTTTTGACTTAATATGTGTTGCTGTATTAATGATAAACGGTGACATTGGTTAGGGGTAAGGGCAAAAATCAACAAACTGATGAGTTATTTAAACAATTTTTATTATGGTTACATTTTAGATGATTTAATAATTATTTTCATTTATTATAGTACTTTTTTATATTATCTGTTAACATGGAAGCACATAAATGGATTGCATATGTGGTAACAATCATGTGTTAATTTATAATTTTTGACTTTGCTAAATGTCAAAGTCTAGTTCTGAAGGGAAAAAAAAACACTTATCTTAGCTATGGTTTAATCTCAATAATAAAAATATAAAGTTTTCTATTATATGAGTTTCATCACTTAAAATAATGCAGTCAGTTTATTGTCTAATTTTCATAGAAATACTTTACCTGCTTGTGCGTTCCTCGGGACTTTTTGTGTATAGCTTATTTACGTACATTTCTTTATGCTATTGATATTCATTCTTATGCCACATTAAACCAGCCAGACATCTTCCAAATCTTATAATGACGACACGATAATTTCAAAGTGTTTGAAAGTATTTTGCCCTTGATTACAACACGGCGGCAATTAAACTACTGACGTCGGATGACGTGCCAGGAGAGCAACGAGTGGCGACGGAAGGGACCAACGGGAGTAAAAACTGCTACTGGGAGCATCTGTGCAGTGAAGAGTGCAACTGGAATGTGGGACTATCGAACTGAATGCTTGAGTGTAAATAAAAGGCATTTCAAATGATGGCAACATACAGACTTAGCATGTGCTAATGATCAATGTGAGTTAACTATGCCAAAACAGAGATATTGAGAAGCTTTTAAATTAGAGTTGAGATAGACACTAAATATTGCGCTCACTGAGAAATATAAGAGAAATAGTAGAGATATATCGATTTATGCTGTAAATTATAACAATGTGAATAAATTAAGAATACAATTTCTTTCTTTTATTTTTATTAAGACCTTCATCCTTCAAGAGATCTGATACGCCCCTCAAACAACTTGTAGCATTACTTAATACTGCAATAAATCCAGCAGTAACGAATTTATATGTGCGATTATTATACTGTAACCACATTTTCGTTTTGTTACAGTATCTCGCGGAATTTTTCAATTTTAACGAAACGATTCGTGAATATTTTCGTATTTACAGTTAGGCCTAACATCTCCACAATGGAGAGATTTGGGCGGCTTTTAACATCGAGGTCTTGAGAGCCGACGAGGGTGAAGCAAGGTGAGTATGGAGCAGCGCCGAAGCGCAAGGGCGGTGGAAACGGGAGATCCCCGAGATAACTCGCCAACCAGCGGCATCTTCTGGAGATACCGTAAAACTTTGTCATTGCTCCGAAACTCAAGGAACTTATATAAAGATTGTGCTTCGGTGGCTTTAGGGATGATTTTGGCTTAAACATTGTATACCATAATGTATAACTACTCCTACACTATATACCGTGAAATTTATATACCAAAGCTGACATTGTGAGCCAAAAATATTAAAGAAATTCGCTAGAGATTATCAATGCTATAAGGTGTGAAAGGAAAGGGCACTGGCAGGTACTTGCGACAATTTTGTGATGTGGAATTTGGCACGACGTTGTAATTGAATAAAATGTGCATTGTCTGCAAGATGATAATTTCCTGTGTTCAAATAAAACCTAGCAGTAGTAATGGTGACGTGATATTTTTTATCGACTTTTTAACTACGCAGTGTTTGGAATATCAGAAGGCATCTTCATACTTTTACTACACACGCCACATTTATTTGTAACTGAATGTAATAATTTTTGAATTAAGATAAAATTTTTAAAAAGTGAACATCGACAGAGGTGGTTTATGCATTAAGCGCATATAACAAGGAAGTCATAAATGTCAGTACCTTTTGGTCCTTCACCGTTACCTTACCGTGATTCAGTGGATAACTTAGCAAACATTAACTTAAAAAAGTTATTAGAATTTCAGTAATTTTTAGTGATATTTTGAGATATTGGCATAATATGATTTTTTATGTACGCTAAAGACAGCGGTATGATTCCCGAAAATTTTATTCTCCTGTAAACTACACAGGACTCGTACAGTTTGTAACGACGGAGCTGAGTAACGTCTTTTGAAGTTCGATTGCACTGTGTGATGGAGTCTCGCGACCCTGCATTTAACATATTAGACACTCCGGCGTCGATAGTAATGCGTATGCATTCCCTTTCACGTGGCTTTATCCGATGTCCTCGGATTACGGACTCATTAGTTCATTAATTGGCAACAGCTGGGAGCACAGAGTGCAGACCGCTGCATTTTCCGCCATTGCTGGCAATTCCGTTTGAAACTGCTACAGGTTATTCAATATGCAGAGGTTAAATTGCATAGCCATGATGTTATAATAGCTGTGAAAAATCACAGTAGTGTACTTCCTACCCAGAAAATCTAAACATCGTAGTTGAAAATAAATAAATATTCTAAAAGGAAAAATGTACTTTAGCGATTTACTTAATGAGTATGAATTTGCATTTTTGACTGCAAAAAAATCGTAGGTCTCTAGTTAAGCGGTTGCATATAGGCAACATTTTCAGGAATTTTTTTAATAATGATAAATATGATTCTAAAATTATTTGCTCGTTCTGTATAATTGTATATAACCCGGTCATTCCCACACTAATTTACAATTTCTGGTGTTGCAAATAGGATATATTTTGATATGTGCTGTACCTAAAACTACTAAAAACATGTTTGGATATCACAAACAATAAGTTGTAGGCTCTGTGCTCGACAATATCAATATGAACCAGTGATAACGTAGAGCAGTAGCACTGATAGCGAACTAGTTACCCAAAGGGAAGGTCATTGGACACTTAGCCTCGCAGAGTACAGTACCAGTCAAATATACGCTTCCTGTGCAACAAGTTAGTGATTGTCTACCACAGGAATTAAAGGGTCAATTGGTAGAAATAATCTTAATTTTATGTTAGCCGTCTTCAGTTCAGATTTTAAAACGGTTATTTTAGGAATACTTTTTCTAAAAATAAAACCTCACACGTAACCATCCTTTCAAAAATTGCCTCATGGCCATATTTGAAACATTTGAATATACACTGAAGAGCCAAAAAAACTGGTACACCTACCTAATATATATCGTGTAGGGCCCACGCGAGCACGCAGAAGTGCCGCAAGACGACGTGGCATGGACTCGACTAATGTCTGAAGGTATGCAGGAGGCAATTCACACCATGAATCCTGCAGGGCAGTTCACAAATCCATAGGAGTGCGAGACGGTGGAGATCTCTTCTGAACAGCACGTTGCAAGGCATCCCAGATATACTCAATAATGATCATTTCTGATGATTTAAGTGCAAAATGGAAGTGATAAAGTCATAAGAGTGTTCCTGGAGTCACTCGGTAGCAACTCTCGACATGTGGGGTATCGCGNGAACAGCACGTTGCAAGGCATCCCAGATATACTCAATAATGATCATTTCTGATGATTTAAGTGCAAAATGGAAGTGAATAAAGTCATAAGAGTGCTCCTGGAGTCACTCGGTAGCAACTCTCGACATGTGGGGTATCGCATTGTCCAGCTGGAATTGTCCACGTCCGTCGGAATGCACAATGGACATGAATGGGTGCAGGTGATCGGACAGGATGCTTACGTGTCTGTCACCTGTTAGAGTCGTATCTAGACGTATCAGGGGTCACATTGCACACCAACTGCACACGCCCCATACCATGACAGAGCCTCCACCAACGTTAACAGTCCCCTGTTGACATGTAAGGTCCATGGATTCATGAGGATGTCTCCATACCCGTACACGTCCATCCGCCCGATACAATTGGAAACGAGACTCGTCAGACCAGGCAGCGTGTTTCCAGTCATCAGCAGTCCAATGGTGGTGTTGGTGGGCCCAGGCGAGGCGTAAAGATTTGTGTCGTGCAGTGAGCAACGGTACACGAGTGGGCCTTCGGCTCCGAAAGCCCATATCAATGGTGGTCCGTTGAATAGTTCGCATGCTGGCACTTGTTGATGCCCCAGCATTGAAATCTGTGCCAATTTGAGAAAGGGTTGCACGTCTGTCACGTTTAATGATTCTCGTCAGTCGTCGTTTGTCCCGTTCGTTCACGATCTTTTTCCGGCCGCAGTGATGTCGAAGATTTGATGTTTTACCGGATTCCCGATATTCACGGAACACTCATGAAATGGTCGTACGCGAAAATCCAAATTTTATCGCTACCTCTGAGATGCTATGTCCCATATCTCGTTCGACGACTATAACACAACGTTCAAACTCACTTAAATCTTTATTACCTGCAGTAATCGATCCAGCAACTTTGCCAGACGCTTGTTGTCTTATATAGGCACTGCTGACCGCGTCGCGTTACTCTGATTGGTTCCATACCTCTGTTATTTGCACACGCACGCCTGTACCAGGTGCAAGTATTACATCGACATGTATAATTTGGGTAATAATATTTACTGTTTATGGCCCCCACCTACCTGGAAGTTTTCTCCACGTTTGAGGCCAAGAAGTATGGGTGTGATAAGAGCGACACTGCCACGCGCATCAAGTGCACCATCGCCTCTAAGTGCAAGCCTCTGAACTGGCGTGCAGTGTTCTCGTCGTGCTGCGTGTACCTATGGGACTTTCAGCGGTGACCCTGTTGTTTCGTTATTGGAAAGTCTGTAGGAAGGTTCAATGCAGAGGCCTTGAATAGATGTGCATGTATCTGGAACGTATATTTAGTGATACAGCGCTTTGAAAAAAAAAACTTTTTTAGCCATTTTGGAGTACTTTGAAATGGCGATATTATGAACGTGACGTTTTGAAAGCACTCATTAGCTCCCGTATGCAGTGTGTGCTATTTTCGTAGATCAGCACATTGGACGCACGTTGAATAATTTAGAAGGAAAACTTGTATTTCAAGCACTGAAACGCAAGTTGGTTATTCACTGCCCTAATTTAAAGTTTAAGACAGTGATTACAACAAATATGATGTTAACTTTTGATTAGAATTTAGTGAGGTAGTCGCACGACTCCCCTCTCAACAAGGCGAACCACGTGCATTTGCCGGCGTAGTCAAGCAGATTTTCACATGTGGGAAGCGTGGTGGGCGGGTTTTCTCAGGGCACTGCCGTTTCCCCTCGTATTTGCATTCCTTCGCTGCTCCACCAACACCTCCTCGTCGGCTCACAAGAACTGGATGTTAAGAGCAGCCCAAATTCCTTCACTCACTCACTCCCTCCACCTCCACCTCATTTCACCCTCATCAGCGATCCAGACGTCGTTAATCTCAGATTTAAAACTCTCCTATCTCTATTACCTCAGGTCCCTAACTGGATGCGCGATATCCTCACTTTGTAAGCTTCAAATTCATTGATCTGCGAATGAAACTTTTATTTAATTTCTTGTATTTGATATATGGCAAATACATTTTTTAACATAAAATCGCTAGAAGTGAATGTATATAAGGGGAGCTGAGGTAGATGAAATATATTTTTCAAGAATCGTTTAAAGTCTTTGGCTTTAGACATTAGGACGCATTATCATATCTGAAACTCGCTGAGCGAATGTTTTCCGCAGACGTGTTCTTTCATCTACAAACGGAAAGTCTCTCGAAACAATAAACCAAAAGCTTAGAATGTCGGGTTGGGGTTTTATTTCGTGTGGTTTGTAAGAAAGCCGGTCACCGCACATCGCAAGAGGTACATCGACCGTCGTGAAAGCAAGCTGTTAAAAACGGACACGTATTGTTGTAAAATAAACTGACGTGCAGATGGCTGGATTAACGATTCTCTTTTAAGCACGATATAACCTCTCAATATCGCATTTATATTCATCTATCCGAAAGTAATTTTGAGGATATGACAACAAAAACGAAAGCTCGTACAGAACTATTTAATGTAAATTATTAATTGGTTATGAATACCCTTACATCGGTATTTTCTTGAAAAATTACATTTTTAATTTCCATACTGATTACGGCAATGACAGCTAGATAAGGTAAATTTCGAAGTTATTACAAATATACGTTTTGTACTTTCATAAGCTTTGTTTTTAAGTATCGTTTTGTAAAAATTGGCTCTGAAAAAAAACATAAAAAAGTCCAAGATGGATAGAACCTTTCAACTTTAACGAGTGCCGAATGGAGTGTGTCATGTTAAACCACGAAGAGTGGTGTTAAGCGTATACCACGAATTCTGCCGAACGCATTCAGAAAATACTTATGTAACTGAGCGTACGCTAAACTCAGAAGTAGAATGGAGCTCGACGCTAGACATTTGTCATTGCGAGCAGACGTCACACCACGTTACATACGTTTGCCTAAGAACTTTGTTGCAATTACCCGTTTTTGAGGAAGAAAGCTGATGGCTGTGGAATTTATTTTCTTCTCCCTTCCTCATTCCAATAGTTTTTTCTGTGACTACGAGATTGTTCCTTTATACTACTTCTGACGACTTATTGCATCCTCGTCTCTTTCCTAAATAGCGGTAGTTATTTGAAGTAACCTCTGCAGTCTTTAATAGAGCAGTGATAGCGATCGCCATCACATTTTCAGTCAGTGTCTTGCCAGTTTTCCTTCTTCCTGTCTCGTGGTTATTTACCTGTACAGCTAAATTTTGCAGAAAATATGCAATGTTATGTGACGACGCGTTGAAGTTATCGAAGACGAACACCAAGAAAATGTTCCGCTTTCTTACGAATTACATCTCTTCAGTTTTTCCCCAGCAAGTTTATAATTATATTTTAAGAAGTTGGTATTTATCCTATGTAAAGTGCTCTCCTTACTTAACTAATATCACTTGATAATACACAAGTTATTTCTTACGCTCTTTTCTAGTCTGTTGTTTGTATTCCTGCAGTTTTATTTACTTATATTCTTGTTTATAATTTTTTTTTCGAGTCTGCACTTAAGGGGTACCATTCTGCTGAGTATTAATTAATATTTCTGTAAAAGATTGGTTCATTTGTAGACACGCATAGTGAATGTCTATTCTCGAATGTCATTTTCTCCATAATTGTTGGATTTTTGTGATGCGGGACTACGAAAGTCTGAATAATTTACAAAATTGAAATGGTAATTAAACCTGTTATTTTAGAGGATTCTAAGTAAAAACTATCAAAATGAATACCTCGAAAAATGTTTTTAAGCTAAATTCACATGAGAAAATCAATATAATATTTCCAGAAAAATGTTCACACGCAATGAGAGTTAGAATGATAATTGAAGTAGATAGTGACAGAAACTATTAGCTTACAGATTGTTTAAGTTTAATTTTTTTTTATCATTATTACGCCATAAAAATGGTAACATTGTATAGGAATTGTATAAGTAAATAAATATTTATTTCAAGAAAATTATTGTTAATGTAGCAACCGCACAGTTACCACTTCTTCATATAAATATAAACTAACGAGCTGAAATAGACCATCGTTGATTTACTGGGTCAAATTTGTTTCTGACCCTGTATACCCAGTTATCCATCATTTGCCCGAATCCGTTATTTTCTCAGTCATAATCAATATCGGCTATCTTTTCTACCCCCTGCCAATGCTCAGATTTGAATCAATTTGCTGCCCCCTGCCGGGCACGTTCTGGTTTCTATCCAGGATCGGGGCGCTTGTCTTGCATACTGTCAATTTTCCCTGCCCCTCTTCGCCCGAAGAGGCATCTTTCTTTCTTATTCTCCCTGTATATGTTCTTCTTGGAAACCTTTTGTCTGCGACTGCTTTTCAGTGGTCCGAATTTTCACTTGTACGACTTGTCTATCTTCTTTGCAGATTTTCATAGCAGCATTTAAAGCCTGGGATCACAAAGTAATTCTTGCGTCGTGTACAAAATAAACTTATATTAAAAATAATGTTACCTATTTCACACCAGGAAATCATAAATGTTAAAATAAAAAAAAATTAAAGGAATTGAAATATTTCATTTCATTTTTTCGCTTATGTCGTTACAGTAATCTGGTGCTGACTTTTCAACAGTGTCCTTAAAAAAATATGCGAATTTAATGCGTTATGTATAAAATGGTTATATAAAAATTTATATTACATAGATAATAAAATAAAATTCCATAGATAGTAAAATAAAACAAATATTAAAGAAATTGAAATATTTTATGCAATATTTCTAGCTTATGCTGTTACAGTAATCATCCGGTGACTCTTCAACAGTGTCCTTTAAAAATACATGTCATGTAGGGCATAATTAAATCCAGAAATTTTTGTAAATAAAAAAATCTTGGAGGGCTTTTTGGATATTGTTGGTAGTAGGAAATATTTTGTTACGACTCAGATGTGCCTCTACTCTCATAATATTTCTGTGTTCTTGTAATTTTCTGTCCCATTTCCCTTAAAACACTGCGGAAGAGACAGAATGTCACAAGAGCTGCATATTAGTGAGAGATTGATGTATGTTCTGCCACTCACGTAGCGTTTCAGCTACGGAGATGTGACTTGCCCCGTTAATGTTCTTCATCTTAGTCCTCGACTTCTATATAATCCTGTCCTGCCTGTGCAAGGAGCATATCTGCAATTTCGTTAACATATCACATGCCACTGTATATAACGATAACCTTAGTCTTACATTTGTAAATTTTGCGTGCTGCGAATGAATAAATGATGCTTTTATAAAAATTAAGTTATAATTAAGAAGTTAAAATGTATTACATTACCTACCAAAATTTATATATATATATATANTTCGTTAACATATCACATGCCACTGTATATAACGATAACCTTAGTCTTACATTTGTAAATTTTGCGTGCTGCGAATGTTTAAATGATGCTTTTATAAAAATAAAGCTATAATTAAGAAGTTAAAATGTATTACATTACCTACCAAAATTTATATATATATGTAAACTACGTTAATAGTGCTTGGTTGCAATTCCAATAATAACTTGAAGTTTCGTTCATTTATCAAGTGTAATACTTTTTCATAAAACATTTGGTGACTAAATCTCCCCGAAAAATAAACTTGCGATTAAAATGATTGTCAATGAGCATACGGAGATGTAGCGGGTGAATGCTGGAAGTAATCAGTTCTCTCTGCCTTATTTATAGCACATAAACTTTATTTATATGTGTTTAGATGCCGTAGTTTATGCTAGCTCTCGGGTCTGCCGTTTACAAAAGTTTGCTAGTAGTTAGTAATTAATGAAGTGCATACTGCTGAATGTCAGGAGATCGAATGAAATGTCAAGAGAATGATTCCCGTGTCCTCATAACTGTCCACTAGCTAATCAAGAATACATTTCACAAGGTATATCTACAGCTTACCGCTCAATACACGGTTAAGGAAGACATAGACTGTATTTTCACTACAAACCATTAGATAAAATGTAATGAAAAAAAACGTTCTTTACGTCTCATTTTTTACGTATTTCTAAAGAGTTGCTATTAAATACACGCGATGGCATTTATTTTCGTAAAATTCAAGAGTTAATTTTGGGTACACTCATGTATAAATTTGTTTACTTTGGTGAACCACTGAAAATATTCAAGACGCATGTGTACACAAATATTTCATTTCATTTTAATAACATATTTCATGTTTACATACATATATTGTGTAAAATGTGCAAAACGTTTGTATGCTATTGTACATTAAAATACTCACTTCAGTCATATCTATTGGGCGAAATGTGTAATGAAATGTATTTACATGTCTATATATCATTTTATCTGATTTTCCATTAAGTAGCTACGGAGTTGCCAAATGAATTGGGAATCCACGCAATACAACATAAATTAATATATTCTGTTGTTATATGTTTCAAAAAACACAGAATTGTCAGAAAAAAATGTGATCAACAATAAATTGGCGGTAATGCGTTTATATGAGACCAAAATATCGTATAACAATAAAAATTTTAAAAATGGTAAACTTTAGAGTTTAGTATCCACATGAGAGAATAATGTACAACAGGCTATGACTTCAGTTTATCAACAGCAGTTTTTCTTTGCAGGATAATTGTTGAATTAAATATGAATATCGTTTTACGTACTAGTCTGGAAATTTTACCTATGCAAGTTAAGAATTTCATGCCAAAAAATTAGACCAATGGATACTATAACCGGTATTTGAGGCTGTAGTGATTATGCGTTTTGAAATATTATTACATTAAGTTGAAACAAAGCATCTAAAAGTTTTTGGAAAATTAACAAATTATAAATTAAAAATCTTGATTGAATTCTAAACATATGTGATTTATGCAACTTGTTGTTAAATACTGTGTGACCTTAAGAGAGCTATCTCGTTTTATGAGGCGAAATATCTCAATATTGCAGGGTCTTTTTCGCTCACGCATTGCTCTCGATAAAAACAGAGAACTAATGTAAAATGTATCGCCTCGCATACGTAAAAGGTAGCTAAGAAAATTTATGCATTTTTTTTTCAATTGGCGTCTCTTGTATCGCTCGTAATCGGAAGGTCGTATTTTTTATTTCGCGGGATATACTGCACTGCACTCTCATGAATCCCTCGAGCACGATTTTTCCTCGGCTGCTTGCCAGATGAGTTCCGGGACGATCATTCGCAGTTTAACTTCGAGCATTAAAACAAACGTTTTTACCCTAGTGACTATAGCGGACCTTTGTAGTTCCATCTGCTGGGAATTTCACCTCCCACGTCTCCTTTCTGGGTAGTACTCGTACCGAGAAGAGCATTAAAACGAATACAGTAGCTTGATCAGTATTAGCTTAAAATTCTTATTTAATATATAAACTGATCTATTAGATCAGTGTTTCTTAACCTGGGGTCCGCGGACCCCTCGGGGTCCGCGAGTATATGTATGGGGATCCGCAGTCTCATCTCTGGACCATTTAACAACAATAAATAAATGCCACCAAAAGTCTCGTAATCGCTACGCTTACTAAGCACGACGAACGTGCGCCAGCGGGCGGTGTGCCAGACTGACTTGATTTCCTAGGGGTCCGTGGCTGGAAAAGGTTAGGAAACGCTGTATTAGATAATTCTTGAAACTAGGTGATTATGACCTGAAAACAGTGGAAATTATGAATGAATGTCGTTTAATTTAACTCTTGGCCGTCCTCATTGTATGTTGATTCTAAATATCTCATAATTATAGTTTATGGTATTAAAAACATTATATTTTCTTATGGCGATGGAAACTTAAAATTTCGAGTCCCTTTATCGTCATAATATATATATACGCAAATTTTAAGTTCGGTTATGCAGAAAATGGAGTTTCCGCGAATATTGCTGATCTGAAGTACCAAAATCAAACGGGCCCTGGAAACGCTTTGTAGCATAGACATCTAACCCTTAAACTATAAACGTCAAGGCTCAAACTATAATTATTCTCAAACATTCTTTGAACGAAAATTTTGCCGACTTTCATGGCTTTCTTTCTTAGTCAAATTATTTCTATCTGACAATTTTATGTTTAACAAAGTACGAGCATATTTTACAGTATTGCCCGTAAAAAGGGACTTATGACGGTGTTCATATACGCTTTCATAAGAGTACTGGCATAGCTTATGTGGTACCTAGGACTAATCTGTATTCCAGAACGTTATAGCGCGAGCATTTCTTTAGTTAGGCAATGCATATACCTTAATTTTAGGACAAAGATTTCGTTGATTTATGTGACCTGAACCCTACGTATGCGGCAAACTCATATCATTTTTCCGGTAGCGTGACGATTATTCATATATAATAGTGGCGTGTTCAGATCATTATCATTGCATCTTATTTTTTTATCTAAGAATGGAAAAATCACCATAATTTAGTTGTTTTGCAAATAAAAGTTGATGTCGACAAGAATAATGTGGAATATATGTATATATATAGATATACACATATATATACACACACACACGTAAGTTGTTCACTCCAAACATACATATTCTGAGCCACCAAATAAAGTATCGAAGTTTTTTATTTAGAATTCGTAAATGGCACTACGGGACTCTTAAGAAACCATCTATGCCCGTTCAGTTATATAGTTAATTACTGAGATAACAATATAAACTTTGTTTTGACGTGCAATCGTCTTAAAATTTGTAACCATAGTGGGCAATCCAGAAAATCTAATGATTACAAAATCGAGGGATACAGTTTGGCATTGCAGCTCCGAATCTATCGTATACATCTAAAATGCAGTTACACCACTCGATTGCCAAACTATCAAAGAATCTGTTACGTTAAGTGAGGACTGCGAAGCGTCACGCGCGGCGGGGGCACCGCCATTTTGAGTTCATTTCGCTGCGTCTCATAATTTCCGCGTAGTATAACTTTTGACGTGGAGTAGCTACGACGCTCGTTTAAGTTTTAATCAACAGCTATCGTCAAGATAAATCGATCGAGTGTATGAAACATTTGTGTGGCGTGGTTATTGTAAAATTGTATTAGTTTAAAGTAAAATAAATTGAAAACTTAACACAATGTCGGTTTATATTCGTCAAAAAGTCAAGTAGAAATATAAAAATCGTATACGATTGGAAATAGCATCTCAAGAGCAATCCAGTGGTACCCATGAAACCCCATATGAGCGTGTGAAGTGGTGCCGGGAACGTAAAAACGTAGACGTATTCACGCAAAACAAACGGCCGTGTCCTCGACACAGCCACACCCCATGTTTTTTTTTTAAATGGGAATATACTCATTTCTCCCAATAGTATAACATGTTAAGCGGCGAGTTCAATGGCGTGATTATTTTTGAAAATCCAACAGCACATTTTGAGGTATAAGGTGATGGTCATATGTATATGCATTTGACTGTAGCATGGATGCAAAGCTTAACTAAGTCTAGAAAACTACACCAAAATGACAACGCACCGCACCGTGTTTGTACGCACTCACTTTAATGCCATTTTGCAGGAGAACTATTTCATACTAGGCGTTACCACCAGACCCGTATTATACTTTCGGTTTTTATTCATATTAATTATAAATGAAATATTATAATTTATAGACAAAACATAAAAAATCGTATAAGATTCTTGCGATACTTGACATATTTGTAAATAACCGAACACTGTCTGATTTTGAAAAACTGGGTTTAAAACGTGTTAAGATACTGCAAATGGACAGTTTTTAGTTTATAAGATATTTGTATTGTCTAAATACAAAATATTTCATCCCAGATAGATTTTATAAAATATGTAGATGTACAATTTTTTTCAGTTCAGTTGTGTAACAAATAGTTTTAATGAAATAAATTAAGGTTGCAATTTTCACTTTTGCTGTAGTAAAAAAAAAAAAATTACAAAACAAAAACAGATAGTCAATTTACATTACTTGCTATTTTCACAAATTGATAAAATTTGCAACACCCAAGAAGTGCCTAAAAAGAAAACAAATTTAGTACTCCCATTCTAACAGTTATAGTTATAAATGGTTTACCATGAAAGAACCCCATAATTTACAGGCTGAGTAAAGAAGGCAGAACGTTATCTTCTTTCTCCCCGGCCGCTGAGCGATGAGAAAGAGTATGCCGGGCGCTATCGGAGTGCCGTATCCAAGGTGCTCACAAGTGCTGTACTGAAGCCGCGGGTCGGCGCAGTGGCAATCTGATGCCTCCCGGGGTCAGAGGTCACGGGGACGGCCGCACGAACCACCCCCGGTGCGCTTTATCGCGTCGTGGGGAGTTGCGACGCTGTGGGGACGGGGTCATCCTCATTCCCACAGGTGCAGTATTTCTCTTCTCCTCTTCCTCCCTTCCAACGTCAAGCGTTCCACTTTCCTTCTCTCTCGCGGAACTTATTAAGCGCTCTTGCCGGTGGCTATCTTTTTTTCTTGCGCCTGACCTCAACTTATGTGCAGAATAATTTAGACTGTTCGATGGCCCGGAGCACAACCTTCCAGCGTGCAATGATAAATGTCATAGTTTAAAGATGCCGTCACTCTCCGTATAAGACATTCTCTGTATGATAAAATAATCCTGGTCAGCAGGTGGTACAGATAACTTTTAAGATATAAAGTGCTACAAAAGAAAGATCAGGATTATGAGCTCAAATTTGTTACAATAGTGAAAATAATAATTTCAACTTCCTCATTATTACGTAGTATTAAGCAGCAGGTACAAACCGTTTGTACTAGAAGTGTACGAGAACAAATAACTTTAATTAAATGTGGAGTGAAGAAAAACGTATCAAAAACTACAGAGGGAAAATGGGTATTGTATCAAGCCACCTAGGGCGTATCCAAGTTCGTGCGAGGAGATTGTGATAAAAATTAAAGAACTACATTTTATTTCTTAATTTATTTATAATATTATAAAAATCCACGCAGCTATCATTTACAACACCTGAACTACCCGTCTCTAATATTAAATTTTCTTATTGCTATCAGCGAGCGCAATATTTATGCCAATTTCAGTTACAATGACAATTGATCGCAAACATGTTTTTCTTACTACAATCAAAAGGAAATCAACTAAACATGTTGTTTTTTTCTGGCGTGCGTACCTAGTTTACGTACAATCAAAAGGATGTCGGGTGTAGTGTAAATACCGGTATGGTGTGAGAGAACCACTGTGCAATGAGAACTGGGAACAATCATTCGCACACAGAACTCTTCATAAATGTTATAAATGTCGACCAGCCTGTATCAGACACGACTCTGCTCTCCGTCTTACAGTAACGGTTGCTCGGCGGACCTGAGCACCGATGAGAGATCCACATGCTGCAAGCAGATAGGCCATCTACCACTCACAGAAACTGCAGGCTTTGCATGCACGTTAACTGACAATCGGAAGTTCTTTCATTCCATCAGTCATTCTGTTTACATTGAAACCATTAATCGTGTGTGTTGTTTCAGTGTCAGACATTGTCTGTATGTGGTGTTGCTTTATGAATGGAATGCCATTTACAAACGAAGAAGCATTTGACATGCTGATGATACTAGGAGAATGTCGTTGGAACTGTGGAGCTGCTGCCCGTTTGTACGCAGAGAGATGCCCATACCGCGTCCATCACTCATACAATGTCTTCCAGCGTCTTGCATGTCGCGTGCGCACAACCGGGCTAGTGCAACCGACACACACCAAACATCGTCGCATCAGACGACCTGTGAGAGACGAGAGGGCTGTTGATGTACTTGCTGCCATGGTAGTTAATCTTCATGATTCTACACGGAGGATTGCCCGTGACTCAGGATTGTCTCAAAGTACAGTGTGGAGAATCCTCGCTGATAATCGTTTATATCCGTACCATGTACAGCTGCACCGCGAACTTGGGAATAATGACTGTCCTAATCGCACAGATTTCTGCAACCTGTACCTGAGCAAGGGCCGTGCTTTCCATCGCAGCATTTTGAGGACTAATAAGGTCACATTCAAGAGTAATGGTGATGTTAACATACATAATGCCCACTGCTGGTCTGCAGTCAACACGCATTGGCTCCATCAAGTGGATAACCAGCATGTGTGGAGTCTTAATACTTGGCGTGCCCTTCTCGGATATCATGTCATAGGATCAAATTTTTTTGAAGGACAATTGAATGGTACAGCTAATGCCGACTTTCTAGAGAATATTTTGTGTCAACTGATTGGAGATATCCCCCTCGCTCTGTGATTAACACTGTGGCTTAAACAGGATGACTGTCCTGCTCACCTTTCACGCAGAGCTCGGCTAGTTGCTGACATGTTATTCCCCAGACGGTGGATTGGACGAATGGATCCTGTAGCTTGGCCACCACGTTCTCCAGACTTGTCCCCAAATGGCATATTTTTGTTGGGGAGAATTAAAGATATCGTTTACTGCGTGCGTCCGACAACGAGGGATGACATGAAATACGCAATGTGGATCTCTCAGCTGTGCTGAGGTCCGCCGAGCAACCGCGAACGTAAGAAGGAGAGCTGAGTCATGTCTGATACAGAGTGTTTGACATTTAGAACACTTATGAAGAGTTCTATGTGCGAATGAGTGTTCCCAGTTCTCATTTGCACAGTGGTTCTCTCACACCATACCGGTATTTACAGTACACCCAACGTCCTTTTGATTGTACGTAAACTAGGTATGCACGCCAGATAAAAAACATGTTTCGTTGATTTCATTGTGATTGTAGTAAGAATAACAATAGTTTTCGTCCATTTTCATTATGCGTAAATTACGCACGTCCAAACCATATGCTTACATAATTTATTTTATTGTACGTAAACTGTGCATGTCGGAGAACAACTGTCTTAGTCAATGTTGTTTCCATTTAAACGATCTATCTAACGATGTCATATTCGACCCCTGTTCCCATTTGCAATTTCAAAGCTCAGCGCCCGTACCTCTACCACCGGTATGTTCGGGGGAATGGAATTACTGCCAATCTATGATTCATATATGGTATAGTTATCACGATTTCTTCGCGAACCCCCGGTGTCGTGTTAATGCCGAGAAAAGGGGGTGGTACGGGTGCTTAGAATCAGCCTGTATATGGTCATGGAAAACAGTTGTTTGTATCTACGAGTGAGGTGTCACGTTAGTAACACACGGGACTCGTATTCGGGAGGAGGATGGTTAGATTAGCTTTTACCACGGTTTTCCGGAATCGCTCCAAGAAAATGTCAGTGTGAGAGTTTTACATTGTATCTTTCTTCCTGGTTTCTGATTGGCCCTTTTGTCTGTAATGACCCTACTACCGATGAGGCGATGAGTCACAGCTATACTCGTTGAAATAAAAATTGCGTATACCATAAAATTCATTTGGTAACACAAAAAGTTTTATTAGTTACACAGATGATATGAAAACTATTTTAGATTCCCACGGAAGCGCTCGACGAAGGCATTCACATCGCTCTTCGTGTGAAGTACACGTGAATTCCTCAGAATAGCGCACGAGATGCGTCAAACACGATGCTTGCCAAGCGTGATTGAAGAGCCATGTGCATTCCGATAAAACGTACGAGACAGCGGTACAAATAATTTGCGTAATTTGAGGCAGGCCGGATAGCAGAACTACGAGAGACAAGGTGGGTGGTGCACCGGATTGATCGTTATGTGGGGTGTTCATACCTCGCAATATCAATGTGTTCGGATCAATGGGGGACGTGAAGGTACGTAAATGTGGCAGACCGGTTCTGGATGATGCCGACAGACCACCAGAAGAGAGGAAAATTTGACAGCAAGACAGATACGAACAGCCATCATNCCGGATTGATCGTTATGTGGGGTGTTCATACCTCGCAATATCAATGTGTTCGGATCAATGGGGGACGTGAAGGTACGTAAATGTGGCAGACCGGTTCTGGATGATGCCGACAGACCACCAGAAGAGAGAAAAATTTGACAGCAAGACAGATACGAACAGCCATCAGCTAGCTCCCTTGTACACATCCAACATGTGGCAGCTTCAGTACAGCACCGTTCCTTTCCCGCAATCATTCCCAGACGCCTAGCACACGCACATATGTAATCCTGAATATTTCCACGCTCTCTGTATTTTAACACATCACTATACTTGGTCTTATTTTTGAAGTGGTTTCGCCAGAGAGTAGCATCTAATACTGTGGACTGGCAACGTATTGTCTTCAGCAAAGAACCGCAATTATCTTTAGGAACACATGAACACCGGGTTAAAGTCTGGATGACCACAGTTGAGCGCTACAGTCCTCGCCTCATGTTACAGAGTCGAACGTCTCCTACTACCGGCATGAGGGTCTAGAGCAGGGGTTCTCAAACTGCGGCCCGCGGGCCCATTCTTTGTGGCCCGCGCTCGCCGGCTTCAGTACATACAAGTTACCAAATTCCTATTTTTAGGGTGTTGGTTACAAAAAATTAAAAAAGCAATATATAATACGAATTTATTAAAAGTTAAAGTCACTGGTGAAACTAGACGATATTTTTCATTATTTTATCAGTCAGGCGACTTATGTACATATTTTTGTTGTACTACCTCCGCCCGCCATCACCGTATCGAACGAATAAACAAACGACTTGCAAGACGATACACGACACTCTGAATTTTAAATGTCATTGAATTACCTACCTACTTTTAGTTCACAAATATTATTATGTCAAGTGTCGTAAGTGCGGCCTGCGGTGGTCTTAGATTTTCTTAATATGGCCCCCTAAAAAAAAGTCTGAGTACCACTGGACTAGGGAGATGTTCAATATTATCGTTGTAACGAGAGTAAAATAATACGTAACTGAAATGTACTTCATTGTTGTACAGCAAGCGTTTGGCTACGACAGATCTACAAGATTCTCCTTTTAAATCCACTCATGAATATAATAATGTATTCAGCCATTTTGTATTTTTATGCTTTAATTTTGGTTTAGTAGCGACATTTGTGGGTGAAGTAGTTTTAAAAATATCATCATACCTACTCAACATTCAACGTGAATTTTACATACCGGCCCACTTAGCTTAATCATATTTGCACATTCTTTATTGGCTTTTCTGTGTTACTTTCCATTGAATATGCTATATCACTGAATTACTCTCTGCACGTACTTTCAGATGCCGTTGAAATAAATGTATGTTTCCAGGGGAAAAAATAATATGTGGTTTATAATTATTTATGTCCGTGTACGTGTTACGAATAGACACTGTGTTGCAAATTACTTGCCCCCGCACGTAATTTCATTAAGCGAAAACAGCATTTCTTGATCTGCACCCGTTCCGGAAATTTAGGGGTGTCCACGTTGGGCGGACCACCCTTAAAATGACTCCACCTCTTGTTCCTCTTTATCTACACCTTGACAACGCTCCTTTTCTGTTCCCGAAATGTACGTTCGAACTAGTAGTTTCATGCGTGGACTCTCCTTGACAACTTCCATTTTGATTAACTTCCACTTCACCCAACCTTATTTTAATGCGCCAGTATGTGATTATCAAAATGTTTAAGCTTGTATTTCCACCTTGCTTATTTTTATCCATTTTAATGACGACTACCCCTCCTGACTTTTCCGCAATATTATTTATTTTACCATTCTGCCTTCCCCGAAATATTGCAGCTACGAGTTTCGTAATTGGCATGCATCCCTCCCTTCTTTGCCCAATCTGTTTCCACTAGATATTTATCTCCTTGGCTCTCTTCCCGCGCTGACTTTTAGGTTTCCCTGTACGCTATGTTTGCGCATATTACCTGAAACGGAAAAAGTCCTTTGAAAAAAATACAAGCCCTTAAAATACGCGTATTTACATAAACACGAACCAGCCTGCTTTTCTGGCTCCACTTGATAGCCTGCAGAGTTCAGCGGGGCCCCAGTTTTAGTATAAATAAGTCCAAGATAAAAGAACATTTCCACTATAAATGTTTGAGAGACATTAATGTGCACAAATACATGTTTTGCATTGCATACGAAATTGAATGCCAGATAAGAAATAGCAGTTGCATAACATACTGTATAAAATCTCTGCGTGGCAAAATTCAATAGAAGCGGCGAATTATCGTTGCAGATACTGGAACTGAGTTTGAAGCGCGACGCAAGTTACTATTCCAAAGGAGTATGTCTGAGCAAGGAAATATTTCAACAGAAGTACCTATATTGAAAAAGTGTTTTTTTCTTTTCACTTTTGCACGTTGATAGACTTTCTTTAAATATTTTTTGAGTTCTCAAAATTTTTTCATGTAAGTGCTGGACTGAGCGAGCTGGCGCAGTGGTAAAGTTTCGGTACTCGCATTCAGGAGAGCCTGGGGTCGAAACTCCATTAGTCAATATTGATTTTGGTTTTCCGGAGTTTCCAGAAATTACTTCAGGTGATGCTAGGTTTTTGCTCCTTACTGCAGGCCGTAACTGATAACTTCCACACTCCTGCTTCTCTAGGAACTTGCTCCATCTTTAATGAATACGCTGTCGACGAGAAGTTAAGCCCTACCTACCGTGAACATGCCAGCTTTAGCACAGTACCGTCTCTGAAGGTTTCTTTAACCAATTTTGTTATTAAATTGAATACACGTGGAACCAAATATTGCCAATTTGGGGCTGTCACTTAATTTAAAAGTTAACATAATTTTTAAAATTATAATAGGTTTTGGATGGAGATTTTTTTTTAAGTGGTCAATGTTATGCCCTGTGTGGAGCAACTTTGATCACTCATTAAAACACCAAAGATTCGAGTGTTTCTCGTCAGAGTATCCACGTCAGGAGGTTACAACGACCATCAAAATAACTATAATTATGAAGTAAAATTTATTCAAGACATTAATGTTGTCAGCAGTGCTATTTTACTCTTTTTCATTTATAATATACTTAGTAACATGAACTGAAAATATGAGCGCACTACAAACATTCCGAGACGTCCTTTCAAATTTCTTTAATTTTTGGTCAAAGTTAACCAATTAGTTAAAATATCCCCCATTTACGATACTAATCATCATATCTTAAAGTTGTCGACAGCCTTCTTGAAATTGGAACGAAGCCTTTTTTATTTATGACGATCTCTCTCTCTCTTTTCTGCTTTCTTGAAGATAAAATATTCTGAAACGCGAATCTCTAGGGATGCTGCTGCCAGTGAAAATGCAAGCAAATTGACAGAGAGGAGACGTCGTATAATTTCAGCAGGGCGCTCGTGGCCCCGGCAACAAAACAATCGCGAAGCTGGAACGAAATTTATATTCGCAGCTGCAAAGGCCGGCCCCTCCGCGTGTCGGCACAATTCGAGTCGTGACTCCAGGGATATCTCGGCGACCTGCATCCGACAAACCGCGATGCCACGCTCCCCCTTCCCGCCATTCGCGGGAGTTTCTCCCCCAGAGACGTGCGAAGCCCGACACACTGAAATTAAGCTCGCGGCCGGCGGCAAATTTAGAAAAAGCACGTGCATTATTAAGAAAAAAAAAATGGCACAAATAAAATTTGTGATAGTGAACGTGACTGTTTATACCATGAGTCGATATGTACGCCGAAGCTGGTTCGCCTGTTAATGAGCGCTTTTTAAATCAACCTTTGAAAAAAAAAACATGTCCCTACGCGTAGCTCTATTTATTTTAATGCAGCCGCCGGAGTATTTTCAGTAATGTTGGCAATTTATTACGAAAAGGATTCATCACAGCTCCTGTAATAATAATATCCTGCAGTTTCTCACTACTTGCGCGATGGCGTGCATAACACTTTATGAAGATAAATTTCCTAGCGGCCAGTGAACAGAAAATGTTTTATTTATCGATTAAAATGAAAAGAATGGTTTTATTTATATGTTCAGAAAATTTTAATTTATAATTGAAATTACTGTCTTTCAGCTAAAATTTGCAATTTTCTATAAATTCTGGTTCAACGCTTTGTTTTTAATTTAGTTCGTTAGGAGCGCCGTTACAATCTTCATACAAATCTTTTTCCCTATCATCAACCAATATTTATTACGAAGAAATTGCACACCTTACAAGAGAATAATAGAATGTGTCTAAAAAGCTGAAGCAACATGATGCAAGATAGTAAAGTGGAGGGTGGAAGAAACGGACAGTTCCGCTATGGTGTATTCGCGATATCTTCACATTTTTAAAATAAAACCTTTGGAAAATCATGNTTTTTAATTTAGTTCGTTAGGAGCGCCGTTACAATCTTCATACAAATCTTTTTCCCTATCATCAACCAATATTTATTGCCGAAATTGTTTTAAAGAAATGATTATTACGAAGAAATTGCACACCTTACAAGAGAATAATAGAATGTGTCTAAAAAGCTGAAGCAACATGATGCAAGATAGTGAAGTGGAGGGTGGAAGAAACGGACAGTTCCGTTATGGTGTATTTGCGATATCTTCGCATTTTTAAAATAAAACCTTTGGAAAATCATTTTATGTACGCCATGTTTGGTTATTTCTAGTGTAGAAACCTTGGAAAGACAGGTTCATGCGATCATACATCTCTCTGTATTCCACCTCGCTCAATTATTCTTGTAACCAAATAAACAGACAGTAATAATTTTTTGTGGTAATGCCAATTAATGTCGTCCAAACACATAGATTTATACAATTATAAAATTATAAAACTGCTACTGTGCAAATTGCAGTTCGCCTGCAGACTTTTAATACAATTTTGAAGTGTAGTAATTCTCTGTATCACTAACCTCAATTCTTCCCAAGAGATGACATGATTTTCTCGAAATTAAAATAGATCTGTCCTAGATAATTAATTTTCCGGGAATATAATTGGAAATATTATTTTTTTTATTCTATCTGATTTATTTTCATAGTTATTTTTTGTGCCACGAAAAAAAATAATATTTTTTCATTGATTAGCAAGGTTAGTTAAAATACAAGCCTTTCGTATGAAATGTTACGAATACATATCTTGTAAGCCTGCCCAGCAAGGCAATTTAGTGCAGCCCTTCTAAAAATTATTTTGGCAACAGTGTTTCTAAGAGGTTTTCCTTTTATAAAAGTCAGGACTTCAATGTATTCTTAAATGCGACAGAATATCCTTGCCGTTGATTAGTTTTTGTGGAACTAATTGAAAATGTTTGACTATAACTTCGCATCTGTCTGCAGATACGTAAAAACACGTGACAAAAGCATTGCTATGCTGACAATTGTTTTCTGACAGTGCAGTAATTTTCACTGGCAGCCTCACACGAAGAAATTACGAAAGAACCAATGCCTTGGTGATAAAAAAGGCAGAAACTGTTACGAATTACTGCAAAAAGAAAATAACCTCAATTTGACAAACTATTCATTAAATTTTGCATGTAATAATTGAGAACTTCCCGATGGACATGTATGATCAAACAAGGCGTGTTGTGTAGTTTTCAATCTCACATCATGGCAAAGTAGGTTTATTCTCAAATTCCATGTGATTTAATTAGTGGAATTGTCCCGTGATTGGACTGACCAAACCCTCTCCACAATTAGATAAATTCTCTCCTAAGTTCTCTCCTTCGATAGGGACGGTTGTCGTGGCTTAAATGCTATTAACTCTCGTTAACTGCTCTCCTCAATCAACAACTCTTGAACTTCTCGTCACTCCCAACAGCGACCATGGTGGAAGGAACCGCAACGGTGGTTTAACGTCTGATGTACGTAGCTCATCTCATGCACGCCCGCAGACACATTAACCCGCACACGATAGCGTGGCGAAAGGTGGTGCAAACTTAGTGGCATAGAATTTGAGCATCTGATCCTCGGTAATGAGCTACGCCAGTGAATGAAGTGATGAAGCAGTCGCTTTTAGCAACGCCAACTACATAAACTGTCCTCGATGAAGAACATGTTAACAATTCAGTTGATTAAGAAGCCAAAATAAGTAAACATCTGCATGTTAGGTACCTGAGAAAATTATTTTCTTAGTTTGCTACGTACGACAAAAATAGCTCTCTCTTTCGTTATGCTGACAATAGAAGAAAAATTTTTATCAAAAAGACTCAGAGCATCTTATTTCACATTACGGCTCAATATAGCCTACATATAGAGAAATTACGCAAATTATTGGCACATTTCTTTACTTAAAATTAGTAATATCTTCACGCACAAAAAAACTTAAATATTAGGTTCGCACAAAAGAATTAGTTCTAAATTTACTAGCACATACTAATATTGTGTTACGCTGAATTATAATTTTCATCCCGTCACTCCTTTAAAATGTTATAGGCCTATGTACGAACATATGCTTAATTATTATGAGCTATTTAAATTTGTACTGCCTAAACTACGACGCTTTCAATGAACTTAATTACAGGAAAATAGATCCAATATTTCTGATTAAAATTTATTATAATGAATATTTACCCAAACACGTCGCAAATTTATTAAAGTTTTAATTAACCATAAAATAATTTATTAACTGATTTCAATTATTGGTGCAACCTGATAAATAGCGTTTAAATCTTTGATTACGCCAATAAACCCAATTTTTAAAGAGTTCTAAAACGTGTGGGAAAAAATACGCTTTCACATTTCTTGAATTTTTATTTTAGATATTTTTGTTATGTGCGGCAAACTGTATGCATTTCGCCTCCTAAGATTGTTTATGAGTATCCTTCCCTGATAAAATTGTTAGGTCTTTCCAGCAGGGAACGGTCATTTGCAAGTCCGAGTGTAACAGCAGACAAATGTATTCTCTTTATGTACTTCAGTTCTTATTTATTCGGTCTTCAAGTTATTTTTTATGTCAATGAAAATCGCAGCGTTGGTTGCTTAAGTTTTCCTCTATGTAAACTTTCAGTTGCACTCTTAAACATTTGTATTCTTTATTAGTTTTTAAGCAAATACTTTTNCCATGAGTCGATATGTACGCCGAAGCTGGTTCGCCTGTTAATGAGCGCTTTTTAAATCAACCTTTGAAAAAAAAAAACATGTCCCTACGCGTAGCTCTGTTTATTTTAACGCAGCCGCCGGAGTATTTTCAGTAATGTTGGCAATTTATTACGAAAAGGATTCATCACAGCTCCTGTAATAATAATATCCTGCAGTTTCTTACTACTTGCGCGATGGCGTGCATAACACTATATGAAGATAAATTTCCTAGCGGCCAGTGAACAGAAAATGTTTTATTTATCGATTAAAATGAAAAGAATGGTTTTATTTATATGTTCAGAAAATTTTAATTTATAATTGAAATTACTGTCTTTCAGCTAAAATTTGCAATTTTCTATAAATTCTGGTTCAACGCTTTGTTTTTAATTTAGTTCGTTAGGAGCGCCGTTACAATCTTCATACAAATCTTTTTCCCTATCATCAACCAATATTTATTGCCGAAATTGTTTTAAAGAAATGATTATTACGAAGAAATTGCACACCTTACAAGAGAATAATAGAATGTGTCTAAAAAGCTGAAGCAACATGATGCAAGATAGTGAAGTGGAGGGTGGAAGAAACGGACAGTTCCGTTATGGTGTATTTGCGATATCTTCGCATTTTTAAAATAAAACCTTTGGAAAATCATTTTATGTACGCCATGTTTGGTTATTTCTAGTGTAGAAACCTTGGAAAGACAGGTTCATGCGATCATACATCTCTCTGTATTCCACCTCGCTCAATTATTCTTGTAACCAAATAAACAGACAGTAATAATTTTTTGTGGTAATGCCAATTAATGTCGTCCAAACACATAGATTTATACAATTATAAAATTATAAAACTGCTNATAATTTTTTGTGGTAATGCCAATTAATGTCGTCCAAACACATAGATTTATACAATTATAAAATTATAAAACTGCTTCTGTGCAAATTGCAGTTCGCCTGCAGACTTTTAATACAATTTTGAAGTGTAGTAATTCTCTGTATCACTAACCTCAATTCTTCCCAAGAGATGACATGATTTTCTCGAAATTAAAATATATCGATCCTAGATAATTAATTTTCCGGGAATATAATTGGAAAGATTTTTTTTTCTATCTGATTTATTTTCACAGTTATTTTTTGTGCCACGAAAAAAAAAAATATTTTTTCATTGATTAGCAAGGTTAGTTAAAATACAAGCCTTTCGTATGAAATGTTATGAATACATATCTTGTAAGCCTGCCCAGCAAGGCAATTTAGTGCAGCCCTTCTAAAAATTATTTTGGCAACAGTGTTTCTAAGAGGTTTTCCTTTTATAAAAGTCAGGACTTCAATGTATTCTTAAATGCGACAGAATATCCTTGCCGTTAATTAGTTTTTGTGGAACTAATTGAAAATTTTTTACTATAACTTCGCATCTGTCTGCAGATACGTAAAAACACGTGACACAAACATCGTTATGCTGACAATTGTTTTCTGACAGTGCAGCCATTTTTACTGGCAGCCTCACACGAAGAAATCACGGAAGAACCAATGCCTTGGTGATAAAAAAGGCAGAAACTGTTACGAATTACTGCAAAAAGAAAATAACCTCAATTTGACAAACTATTCAGAAAATTTTACATGTAGTAATTGAGAACTTCCCGACGGACATGCATGATCAAACAAGGCGTGTTGTGTAGTTTTCAATCTCGTATCATGGCAAAGTAGGTTTATTCTCAAATTTCATGTGTTTAATTAGTGGAATTGTCCCGTGATTGGACTGACCAAACCCTCTCCACAATTAGATAAATTCTCTCCTCAGTTCTCTCCTGCGATAGGGACGGTTGTCGTGGCTTAAATGCTATTAACTCTCGCTAACTGCTCCTCAATCAACAACTCTTGAATTTCTCGTCACTCCCAACAGCGACCATGGTGGAAGGAACCGCAACGGTGGTTTAACGTCTGATATACGTAGCTCATCTCATGCACGCCTGCACACACACCCGCACAATATAGCGTGGCGAAAGGTGGTGCTAACTTAGTGGCATAGAATTTGAGCATCTGATCCTCGGTAATGAGCTACGCTAGTGAATGAAGTGATGAAGCAGTCGCTTTTAGCAACGCCAACTACGTAAACTGTCCTCGATGAAGAACGTGTTAACAATTCAGTTAATTAAAACGTCAAAATAAGAAAACATCTGCATGTTAGGTACATGAGAAAATTATTTTCTTAGTTTCCTACGTACGACAAAAATAGCTGTCTCTTTCGTTACGCTGACTATAGAAGAAAAGGTTTTATCAAAAAAGACTCAGAGCATCTTATTTCACATTACGGCTCAATATAGCCTACATATGGAGAAATTATGCAAATTATTGACAGATTTGTTTACTTAAAATTAGTCATATCTTCACGCACAAAAAAACTAAAATATTAGGTTCGCACAAAAGAATTAGTTCTATATTTACTAGCACATACTAATATTGTGTTACGCTGAATTATAGTTTTCATCCCGTCACTCCTTAAATATGTTATAGGCCTATGTACGAACATATGCTCTATTATTATTAGCTATTTAAATATGTACTGCTCAAACTACGACGCTTTCAATGAACTTTATAACAGAGAATAGATCCAATATTTCTGATTTAAATTTATTGTAATGAATATTTATTCAAACACGTCCAACATTTATTGAAGTTTTAATGAACCATAAAATAATATATGAACTGATTTAAATTATTGGTGCAACCTGATAAATAGCGTTTAAATCTTTGATTACGCCAATAAACCCAATTTTTAAAGAGTTCTAAAACGTGTGGGAAAAAATACGCTTTCACATTTCTTCAATTTTTATTTCAGATATTTTTACTATGCGCGTAAACTGTATGCATTTCGCCTCCTAAGATTGTTTATGAGTATCCTTCCCTGATAAAAAATTGTTAGGTCTTGCCAGCAGGGAACGGTCATTTGCAAGTCCGAGTGTAACAGCTGACAAATGTCTTCTCTTTATGTACTTCAGTTCTTATTTATTCAAGTTATTTTTTATGCCAATGAAAATCGCAGCGTTGGTCGCTTACGTTTTCCTCTATGTAAACTTTCAGTTGCACTCTTAAACATTTGTATTCTTTATTAGTTTTTAAGCAAATACTTTTGCAATATTGCCAATAAACTGTCCTTCAGCGTGTTGGCGTACCGAAAATTTTAAGACGCATCTACGCAACTTCATTAATAGCAGAACATTGTAAACAATTCATGCTTACCTCTTCCATATTAACAGGTAGATAATAATGAAATCATAACCTATACCATAAATTTTAGGGAAAATAATAGGGAGTAGCTGCAGTATATTTGGTGAAGCAGTATTAAAATTGAAGGTACACTTTAATACCTCCCTGCTTAATGTCGTGGAGCCATCACAAGAACGACTTTCAAGTTAAAATGTACATACATTATTTTAACTTGAAAACAGTACACACTGCGTGTTTGAGCACAAATGTATTGTAACGGGTCAATCGGATGTTACATTTTCGAGCCAACATTGTGTTGTCGAGTCATCTGGTCTTTCTTGAGGTTACATTTTTGGAACTGGATTATAAACTTATTTACGTGCCACCATGTGCGTGTGTGGGGCAAGCCCGATCAGTACCTGCCGGTAAAAATAACTAAGACGTAATATGTGTGCCACGTTTCAATGTCTGCCGGGGTGAAACCTGAACGCACGCCTCACGACCTTGGGAGTTGAGTTGAGAGATTTGGGCGGCTCTAAAAAAAAAAGAGGTCTCGAGAGCCGAAGAAGGTGAAATGACGTGAAAATGAGCAGCGCCGGGAATGCAAGGGCGGGGAAAACGTTGAGATCCTCGAGAAAACCCGCCGACCAGCGGCATCGTCCGGTAACGATTCCCATTTGCAAAAATCTAGGAGTGACCCGGCCGAGGATTGAAACCGATTCGCCTCGGTGGAAAGCGAGCAGTCTAGTCGCTCAGCCACCACGGCCCCTCATGACCTAGGAGACGTGCAAAAACTTCACCAGGCGCCACACGGACTTGGAGCTGTTCCAGTAATCGAACTGGTAAGGGGTTGTCGCCGTTCCCTGTAGGTGTCCCCCCCTCCCCCCATCACTGGTTCTCTTTTTTTTGTCGTTGGAATGAAAGTTTTTCTTCCTTACCGCCAGGCGCACTGGGGTCAGCTTGCAAGGAGGACATAGGGTTTATAAGGCGTGTTTTAACGTTGATTACGTGAGAATCGGTTGCTTGGTCGTAGTCGCCGAAGCTCTACGTAGCGTCGTAATCATTAGCTCCGTGGCCATCAGGACTAACGGTATGTTGGGCACTTCTTTTTCTCTTTGCAGTGAGTATGTTGAGCTCTATTTTTCACTTTACCTCTTTTTGGTGAAGGGTGTGACATCTGCTGTATTACGGGCTAAACAGCACGACGTCAGTACGACGAGTGCTCTACAGCGGGAAAAAAAAGTTCTCGCCTTGCTGTGGCGTGCTTATGACAGAAGGAAATTGAGAACCTCGTTCATCCTCCTGGAATATTAGCTGATTATTTATTTTGGTTTGACACGTTAATATCGGCAATCCACTGATATTTGTGATTCCCTTTTACTGTACTTTGTTATATTTTGCTTTCCTTCAAAATTTCTTGTTTCTTTGGCTTACAGGATGCATTTGAAATTTCCCGTGTTTGTTTTTCTTGTGTACTATTGTGTGCGGTATGTCTGGTTGCCAACCTTTTAATACTTGCCAACGGAAGGAAATTTCATGAACGTATAACTCGCCACTGGAATTTATGATTAGGCATTCTTGTTTCATTGTTTTTCACTACTTCCAGGCATGTGCCGTAATTTACGGTAAAGGGATATACGTTAATTATTTAGTGATAATTACAGTGCTTAAAGTAAACCAAAATTTAGAACGTAGGCCTATGCTTTGCGGAAAAAGAGGAAAGCTGGACTGGGGGAAATATTATGAAACTCTTTGATCAGAACGGTTAGATGTAGTTAATTAAATTAATGTTCGCGGCAAGCTCATTTGCTTTATTCGCGTGCCATCAAGCTCGTTACCAGTTTCCGCTACGCATGTTCATATTCCGGGCGTGCTCATATCAAACATATTTAGCACATTAACTGGATTGGAAAACTGGACCATTATTGCACTTGGCAGAGTGTTTACAAAGCTGTGATCGCATAGAGGTTCATGTATCTGATTTTCCACAATTTTATATTTACTCTTAGATGTGTTGCTTTTAATACGGCATTGTTACTCGGCGCATGAAAAAAGTTCACATATGCGAATACAAAACTAAAACATTGTGGTGACTATGTTTCATTCTATTGTTAATAAAAAAATTATATAAAGTGGCTTAGACCGAGTAACAAAGATATTCTGATAGTATGTATAGTCTGTTCCCGTATAAGTGAGTATGTTTGAATTACCTCTTAAGTTATTCGCGGTTAGTTTTTTTCTTTCATTAGACATATGTAAAATTAACGTTACCATTTATATGATGATTGTGACGTTCACTACTCGGTTCAAAATAAAATAAAAACTACTTCGTCAAAAGCTGTGGTGCCAGTTCAGGCTCTCATATGGGCAGCAGCGAAGCACTGATGTTTTGTGAATGTTCCATACTCCATGTAACCGAACTCTCTGTCAGCGATACCAAAGCGGTTTTAATCGTATTTTCCATTTACTATGGACAATGTTCAGTTTTGTTTATGTACTTGTCATGGGAACAGATTTTCATCGTGATGACCACGGAATAATGCAACACTGGTTTCGTGTAAGCTTCGTATTCTTTAAAGATTAGGGCAAATTTAAGTTGACAGGGGGCCTAACGCCACTCCAGTAACAGACTATTGAAGCAGGGTGCCTGCGTGCACAGTGCAGCAGATAAGTGTTTTAGGGTTTGTGGAATAACTTTCTGCAACGTGGAATACGGGAGTGAGAAAACTGGCGGTCACCGAGTTGCATTTTCAGTGCATTTCTTGTATATTGTCCGGTACTTAAAGGCAACGTAATTTTTTCGTCAACGTAAATTGTATTACTTGAGAAACAACACTCCAATCAAACAAATTTGTAGTTATTTGAAAGGCTGCATCTCAATGCGTACTGATTGTGACAATTTCTAAACACAATAAATCTCTGTGATTGGAAATAAACGGTTGATATGGGTTAATAACTTAATATTTTGCTTGGAACTGAGAGAATGTTAAATGCAATATTTTGTACGGCATTTTAAAATCGGAAGAGGTAAACGATTCATGCAAACCTTGTAACACGAAAATACCAAAAATATTTCAAAATTCCCAACTAAGGTTTAGAGCGTATCCTCCTCTTTCAGTTGAGGTTGTCACCCAGACTACGGTTTACAAAGATGAGAACAATGACGATATCTGTTGAAATCTCGTTTGAAAACGTAAAATACGATTGTATAAAAAAATTCCTAAATAAAACTAAGGGAAAAAGTAGTTCCTTTCAATAAAATTGCAGAAACATCCGTCAGAGCAACATAGTGTTTTATTTTGCATCAAGGATGAAGTAGAAGGTATAATAAAATACGGATTTCTTTAGATACGACTTCAGTCAAAACTGCTAGAATAATTGATCTTGTCACCTAATAGCGTAACCCAGAAACAAAATAGTAAATGTGTTATGCCCACGGACTTCACATGATGACCGATTATATTCGAGCATCTTTTATCAATGTCAACTGTCGTTTAATAGATACTGCCGAAGTTTAGCGCTGTTTCACCTGGAATTGCAATGGATCGTCAGACAGTTTGAACCTTTAGGGGACCCCTAGTTATATGTTGCACCTAGTTATACCTAGCATTATAGCAAACATTTTTGGAATAGATAACTTATTTCATGAAGAAGTTAGAACGCCAATGGAAATCATTGTCAAATAAAGCACTTTAATGTGTGTCTTTTGTAGAAAGTCACTTCAAAGTTCATTTAAAACAATTTAAGTTAAAAATAAAAAAACCCCACACAGATACATTAAAATTAGTGCAAAAACATCATAGAATGAATAAAGAGCGAGCTTGATCTTTAACTGAACAATTTAAAGCCATTTTGTCGAATAACTTGAATANCATCATAGAATGAATAAAGAGCGAGCTTGATCTTTAACTGAACAATTTAAAGCCATTTTGTCGAATAACTTGAATAAAAATCCAGGATACTCTGCAAATCGGGACAAAAGGAATAACAGGTTGTACCACGATGGTACACGTGAGGTAACGTTGAGAAATGTTCGCATTCTACACTTCCAATACGAACCAGTTATGCCCTGCGTATTTGAAACATATTTTTAAAATGCAAGCATATTTGACACACAGAAGACAAAGCTTTCAGTTCGAAATTATACGAACTTTTACAGCAGTTTAGTGAAACGACAGGCAAGAAGAAATCTGAATGCGAAAAATATTTTGATATGTGCAGTACGTAACACACACGCATTTGCAAAAAAAATATATCATCCTAAAGGTTTCATTGCACCGGCACGTAAGTGGGTACAGGCACAGGGCACGGTAGTACTTAAATATACTGGACACACAAAGTACTGTACTACATCAAGCATGTATTGCAGGGACCAACACTTGCAGGATGCACTCATTATGGTGTTGGACCACCCATGGCATGGAGGCAGGTGGCGATAAGGTCGGACATGGAGGCATACATACGTCGGATGATCTCCTAGGGAAGATCCTGCCACAGATGGCGCAACTGACCCTCCCTCCAAATACGCCGTAGTTAAAGTTCATTTCATATAAGAAGGCCACATTCTGACAGTCAGTGAGTGGCAACTTAATATATTTAAAACAAAAAACGTGCCATTTACAAAATCCTGTATCAGCTTATGAACGAACGAACAAAAGTTAATATTACGTTGGCTATTCTGAGAGCAATGCCGAAGCACATCACACAAGCAGAAAATACGCGCATAAGAAAGAGTTCGTAGATTAATTAATACATTTTATTTTACGTGGTCATAAAACAGCAGTTTTTAGTTTTAGAAACGAAACTTCGTGATAAAATAGTAATGTATAGGTGTTCAAAATGAGATGCACAATAAAACGATACGTATCCAAATGTGACGAAAAATCCAAAGTTTCCAGACTCTCAAACCAGGTGCTGCCATCTTGTGAGTTAGAAGCGCACAATTTGTTGCAATATACCCTTCCACGTTATCTGTTATCCATATCCCGAACTACAACCAGAAACATATTATAGTTTTGTTGTTTAAAATAATGTATTTACGCTCATATTATTTTCTTAGTTTCCTACGTACGACAAAAATAGCTGTCTCTTTCGTTACGCTGACTATAGAAGAAAAAGTTTTATCAAAAAGACTCAGAGCATCTTATTTCACATTACGGCTCAATATAGCCTACATATAGAGAAATTACGCAAATTATTGGCACATTTCTTTACTTAAAATTAGTCATATCTTCACGCACAAAAAAACTTAAATATTAGGTTCGCACAAAAGAATTAGTTCTAAATTTACTAGCACATACTAATATTGTGTTACGCTGAATTATAATGTTCATCCCGTCACTCCTTAAATATGTTATAATGTACGAACATATGCTCTATTATTATTAGCTATTTAAATATGTACTGCTAAAACTACGACGCTTTCAATGAACTTTATAACAGAGAATAGATCCAATATTTCTGATTTAAATTTATTGTAATGAATATTTATTCAAACACGTCCAAAATTTATTGAAGTTTTAATGAACCATAAAATAATATATGAACTGATTTAAATTATTGGTGCAACCTGATAAATAGCGTTTAAATCTTTGATTACGCCAATAAACCCAATTTTTAAAGAGTTCTAAAACGTGTGGGAAAAAATACGCTTTCACATTTCTTCAATTTTTATTTCAGATATTTTTTTTATGTGCGGCAAACTGTATGCATTTCTCCTCCTAAGATTTTTAATGAGTATCCTTCCCTGATAAAATATTGTTAGGTCTTTCCAGCAGGGAACGGTCATTTGCAAGTCCGAGTGTAACAGCTGACAAATGTCTTCTCTTTATGTACTTCAGTTCTTATTTATTCGGTCTTCAAGTTATTTTTTATGTCAATGAAAATCGCAGCGTTGGTTGCTTAAGTTTTCCTTTATGTAAATTTTCAGTTGCACACTTAAAATGTTTTATTCTTTATTAGTTTTAAGCAAATACTTTTGCAATATTGCTATTAAACTGTGCTTCAGCGTGTTGGCGAACCGAGATTTTTGAGACGCAGTNCCGAAAATTTTAAGACGCATCTACGCAACTTCATTAATAGCAGAACATTGTAAACAATTCATGCTTACCTCTTCCATATTAACAGGTAGATAATAATGAAATCATAACCTATACCATAAATTTTAGGGAAAATAATAGCGAGTACCTGCAGTATATTTGGTGAAGCAGTATTAAAATTGAAGTTACACTTTAATACCTCCCTGCTTAATGTCGTGGAGCCATCACAAGAACTACTTTCAAGTTAAAATGTACAAATATTATTTTAACTTGAAAACAGTAAACACAGCGTGTTTGAGCACAAATGTATTGTAACGGGTCAATCGGATGTTACATTTTCGAGCCAACATTGTGTTGTAGAGTCATCTGGTCTTTCTTGAGGTTACATTTTTGGAACTGGATTATAAACTTATTTACGTGCCACCATGTGCGTGTGTGGGCCAAGCCCGATCAGTACCTGCCGATAAAAATAACTAAGACGTAATATGTGTGCCACGTTTCAATGTCTGCCGGGGTGAAACCTGAACGCACGCCTCACGNTCAAGAATGTGGCCTTCTTATATGGTACACAGTATACCGCTGGCTGAGGTTTCCGTCCAATCTGGCCCCAAACGTCCTCGATGGGGGAGAGGTCTTGGGACATTTCTGGCCAAGGAATCATGTTGACATCACGAAGAAAGGCTAGAGAAACCCGTGCTGTGTGAGGTTGGGTGTTATCGCGCTGGAAAATGGGGGTTTCAAGCTGCACCATGAAGGGGAGCGCACATGGTCGCAGAATGTCGTCTTGGACGTATCGCCGCGCCGTCAGGATTCCTTAAGTTATCACCATTGGGGTGCGGGAATCTTAGGAAACGGCATCGCAAACCATGACACCTCTCGTTGGGGCATTGTGCTGCTCCACAATGAAGCATGGATCACAGCGCTGGCGAGGTCTCCAGACAGAACCGTGATTCGTCGCCGAACACCACTCGTTTCCAGCAGGAGGTAACACATGCTCGGCGATGCTCAGGTGGTAATGGTAGAAGCCGTAAGGGACACCACGATGACAAATCCCGCTCAGCTAGCTACCTGTATATGGCATTTGTTGACACAGGCATTATCCACAGATACCGTGACATGTCCCTGGATGGTATGCAGCGACGTCCGTGGAGTGCTTACAGCCTGTCGCACGATGTAACAAGATGTAACAATCATCCCTACTGGTGGTTTGATGGAGTCGGGGTCGACCCTAGCCTTCTCGATGGGTGTGTGTACCCTCCTGTTCCAACTGCGTCCAACAGCCACTCACAGTGTAGGCAGAACGGTTCAAGTGGCAAGCAATTCGCCGAAACATCCAACCTACTTCTCGGAGGGCGACGATGTGGCCTCTCTCAAACTCATCCATCTGGGCAAAGGCTTGTCAAATGCGCAGTCAGGGAATGCTGCCTGTCCACTGAACTGGGCTCTATGGCTCACACTGCTGCTAAGGCCCTATACAGTGTATTGCGGCTATGAATTATGGAGGGAAATATATGCCTACGGTGGCACATCCGAGCAAGTAAAACCGCATTAAACGCAAATGGAACACATGACGGGCTATGACGGTCCTGTGCGGCACACTTCGTAGTACTCGTGCGGTTCATTCATGGTAATCAATTTTTTTTAAAAAAGATTATATATTTGTTTAAATTTTTCATTTCTTTTCTTAAGATAATATGAGTATATTTTGTGTTATTTTCATGGGTGTATTCAACTTTTAAGTTACTGTTGGGTTCTATCGACAAGTAAATTATATCTACTGTTGTTGAAGGATTTAATTAAAGTTATTAGCACAATTTATTCTGTCCTTCAACTATAAATCTTACATAACTCAACTGCCTTTGTGTTAGAGCGCCATGATCCGTACTTGAGTAATTTGTAGCAGTTGAGAATAAATGCTGGACTTCACTACTTGGCGTATTTGAGAATTGTCTGACTCATCTGTTTAATTCGTGACAATGTAATGACGCAGTATTATTAATTTTCGGGATACGTTGTCGCTACTAGGCCACCTGAGTTATACAGAATGATGGCTAGTAGGTTACATAGTTAATTTCCTTTGGTACTGACTAAGAGCACCTGTGGTTGTTGCATTAGGGGTAAACAAATACTCGTATTCTCCGTTATTTAACACACCAGTATTTTATTTGTCTGTAGGTAACATAGGTATTTACACACACTGGCAAGACTGAGCCCCCCTACAAGTCGTAGGCCTGAAGGGCTGGTGGGCGGAATGCTATGCGTCGGGGACGGTTGTTTGAATTATTGACGTTTCTCTACTTATCTGTGACTGCTGCTTTTGGTGAGTTGTCTTCATTGGTAGTGAAGCTGGCTTCTTCCTGCGGCTCTGACTGACTCTCTCGGAATTCCGGGATGGTTTCCCGGGGACTTTGAGTGTGTCTGTGACCTCGGCTGGTGTCACTCGTAGGAGAGCGCATCTCCTCATCTGCGTCGACATCCGCAACGATCCGGCTCACATTTCTGACTTCCCCACCTCGGAAACTGCCACTACGTTTTCGGAGATTAACTCATAAGTTCTCGGCACTTCTACTGGGTTTGTCTCGGAAATCTGCACATGAAGTTTTGGCTGTGCCTGGGTTCTCTCCTCGGTGATGTCACTATTGACATACTGACTGTCTGACTGCTTGCCTTGTCGCCATCCGGCGCACAACTACGTCTTCTAGGGGAATGGCGCCTCTTGGTATGGGGGCTGCCACTCGTTTCCGGGAATTTACTCAAGTTCTCGGCACTGATCCTGTCACAGGACTGCCTACTTCCATGTCAACTTCGCCTCTCGTCTCGGCTGCACCTATCTCGTCTCGCGGCTGTACCGCCGAACAACTCCTGTCTCGGCTGGCGATAATTGACTCTGCCAGGGTCCGAACCCAGCCTCGACTGCCTCACCCGACTGCTGACTCTCTGCATACGATATGTCTGCCTGACTGACTGACACTGGTCTGGCACCTCTCGATGCATCCGAACAACTGTCTCCGAACAACTGCGAACAACTAATTCCGAACATCTGATTGTGAACAACTGCTCCCTTCCTCGGCTGCTCCTGAATTTAACTTGTGTCCCGCTATATTCATGTTAGCTGTCAGCAGTTTCTCGAGAGAGAAATCGGGACATACCCTGTGTCCTCGCGCATTTTTGGGTAGGATTTCGTGTCTCGTCAGCTGCTTGTGTTCTCCAACTAGGGCGGAGGGAGGGTGCGGCAGGACGTCTCGGGGATTCCTGT
>NQII01004608.1:0-46623 GCA_002778355.1 Clitarchus hookeri | reverse complement strand
GCTCCCCTGGTTCCTTCGCCGAGGGCCGCATATCAGCTATTTCTCGGGACTTACCCTGTTTATCTCGACTTCGGTGCTTCCCCGTGTGCCCTTATACGTCGGAACAGCCCCGAGGGTTTTCCTCCCAGGGTGTGAATACAGCGCAATGCCTATCCCATGTACCCGTCATGCGTCAACGTGGTTCATTTTCTTTCGCTTTGCCAGGCGTCGTAAAATTATCTGGTTCAAAATTAAAGCCGTGGTAGTTCATTTATCTTAGTAGTTAGTTTATCGGGCATCCGTTTGCTGTTTCGAAAGTCGTAGTTTTTTTGTTACGCGTCAGCATTAGAGATAGAAGCTTTTCCAAACAGCGTCGTCAGGCTTTGTTCGAGAAGTTGGATTACCTTTTACCTACGATGCAGTTCGGATGGCTACGCAGAAGCTTTCCAAACTGCAGGTGGACAGTTTTTGGTCTAGAGGGTTTGATTATTTTTACCAACGATGAATTTTGGATGACGCTGCTGGCAGATGTCGGCTGCCGTGCCTTTATCTGTGGATAGGGGAGGCGATAGGCCCGCAGCATAAATACTCTGTGTGTCTGTCGCCGGGGTATTAAATGTAACAAGCAGAAAGGAGGACGCATCGTGCGTGACGAATTACTCCCACACCGGAAAGCACCAGCGACCGCTAAATCTTTCTTCATTATTTTTTGGCATATAATAATCTAATCAATTCTTTCTGCCAGTGTGTGAGGTCGATAGTGTGCCAGGAGGGAACGGAGGCAAGTTTTAGAGACGTAAATTTGTAATGAAACTACTATGGCGCTGCTGTCTGTTATTTGCCTGTTGAACGGTTCGTACTCTGCATACCTAACGATTGTATGTAAAAAATTTCTTGGATTGATGAATAAAAGCACAGAGTAATAAACAAACATGGGACTTTATTTATATTTATTGGCGCCTTTAAAGTTTTATGCTACTACCAACTGAGCTAACCGAGTGGTAATTTCCAGCCGTCATCACAGACTCTGAATCATTACAAATATGGCGGCCGAATGCGCCGCTGGCATCACCACAAATATGGCGCCTAACTGTGGGGCTGCAATATTAAAAATACAGAAATAACAGCGTGGTGGAACATTACAACATCATTATTTTCAACATTTGAATCCTTCTTACCATATATATATACCTGTATAATTATAACCTTCTTCAAACATTTGTTTTATGTAAAATCAGAAAAAAACTATTAAATTATGGAGAAATAATTTTAATGTTCTACATATTTCTTACTTGTGAAAAGTCTTTGTTTTGAAGCCATCACTAATAAATACATACATGAACATTGTTCCGAAATGTATAATAACGAGCTTCTTTTGTTAATTTTCTATGCTTCAGATGGAAATTTCACTTGGTTTCGTATGCCCATCCTCTGTTGACGACTCAGTTGGACAGCTAATGTAGACGCATGGTTTCATGATAATGATAGCAAAAGTTTGGTTTGAGGTAAAGACGGCCCTTTTTTTCATTTTATTGCATGTTGCACAAATAAGAAATGGGAGGACGATGATAGCACTGCTATAGATTCGGAAAATATTAACACTCGGAGGACAAATGAGCTATTAGACCTGGTTAGAGACAGTGCTTTTTGTGAGTCTTTTATTCCAATCGTCGAATGAAAAAATCATGATCAGCTGCCTTAAAGCCATAAATGGCGAGCAGTTTGGAAAAATATAATTTTATAAACTTATTTTAACCATAGGTCATTGCGTATTAAATGTCAGATGTATCGAAAATTTTATGATCTTTCAAAATGCACTTGCTAAAAAAATTGGCTACTTTTACGAAGAAAAAAAAACAGAGTGAAGGTTTGTTTTTATTTAACATTTACATTCAGTAAAATGTTACAAATAAAATTTGGAATATGACCGACCAGACCGTTATGCAATAAAACCCACCGCGGATACTCTCATTTTACAGTTATCCGCTAAGAAAGTAAATTAGCGGAAGTTTCTGGACACGAGATAAAATAATATGTGCATTAATTCCGTCTGTAAGTCCTTATATTACACCACGATTCAGGAGGGTTTTCTATGCAATTACTGTTCATCAGAGAGCAATTAATTTTCCACGCATTTTAGTTGCTTTTTCGTGCATTTTCTCTTTACATACAATATCAGGTAACTCCTGTAGTTTTACCCAACTCGGTTCGGACTCTCGTTTATAACGTAAAAATTCAACTTCCCTTAGACACGGCATAAAATTCTTCGCATTGGTTTGAATGACTCATTAAATAAGCATTTCCAGCTGTGCATAAAAAATTATTTTTAGTCTGGGAAGTTTTTATAAATACTACGTAGTTACTTAAACATTGGAGCTTTTGAGCATAATTTCTGTAAAGTTCATTGTTCAAGAAACAGACAGTTACAGAAATAAATTTGGCTGAGCAATAGCTAATAACTTAACCAATGAAAAGACTACGGCTGTGCCTGTGCTTGTTTTTGACGGTACAAAAAGTCATAATTTCACTAANATAACTTAACCAATGAAAAGACTACGGCTGTGCCTGTGCTTGTTTTTGACGGTACAAAAAGTCATAATTTCACTAATTATGCACCATGATGTATACAATTGAATCAATTAGCGATATTAAATAAAGAAATAACAGCTTCTCCCAGCAGAAAATAAAGCCACGCCGTAATAGTATTTCACGTTTACTCGCACCGTTNAATAAAGAAATAACAGCTTCTCCCAGCAGAAAATAAAGCCACGCCGTAATAGTATTTCACGTTTACTCGCACCGTTGTTAACTTATTTACCTATTTAGCCTTTACATAAATCGAAAAATGCCTTGCAAAATAAAATCTACAGAAATTCACCTGGCCAATTCTTTAGCGAACAAAAATTTGCTTTAGGTACCACTAAACTGATTGTTAATGATTACATATAAAGTGTTTAATTTTTTGCGGTCACAAACCAACAGGATTTTATCCTTATAAATAGTTTTGTGTTCCTCACAATAAAAAAAGTATGTAAAAATATTTGCACAAAAAATTTTTTCAACTGCCTTATTTTTTTTTTTATGTGAGTAGAGTAATAGTTTATGAGCATATACTGAAGAATTTCGCTAAGCGTATTTGCGCTTCGCGTGATATAATGGAAATTTCATGTGACCTTAAGTATTTTATTTTTTTTATATTTTGCTCGTGTTTCGGATTTTTTATCACACGATCCGACATTTTAAGAAATGTAAATAATTATGACTCTGGCCAATACAAATATTCGTAGTCTAGTAATTTTGAGNCACTCACAGTGTAGGCAGAACGGTTCAAGTGGCAAGCAATTCGCCGAAACATCCAACCTACTTCTCGGAGGGCGACTATGTGGCCTCTCTCAAACTCATCCATCTGGGCAAAGGCTTGTCAAATGCACAGTCATGGAATGCTGCCTGTCCACTGAACTGGACTCTATGGCTCACACTGCTGCTAAGGCCCTATACAGTGTATTGCGGCTATGAATTATGGAGGGAAATATATACCTATGGTGGCACATCCGAGCAAGTAAAACCGCATTAAACGCAAATGGAACACATGACGGGCTATGACGGTCCTGTGCGGCACACTTTGTAGTACTCGTGCGGTTCATTCATGGTAATCAATTTTTTTTAAAAAAGATTATATATTTGTTTAAATTTTTCATTTCTTTTCTTAAGATAATATGAGTATATTTTGTGTTATTTTCATGGGTGTATTCAACTTTTAAGTTACTGTTGGGTTCTATCGACAAGTAAATTATATCTACTGTTGTTGAAGGATTTAATTAAATTTATTAGCCCTATTTATTCTGTCCTTTAACTATAAATCTTACATAACTCAACTGCCTTTGTGTTAGAGCGCCATGATCCGTACTTGAGTAATTTGTAGCAGTTGAGACTAAATGCTGGACTTCACCACTTGGCGTACTTGAGAATGGTCTGACTCATCTGTTTAATTCGTGACAATGTAATGACGCAGTATTATTAATTTTCGGGATACGTGGTTCATTATCTTTCGCTTTGCCAGGCGTCGTTAAATTGTTATCTGGTTCAAAATTAAAGCCGTGGTAGTTCGTTTATCGTAGTAGTTTGTTTATCGGGAATCCGTTTACCGTTTCGAAAGTCGTAGTTTTTTTTGTTACGCGTCAACATTAGGGATATAAGCTTTTCCAAACTGCGCCGTCAGGTTTTGTTAGAGAAGTTGGATTATCTTTTACCTACGATGCAGTTCGGATGGCTACGCAGAAGCTTTCCAAACTACAGGTAGACAGTTTTTGGTCTAGAGGGTTTGATTATTTTTACCGACGATGCAGTTTGAATGGCGCTGCTGGCAGCTGTCGGCTACCGTGCCCTTATCTTTGAAGAGGGGAGGCGATAGGCCAGCAGCATAAATACTCTGTGTGTCAGTCGCTGTGGTAATAAATGTAACAAGCAGCAAGGAAGACGCATCGTGCGTGACGAATTACGCCCACACTGGCCAGCACCCGCGACCACTAAATCTTTCTTCATTCTTTTTCGGCATATAATAATCTAATCAATTATTTCCGCCGGTGTGGGAGGTAGTTAGGGTGCCAGGAGGGAACGGACGCCCCTCCTGCCTTCGTATTTTCTTCTTCCGAGGCAAGTTTTAGAGACGTAAATGAGTAATCAAACTACTGTGGCGCTGTTTTCTGTTATTTTCCTGTAAAACGGTTCGTACTCTGCAAACCTGACGATTGCATGTGAACGATTTCTTGGATTGATGAATAAAAGTACAGAGTAATAAACAAACGTGGGACTTTATTTGTATTTATTGGCGCCTTTAAAGTTTCATGCTACTACCAACTGAGCTAATCGAGTGGTAATTTCCAGCCGTCATCACAGACTGTGAATCATTACAAATATGGCGGCCGAATGCGCCGCTGGCATCACCACAAATATGGCGCCTAACTGTGGGGCTGCAATATTATAAATACGGCAATAGCGTGGTGGAACATTACAACATCATTATTGTCAACAGTTGAATCCTTCTTACCATATATACATATATGGTAAGAACAAATTATACAGGAATATATATATATGCTTCAAAAGAAAGACTTTTCACAAGTAAGAAATACGTAGAAAATTAAAATTATATCTCCATAATTCAGTAGTTTTTTTCTGATTTTACGTTTTTTATGTAAAATCAGAAAAAAAACTACTGAATTATGGAGATATAATTTTTATTTTCTACATATTTCTTACTTGTGAAAAGTCTTTCTTTTGAAGCCATAACTAATAAATACATACATGAACATTGTTTCGAAATGTATAATAACGAGATTCTTTTGTAAATTTTCTATGCTTCAGATGGAAATTTCACTTGGTTTCGTATGCCCATCGTCTGTTGACGACACAGTTGGACAGCTAATGTAGACGCGTGGTTTCATGATAATGATAGCAAAAGTTTGGTTTGAGGTAAAGACGGCCCTTTTTTTTTTTTCTTCATTTTATTGCATGTCACACAAATAAGAAATGGGAGGACGATGATAGCACTGCTATAGATTCGGAAAATATTAACACTCGGAGGACAAATGAGCTATTAGACCTGGTTAGAGACAGTGCTTTTTGTGAGTCTTTTATTCCAATCGTCGAATGAAAAAATAATGATCAGCTGCCTTAAAGCCATAAATGGGGAGCAGATTGGAAAAATATAATTTTATTAACTTACTTTAACCATAGGTCATTGCGTATTAAATGTCAGATGTGCCGAAAATTTTATGATCTTTCCAAATGCACTTGCTAAAAAAATTGGCTACTTTTACGAAGAAAAAAAAACAGCGTGAAGGTTTGTTTTTATTTAACATATATATTCAGTAAAATGTTACAAATAAAATTTAGAATACGACCGACCAGATCATTACGCAATAAAATCCACCGCGGATACTCTCATTTTACAGTTATCCGCTAAGAACGTAAATTAGCGGAAGTTTCTGGGCACGAGGTAAAATAACGTGTGTGTTAATTCCGTTTGTAATTCCTTATATTACAACACGATTCAGGAAGGTTTTCTCTGCAATTACTGTTCATCAGCGCGCAATTAATTTTCCACGCATTTTAGTTGCTTTTTCGTGCATTTTCTCTTTACATACAATATCAGGTAACTCCTGTAGTTTTACCCAACTTGGTTCGGACTCTCGTTTATAACGTAAAAATTCAACTTCCCTTAGACACGGCATGAAATTCTTCGCATTGGTTTGAATGACTCATTAAATAAGCATTTCCAGCTGTGTATAAAAAATTATTTTTAGTCTGGGAAGTTTTTATAAATACTACGCAGTTACTTAAACATTGGAGCTTTCGAGAAGAATTTCTGTTAAGTTCATTGTTCAAGAAACAGACAGTTACAGAAATAAATTTGGCTGAGCAATAGCTATTAACTTAACCAATGAAAAGACTACGGCTGTGCCTGTGCTTGTTTTTGACGGTACAAAAAGTCATAATTTCACTAATTATGCACCATGATGTATACAATTGAATCAATTAGCGATATTAAATAAAGAAATAACAGCTTCTCCCAGCAGAAAATAAAGCCACGCCGTAATAGTATTTCACGTTTACTCGCACCGTTCTTAACTTATTTACCTATTTAGCCTTTACATAAATCGAAAAATGCCTGGCAAAAAAAAAATCTACAGAAATTCACCTGGCCAATTCTTTAGCGAACAAAAATTTGCTTTAGGTACCACTAAACTGATTGTTAATGATTACATATAAAGTGTTTAATTTTTTGCGGTCACAAACCAACAGTTTTGTTATCCTTATAAATAGTTTTGTGTTCCTCACAATAAAAAAAGTATGTAAAAATATTTGCAGAAAAATTTTTTTCAACTGCCTCATTTTTTTTTATGTGAGTAGAGTAATAGTTTATGAGCATATACTGAAGAATTTCGCTAAGCGTATTTGCGCTTCGCGTGATATAATGGAAATTTCATGTGACCTTAAGTATTTTATTTTTTTATATTTTGCTCGTGTTTCGGATTTTTTATCACGCGATCCGACATTTTAAGAAATGTAAATAATTATGACTCTGGCCAATACAAATATTCGTAGTCTAGTAATTTTGAGNGCGATCCGACATTTTAAGAAATGTAAATAATTATGACTCTGGCCAATACAAATATTCGTAGTCTAGTAATTTTGAGAACAAATGCAGTCGTTCCATTATTGTGCTTTTGTCACCCACGTCTGATTTGCGCAGTGTTTTGGTCCATTCTTAGCCAAACTGCAAGCTACATGTAAGTTTTTGAACAGAAACTTGTAATTTAAAAATAGGCCTAAATAGCTAAATTTAAATACTCTGTCAGAATATTTGCTCTGACACCTTGTTACCGTTTCTTACTCACCAAAACCCGTACTACTACTACTTGCAATTCAGCACGAACGTCGTGCAGCACGGATGCTGCTGGCGAAAAATAAACAGTTCACCTCCCACTCTCCCAGACACTTCTAGAAGCTCTCTACAGCCAAATACTTCAGTCTCAACAACTTGTAAGACTTTATTTATCTGGGAAAATAAAACACTGAAATGTTTTCCTTTTGTGCGTCTGCTTTGTTGAGAGATCATCTCGGAAAACTTGCCGGGTGTTACAGAAGAAGAGAGGATAACTTTTCTACTTTCTTCCCGAGAGCTAATTTCCTTCTGTAGAATGGCTTGTTATAGATGGTTATGTCCATGTTTATGAAGCTCTTTAAATGTCAAAGATGTTCTTTCTCCTAACCCTCAAACACATTCAACGATAATAATGTGAACCACGCTCGCTTCTTCTGATCAGACAATCGGATCTGTGCCAATAGAATAATTAACTATAATGATATTACACGTTCACTTTTATTATATCGTTTACGCAATATTTGTTTGTATAGTACATGGGAAATAATAAAGACGCTAAAATGAACGTGTAAGATAAAGTTTGTCAAATTCGGTTAGGCAACTATTGTCGCACAAAAGAAATTAAATATGTTAAATGTCCGAATTTCATTATCATAATATAAAATTCTGCAATATGTGTGTATGTGCATATGTGTGTGTATTTTCCTTACATAACATCACTTTTACCTGCATTAAACACGTGATTACCTCGAAAATGATAAGAGCGAGTGAGTTCCAGCAAAAAAAAANAACATCACTTTTACCTGCATTAAACACGTGATTACCTCGAAAATGATAAGAGCGAGTGAGTTCCAGCAAAAAAAAAATACCTCTATTGTTCATTTGTGTTCTGTGATTCGTATTCTGCTATCAAATACTAGCAAAATTTTATGCTGTACATTTTTCGCACAAAAACGTATGTGCCAAATCATATTTCTTACACTTNTAACATCACTTTTACCTGCATTAAACACGTGATTACCTCGAAAATGATAAGAGCGAGTGAGTTCCAGCAAAAAAAAATACCTCTATTGTTCATTTGTGTTCTGTGATTCGTATTCTGCTATCAAATACTAGCAAAATTTTATGCTGTACATTTTTCGCACAAAAACGTATGTGCCAAATCATATTTCTTACACTTAGTAAAATACCTTCACTTAATCGGCGATCTTAGTTTGTCATTTGTATATACAGCTTCATTGTTTCAACTGAAGTACTTTCCATTTTATTCCACTTAATCCACTTGCAGCCCTCCACCTTTTCGGAGTCTTCGACAGCCCTTTAGAATTGTGTTAGAACATGGATTTCCTATTAAATATTTTTATATTTTCCAGTGAGGTAATTGACTGCATTAACGATTGAATATTTGCAGTTGTTTCAAATTTTAACCAAATGAATATGATAGTGTTTAGGAGACGTATAAAGACAAAATGACGTGACTTAAGAGGAAGATGCCACAAGTAAATGAGTAGCTCCTTTACTGTGAAGGAAAACAGACTATATGAGAATAAACATTTTAACAAAAAAATATGTTACCAGTATTAAAATCTTTTTCATAATCGATTTTATGTTTTCCATTGACTGAAATAACATCTGAACCACAGGTATTTCATGAATACATGTCCCTTAATGTTTCTTCCAAATAGGACGATAATTACATGAGAGCGATTTCGGTAAACTGAGGTAAAATTAATGTCTGTGTGTTTTCAAATAATTCGAAATTGAAGCGAATAAAAAATCAATTAAATTTATTCAGATAACGTTTTCCAGTTGTATAGTAGCATGAAGGAGTTATTAGTTCATATATTTGCCATGGCATGGATTTTTTTAAGGTTTAGATTAACTTAAGTTTTAATTTTTGAGAGCTGTCTCTCCCTACAGAATTTCATGGAATCAATTGAGAATGTAAAATGCAAAAATTAAATTAATATATACTGCAAAATATTGTGGTACTCCTAAAGGATGATTACAAGTGCTTCTTCGTTAATAAGACTCTGCGTCGTATTGAACTAAAATATAGTCAAGAAAATATGCTACAAATATTACTACCATGAGTGGTAATGTGACGCCAACCCCCCACAGTGCTACACCACACATTCGAAATTTTGAGTGGAATTTTCTCGAAAACGGTCTATCGGAGCGAGTTCAGACAAGAAGATCATTTGTCTTCATTGTGCCATGGTGGGTAATAATGTGCCTTGACTTTTTCTTTACCGCCCAGTGTTCCAAAGTTCCCTGCGAAAAGAGGAGGAAGGGGGACGATATGACCAACCAAATTTACATAGATTTACGATCTCCGATTCGTGAAACGTCATTCTGATTTTGGTCACTCCGTCGCAAGTACCTCCTGTAATATTTACATTCATGCATTTCAAAATTGGATTTACAACATCGCGTACCTTTCTTAATATTTATCACATGATAGTGTTGGCAATGTATACCACACCTTATTTTCCACAAGAAATAACTTCATGGACTTTGGCACATAAATTCTGACCCACGTTGTATATGAAGCCTTGTGACATTTTGCAAGTTTATGTGGAATATAAAAAGTTGTCTAAAATCACAGTCCCAGTGTTTTAAATTATTCTTGGAATGGCACAATTATATCATTTCAGCAGTTGTTTTGAGTGCCCCCCCCCCCAACTCCTTTTTACCAACGAGCAACAAGGCGCAAATAGGGTAACATGAAGCATTCAAGAATCGAGAAGGAATAGACCAAGGATTGTTACCATTCGCCATTCGCCTAGAGTGATTTCGGAAAACCCTGAAAAACCGAAATCAGAATGGCCTTACTGGGATTCGAACCTGGGTCCTTCCAAATGCGAGTCCCGTGATTTATCACTGCTCCAGCTCGTTCGGTAAGCGTTTTTTTAAATAAAACCACGTTTCTCTATGATTTTAAAGCGTCTGTTGAAGAACTTTACTGAAACATTAAGTACCTTATATAATTTCGTCTCACACTTCTATGAAGACAAACCTCACGACATATACTGATATATTTTGGGCATATTACTATATAATATTTCCATATTTCCTCTTTGTTATTTTTCTCCATTAGTTAGGAGAGTATCCAGTATGATAAACGCAAAGTAAATTCCTGTGCTTGGTTCAGAAATTTTATCTTGGGTATTTCATGTAAAACACACATCATTTATCGCAGTGCGAAGTTCTAGCTGTCACATTATCATATGTTTATAGTATCTAGTTTTATGATGCCCCAACCGCTAAGGAGGAAGTTTCAGGATAACATCCTCTTGTTTGAAGAGGACAAAAAGAGGCTAGTAGGAAATGTGATTTCAGAAAGTAAGCTCAGCCTGCGACCCATCCTTTGTCCTTTGAGCCGTTGCGCGTCGTCAAAGGCATCGAGTTCCCCTCGCGTTACAGTACGTTACTCTTTGTTAAAATAACTTGCCTTTCTAGGCTGCCCCACAAAAATACGCCCAACAGCTTCCTTACTTTTTTGTTTTTGTTTTCTTTGCGCCTGGGCAGGAGAGCGTGTAATAAGACTATTATAGAACTTGGATAGTGAAAAATTTCTGCGTAATTAGTACAGGAATCGTTTAAAATGACGATTGCTATCATCATTGAAAGTTTATTGTAAAGGAGGCAGACGACAATTGTTTGGCTGTAGTGGAAGGCCGAACAATTTTTGTTAATGATCAAAATCTTGGTAACCAGTAATTCACCGTCTCCGACAGTAATTTACAATTACTCGAGATGTCACTGCAGAAGTAAGTCCAGAGATGTTTGCAGTGCAGAATTTATACTGTACTTACACAACGAGAAGTAAATATGGTGCCCAGTTAGCAACTAGTATTAATGAATAATATAAATTCCACCTTCTTGTTGCAGCCAAATGAGTTGTATGAAAAAAAAACACTTTATCCAATGGTATCCGTAGATTTTTNATTACTCGAGATGTCACTGCAGAAGTAAGTCCAGAGATGTTTGCAGTGCAGAATTTATACTGTACTTACACAACGAGTAGTAAATATGGTGCCCAGTTAGCAACTAGTATTGATGAATAATATAAATTCGACCTTCTTGTTGCAGCCAAATGAGTTGTATGAAGAAAAAAAACACTTTATCCAATGGTATCCGTAGATTTTTATGAAGTGGCTCTTCAAAAATCATATAGTTCTAATTTTCATTAATTTTTATACACGTAGGATTATCAGGACATTATGTAAAAATGGCGCAAAATGATACTCGTAAATAAAATTTTACTAAAACTAATTAGGGAGAGCAGGGTAAAGTCACCTCCCCCCTACCCCCGGGGAAAATTAAATTTAAATCGTCTTCTANATGGCGCAAAATGATACTCGTAAATAAAATTTTACTAAAACTAATTAGGGAGAGCAGGGTAAAGTCACCTCCCCCCTGCCCCGGGGAAAATTAAATTTAAATCGTCTTCTGTTAGTAAAACAAGAATAGAAAATCTCCCTCCATACAATAAAGATATTGTACAAATAACTAGATATATTATTGAAGTTTTGCGAATTATAATTTTTTATTTAATTTTTAAAAAGTGCATACCAAATGACTACTTTCCCCTGCTATGTCGAGTGAAGGGCCAACTGACTGGCCACTTATATTCTTAGCATTCAACAGATTCTGAACCATCAAGTGGGGACCGAATTAAATACGAGTATGTCAAGAAAACCAATACAAACACACTTCGGCCATTGCCGAGCGTTTGGAAAATACGTTTGGCGTATTATTCCCGCTGTACGCTAGAAGCGACAGTGCTGTCGCTAGCGTTACTTTTCACGTCGAATAGCATTACATCTCATTTTTCCAACTGCGATAAAAGCACTCTCTGGTGGCGAATGTTTCAACATGTTAGTTGAAACTAGGTGGCTGCACACTTTACCTCTTGCACGCCACTACACAAAAACGTCTCTAGAGTAAAAATTAAGTAATATAATAAATTTTCTAAATTTTATGACGCGGTGCTTTTAAAACCTAATACTTAAAATTTTAGTCATATTATAGTAAATAATTATAAACCTACTACGTACTGAGTTAAATTAACACAATTCATCACATTCGTTATTTCAGTCATGTACAAAACAACAGAAACTTTAATAAAACCAATAACTTGTAATACAACCAGCTCAGATGCTCTTAGAACACTAATGACTTCTCTCTTGACTGTTTCAACTTCCCGCCACCAGACTGCAGCGCTCTCCAGTGGAGTAACAGCTGATGGCCACTTTGCGCGCACTGGTCATTTTATCTTGCTCTCTGCTGTACGAACTCTTTATGCAATGGACCTCGTATACTTGAGTAACCTTACTATTATTGAAAGCTTTTAGTTGCAGCTGTACTGAATTTGGAGATTATTTTCCTTGGGAAAGCACAGTGTTAAACGTCTTGCCATGAAACAGGGACAAGAAAATACGGCATGTGGGGCGTGTGGGGCGTGGGGCAAATTACAGTCGAAATTTTACCATCCGGCTCTTAGGGGTACAAATCACAGATGAATTTTCTTTCCCCGCTATAGTCTTCGCATATGTCACGGTATCGCATTTTACGATCATAGAGTTGTATTAAGTCTCCAGGTGGAGGATCTGTGTACACCTTAGAGCATTCCGGGTGTGCTCTAGAACTGGATTTACTGACTCGCTGTTAGCTTTTTTGTTTTCCTGTTTTTTCTTCTTTGCTTCTTGTTCTTAAATTTACGGGAGAGTTTGTGAGTGTTTCTCACCTTAGAATTATCTTATTCACAATGAAGAAACGTTCTCCTATTATCCTAAGAGAGTGCTCCGACTTGGTCTTGAAGAATTTTGGATGGTTTCGGCGAGACAGATTCTGACGTGGGCGAAGAAACACACTGATCTTCTTTTGATTGTGGAGGTCTTGGTTGTCCCGCACAAGACGCTCCTCACTTTGGAAGTGTATTCGTTTGAAGATGTTAAATAACCAGGTCTAGACGATGAGGTTCAATTTTTTTTAGTGGCGCCACACAACTGGGAATACAAGCGAAGTTCTGTCGCATTCTCGACGTCTGAAACCAGCTCTGTTAGTCTGGAGAGAGCAAAATCAGCTCCTGTGAATAGGTTATTAAAGTGAATATTCCAGTTGAGCTGAGGTCGAAGTCAGATACTGTACTCTGCGAGCGAAAATTAGCACGTGTAAAACATTATCTTGAGAAGCACTACCTGCCTACGTTATTGCTACTGCTCTTCATCTTTTATTGATCTGCTATTGCTAACGAACGTTACTGTTTTAACCAAATATCGGACATTTTAGAAAGAAATTAATACTTACAATTTAAAATAAATATACGTATTTAATAGTACCAAGCATAACAGAAAATCTTACGAAGCTTATGATTTATTAACGTTTCGTGGGGTAAGATGTTATTTGTGTAAACTTGTCCTACACCCAAATGTACTGCCTTGAACCACATGGCCACCAAAAAAATTATACCGTTGGCCGAATTTCGTTGTACATTTTGCTACCAGGTGGCGACAGTAAGTTCGCTACTAGCTTGTTATTGTGTGGTTGTTATCGTAAAAAATTTAAAGAAAATTTTTTTCTTAACTGATTTTTTAGTATGGCTACTTTATTTTATTGGAACTACTAGACAAACGTTATCTCACATTACTTGCCTACGTCTCAGAAATATCGTGGGAATAATTCTCATGCGTGTAGAGACACGAAACACAAACTTATTCCAGTGGCATTAACATGTGCAAAATACCATTTCAGATAAACCAAGTGCCATCTTGCTCCGGGTATTGTCTTGCAATTCCTTCCACTGATCAAATGAGTGACTGAAAGCAAGTTTCATGTCAAGGACATACACCGGCAATTTCTTGGAATAACAAGGGCGAACCATTTTGGAAATACAAACCCCACGGGCAGAGAAGGTAAAATGGAATGCATAACCTCAATAGCCGACCTCCCGGGGCCCAATCGTGCGCATTGCCCTCATACCTCAGGGGCAAAGTGGCCGACTTGTAGTCGGGGGGGTCGGGAGTTCGCGCCCCGGTTCCTCCGCGACAGATTTTCAGTTCGCATGTCGTGCACAAGTGTGCTATGAATTAGTCATCAAGTTGGTCTAACCTGAGTTCGCCAACCGTCAGAAACACACGCTGTCAAACGTCACACACACTACGCCCGACGGCAAATGTATCGGTCAGTATGTCAATAAAGTCAACTTTTAATAAAAAAAAATCTGTTGGTGCGCCGTCGATATGCGGTGCGGGAGGTTATGGGTACGAATCCCAGGCAAGGCATGGGTGTTAGTTTAAGTGAGGCCATAAGTTAGTTTGTAAGCCGTCTCCTCATAGGCCTTCAGGCATAACACCGAGCGACGTTAATAAGCCCTTACCAATACTCCAAAACCACAATAATGGGAGTCGGGCACTTAACGACCATATCGGTTTGTTGAATAATTCTATCCCAGATATGTCGAGCACACGTCTTCTGGTGTCTTCCGATTGATTTACTATTCGAATTACCATTGTCTNAATTCTATCCCAGATATGTCGAGCACACGTCTTCTGGTGTCTTCCGATTGATTTACTATTCGAATTACCATTGTCTTGCTCATGATGCTTCCCGTGGTAGCAATTACGTTTCTGGTTAGACAAGGCTTCGCTGCTTAACTTTCCAAACTGCGGATATTGAACTTGGAGAGCAGAGATATGACCCAATAGGATCATACAAACATTCTCTCTGATCTCTTAATTCGCGTTAGTACAANGACTTGGAGAGCAGAGATATGACCCAATAGGATCATACAAACATTCTCTCTGATCTCTTAATTCGCGTTAGTACAAACAGTGTATGTTATAAATCTTATATTTTTAAAACGGAGTGACTTGAAGTTTTTTCCTTTGTATTTGACTTTCGGACTGTGCGTAAGAAGATGAGAAATTTTGGCGGTGCTCGGCAGTTGAGGTATTTACCTCCGATGGGAGTGGGGTTAAATGAGTATGAAGGAGCGACGGAATGAAATGGTGGGGAAACGAGATTACCCCGAGGAAACCTACTAGCCAACTATGACGTCCGCCATATTTCCGACATGCGAAAATGCGTGCGTGACTCCACCGGGAATCGAGGTCAATTCGCCGGGGTGGGAGGCGAATCTTCTCACAACTATACACAACTGCTGTCCCTTTGTACTCAGGCCCTGTGTACTTGCCCTTAGTATAAGCTTTTCTCGGGTTATTTAAGCACTTTTCAAATCAACCTTCGAAGAATGTCACTGTTCCTACTCAAATATATATATTAACGGGCACGTTTATTGGCATGCGCTTAATTAAGTTTGTAGCGATGGAGTAGTAGTTCAATGTACTAACGGGGAATTTTGAAAGGTTTCAGTTGACATTTGTGAACACTGAAATTANGCGATGGAGTAGTAGTTCAATGTACTAACGGGGAATTTTGAAAGGTTTCAGTTGACATTTGTGAACACTGAAATTACTTCTTTTGCTATACATTTTTAATTCACATAAATGTAATAATTATCAAATCGGTAAAATTTTTACTGTTCTAATAATTTTACAGTTTTACTTCGCCGACGCATGAATAAAGTCACCAGGGCCTCGGCAATGTTAATTTTACATACAAGAGAAGGAAGCACAATGTGCATAACAGTCTATACTTCTTCTTGCTAGCAGTTTGCAGAATCCTAATCATGAGTTAATTGTTATGGTTTCAATTACGGAAATAAAATGTTATAATCCTTTTAAACTCTCTAATGCAGTAACGGAGTTCCCAATTTCCACATACATTTTTTTATTTGCTATTCCTTGTTTACGTACGTTTCTGGTAGACAATCGTGACAGTGGTAAAAATAATGTCTGATTAAGCGTATATATTCAGTGAAGTCTTTTGTTTAATTGTATGCTGAGAAATGAGCAAACGTATATGCTTATTGTATATAAACCAATTCTAACACCACTTCTCAATGGTGGGTTGAAACTAGTTGTGGTATTCCCTCACGTGTTAGTTTTTAGAGAAATGAAAAATATTTAACAACCGGTTTCATCAAAACAAATTTAAAAATTTAGTTTTCTCTCTTGTATGATTAAATTAAATAAATCGAAGGCTCTAACACGTGGACAAAAAACAAGCATTCTGTTAGGCTTGCTTCAGTAAAACTTACTACTTTCCAAGTGTAAGTTATATGCCGTAACCGCGTGGTCAAACGCAATCTGTTTATGTTACACACATTACCAAAATAATTTCACTAATTATATTTATTCCTCTCTTCTAATATTTTGAGCATAATGGAGTTTTTCTTCCAAGAAATGGGCGTTTGAATTTGTACCACTTCCGTAACTTTAAAAAATAATTTTCTGTTGAGCTTACTTATGTAATTTTTGCGCAGCCTTGATGGAAACTTACAAAATAAACATTTATATCCGTACGATATGTGTGTCGTCTAGAACTGCAATGTTGCTGTAGTATGGTTGTAAATATGGCGCCACTGTCTCTTGAGAGACTGTGTTTATTGCGGCCGTAATATTTATTCACGTGGAATGCATTCCAATAACGGGGAACTCTCTGTCTATCTGCAAGAAGAACGTAGTAATAACGGAACAATGCAAATAATAAACAACCTAAATAATATCATGAATACATTATAATTAATGTTATTCATTCCGCATTGTGATCTCCCGTTAAAAAGGCTATTTTCGCACGGTACAAAGCGCACGCACCTTTTTACAATTTCAACGCAGAGAAATTATGGTCTCGTGGCACGCGGTTTCTGACCCATGCTGCAGTACAGTTATCTTTATAAATATAGTACTTTATAAAAAGGGATGTATTTAAGTTGATGTCTTATTTACAGCATCCGATTGTATATAAATACTACTGCTTCAACGATAAAGGCACTGTAAACACGACGAGATGGAATAGAGGCAAATAATGTACAGTGCTGCAATAGAGAGAGAAAAACGCATAATTTAGAGTGCTTGTCCTTGACGTGCAATATGCATTCAACCATATTGGCACATCTGTCATTTATAAGGTTTGGTGGACGTTGAGGTACGGTTTAAAGGTCAGTTCCTCCTTCAGAAGTGAATGTCTATGGAGGTCAACAGCGTAAGAAGGTCGTTACTTTATTGTAATTGCCAAATGACGTTCTCATAGAAGAGCAGACGACATTGCTAATGATCTGATAGCAGCAACAAGGGCAAGAAATTCCAGGTAGGCTATATTGTATATTGACACTTAAGTCGGACCGTAGGCTTAAAGGTATGCAAGCTGCACATCATTGACATCTGCACAAAAAACTGGTCTGAAAAAGCATGGTTTTGGTCTCACGATCCCCTCTTACTCGCCCGCATATTCCTTGTGTTTAATCGTGGCACTGTAACAGATATCTTCCTAAAGTGTGCCAAGCTGTTAGGGGGGAATGGTGGCAATTTTTCGTTTATGGATGAGAATGCCCGTTCAAATATGAGAGCACTGGCGTATGACTACCTGAAGCAGAGGTCACCGTCCATTTGGAATAGCCAGCCAGGTTCCCCGATCTCAACACTATCTACTATAGCTGGAAAGCATTCGGGCGTCTTATTTCGGAGGCTTACAGTGCCCCTACGAACCATTGAGGACTCCACAAACCAAGAATCTCTCGAAAACTTTGTTCTCAGCTTGAGAACTCTTTGTGCAGGATACGTCACCGCTGTTTAGTGTGACTGCATGTCATGTTGGCCATTTACCACAATGCCCCACATCGGTGGCGGGGCACGGGTCGTGTCAGATGTCAAGTAGTGTATTTTCTGTCACACATACTTTTGATTGCAGGGTGCAAAAAATCTCTTGTGATTGTCTTTGGATGTGCTGTTTAACTCGCAAACGTGTTCGTCACGACCGTGGAAACTTACTAACTGACTTCATGTTTTTTGCACTTAGGAATATTTGGGTATATACAAAATGCCATGCTTAGATACCTGTCACTTTACTTTCGGTGCTGGTTTTTAGAATGACAGTATCAAAGGTGTTGCAACATTTGCACGATTTGGCAGAGAAAATGCGCGTCTGTAAGATGGTGAGGAATCATTGGTTTTAGCCCGTGCCAACATTTATCGAGCCCAAAACGGCACAATTTCGGACAGTAGTTATACACGCGGATTCCTTATTTATTTAAATTATACTCAAATTAGTCTAGTGTCGACCTGCAGATATTTGTTTNGCGATGGAGTAGTAGTTCAATGTACTAACGGGGAATTTTGAAAGGTTTCAGTTGACATTTGTGAACACTGAAATTATTTCTTTTGCTATAAATTTTTAATTCACATAAATGTAATAATTATCAAATCGGTAAAATTTTTACTGTTCTAATAATTTTACAGTTTTACTTCGCCGACGCATGAATAAAGTCACCAGGGCCTCGGCAATGTTAATTTTACATACAANAAGTCACCAGGGCCTCGGCAATGTTAATTTTACATACAAGAGAAGGAAGCACAATGTGCATAACAGTCTATACTTCTTCTTGCTAGCAGTTTGCAGAATCCTAATCATGAGTTAATTGTTATGGTTTCAATTACGGAAATAAAATGTTATAATCCTTTTAAACTCTCTAATGCAGTAACGGAGTTCCCAATTTCCACATACATTTTTTTATTTGCTATTCCTTGTTTACGTACGTTTCTGGTAGACAATCGTGACAGTGGTAAAAATAATGTCTGATTAAGCGTATATATTCAGTGAAGTCTTTTGTTTAATTGTGTGCTGAGAAATTAGCAAACGTATATGCTTATTGTATATAAACCAATTCTAACAGCACTTCTCAATGGTGGGTTGAAACTAGTTGTGGTATTCCCTCACGTGTTAGTTTTTAGAGAAATGAAAAATATTTAACAACAGGTTTCATCAAAACAAATTTAAAATTTTTATTTTTTCTCTTATATGATTAAATTAAATAAATCGAAGGTTCTAACACGTGGACAAAAAAAAGCACTCTGTTAGGCTTGCTTCAGTAAAACTTACTACTTTCCAAGTATAAGTTATATGTCCTAACCGCGTGATCGAACGCAATCTGTTTATGTCATACACATTACCAAAATAATTTCACTAATTATATTTATTCCTCTCATCTAATATTTTGATCATAGTGGAATTTTCGTTCCAAGATATGGGCGTTTGAATTTGTACCACTTCCTTAACTTTAAAAATAATTTTCTGTTGAGCTTACGTATGCAATTTTTACGCAGCCTTGATGGAAACTTACAAAATAAACATTTATATCCGTACGGTATGTGTGTCGTCTAGAATTGCAATTTTGCTGTAGTATGGTTGGTTGTAAATATGGCTCCACTGTCTCTTGAGAGACTGTGTTTATTGCGGCCGTAATATTTATGCAGATGGAATGCATTTCAATAACGGGGAACTCTCTGTCTATCTGCAAGAAGAAAGTAGTAATAACGGAACAATGCAAATAATAAACAACCTAAATAATATCATGAATAAATTTTAAAAAATTTTGTTAATTCCGTATTGTGATCTCCCGTTAACAAAGCTATTTTTGCATGGTACAAAGTGCACGCGCCTTTTTACAATTTCAACACAGTGAAATGATGGTCCCGAGGCCCGCGGTTTCTGACCCATGCTGCAGTACACTTATCTTTATACATATGGTACTTTATAAAAAAAGCAAATTAATGTATTAGGGGTGTATTTAAGTTGATGTCTTATTTACAGCATCCGGTTGTATATAAAAAAATATAAATACTGCTGCTTGAACTATAAAGGCACTGTAAACACGACGAGAAGGAATAGAGGCAAATAATTTACAGTGCTGCAATAGAGAGAGAGAGAGAGAAACGCATAATGTAGAGTGCTTGTCCTTGACGTGCAATTAATATGCATTCAACCATATTGGCACATCTGTAATTTATAAGGTTTGGCGGACGTTGAGGTACGGTTGAAAGGTCAGTTGATCCTTCAGAAGTGAACGTCTATGGAACTCAACAGCGTAAGAAGTTCGTTACTTTATTGCAATTGCCAAATGACGTTCTCATAGAAGAGCAGACGACATTGCTAATGATCTGATAGCAGCAACAAGGACAATAAATTCCAGGTAGGCTATATTGTATATTGACACTTAAGTCGGACCGTAGGCTTAAAGGTATGAAAGCTGCACATCATTGACATCTGCACAAAAATCTGGTCTGAAAACGCATGGTTTTGGTCTCACGATCTCCTCTTACTCGCCCGCATATTCCTTGTGCTTAATCGTGGCACTGTAACAGATGATATCTTCCAAAAGTGTGCCAAGCTGTTAGGGGGGGGGGATGGTGGCAATCAATCGTTTATGGATGAGAATGCCCGTTCAAATCTGGCAAGCACTGGCGTATGACTACCTGAAGCAGAGGTCACCGTTCATTTGGAATAGCCAGCCAGGTTCCCCGATCTCAACACTATCTATTATAGTTGGGAAGCATTCGGGCGTCTTATTTCGGAGGCTTCCAGTGCCCCTACGAACCATTGAGGACTCCACAAATCAAGAACCTCTCGAACATTTTGTTCTCAGCTTGAGAACTCTTTGTGCAGGATACGTCGCCGCTGTTTAGTGTAACTGCATGTCATGCTGGCTATTTACCACAATGCCCCACATCGGTGGCGGGGCACGGGTCGTGTCAGATCTCGTGTAGTGTATTTTCTGACACACATACTTTTGATTGCAGGGTGCGAAAAATCTCTTGTGAATATCTTTGGATGTGCTGTTTGAAGTAAACTGGCAAACGTGTTCATCACGATGGTGGAAACTTAAACTTACTAACTGATTTCACTTTTTTTTTGCACTTGGGTATATCTTGGTATATATAAAGTGCCATGCTTAGATACCTGTCACTTTACTTTCGGTGCTGGTTTTTAGAATGACAGTATCAAAGGTGTTGCAACATTTGCACGGTTTGGCAGAAAAAATGCGGGTCTGTGAGATGGTAAGGAACTATTGGTTTTAACCCCTGCCAACCTTTGTCGAGTCCAAAACTGCACAATTTCGGACGGCAGTTATACACGCGGATTCCTTATTTATTTAAATTATACTCAAATTAGTCTAGTGTCGACCTGCAGATATTTGTTTGTGATGGTTCTTTCTCACACGAAACGTCTTCGAACGTAAATATAAATAGCAAATCGTACCAGTTTGGACCACTGAGCCCATTTCCTACCAGTGCAGTATCAGCTAGTTCATTTAGTAGTATTGTAAGTACCCAAATTAATCACGCGAAAAGGAGCCAAAAGAAAAAATAAAAAGTTGAACATTTTTATTATGCAAGGAATTTGCTGGTCGTGAGAATTATTCCACCTTTAGCCCGCCATATGCTGTGCTATAGCTCATCTCCTTGCCTCACTCTTCGTACTGCCGTCATCTGGGTTGATCNTTTGTGATGGTTCTTTCTCACACGAAACGTCTTCGAACGTAAATATAAATAGCAAATCGTACCAGTTTGGACCACTTAACCCATTGCCTACCAGTGCAGTATCAGCTAGTTCATTTAGTAGTATTGTAAGTACCCAAATTAATCACGCTAAAAGGAGCCAAAATAAAAATTAAAAAGTTGAACATATATATATATATATATATATATATATATAATGCAAGGAATTTTCTGGTCGTGAGAATTATTCCACCTTTAGCCCGCCACAGGGCTGTGCTATAGCTCATATCCTTGCCTCACTCTTCGTACTGCCGTAATCTGGGTTGATCTTGCCCCTGGGAGAAGGCTGTACCCTTCAGCCTTCCAAAGTGGAACAGATTCCCTTCGGACGAGAGAGGCATTTTGGCAATGCTTCCGGCCAGCAGTAGGCCTCCCTTGCCCTTCTCAGTCACTCCGCCCCCTGTTAAATAGTCCTGAGGGAGGCCGCGATCCCAAACGTGTGACGTTACTCTATCCCCCCAACCCCCTCCCACACTCGAAAAGACGCTCGAGATTGGATTTCGTGCGCGGTTGACGAGAAGGGGGAAAGAGGTGGACAAGAATGATGTCGCTCCTCTTCTTCCGACAACGCATCTTCTTGCTGTCTTCCACTCTTCCGCCCTTAATGGATCCCGTGCAACGNTGTCGCTCCTCTTCTTCCGACAACGCATCTTCTTGCTGTCTTCCACTCTTCCGCCCTTAATGGATCCCGTGCAACGCCGCCTCTCCTCGGCGCTGCGACAGCTTGCGGAAGCAACTTGAATGTGAAATATCTGAAGCTTAACGCATGGCCAGTTTCTCACTTCCTGCTTCTTGCATGCGAAGTGTACTCACAGGAGTACGCAGATGGTAAAACCAACCATACTGAACAGCTTTGCGATCGGTTGTTTCTACTTTTTATTTGTTCCGGTGGTTCAGTCTCGGCCGATCGCAATGAAGGTGTTTTTTTCCCATGTAGTTTGTTTCTTGTGTTAATAGGCAAGCAGATTGTAAAATCCTTTTACTAGTATTTTCTCTATTCATCATACATTAACTTATCATCCTAATTAACCTTTGAGATCATTGAATGATCAAGCATCGATTCCAGTTATTGCATTATTTCGCGAAACTTAGTCCACCATATCAATCCACGCGTCTTGAAACCATACAGATGAAATATTTTTAAAAAACTATAACTTGTCTCGCCACTAAACGAATATCTTTCAGTAGCTTAAAAATAACATTTTCTCTAAACCACGCGATAAATACTCCTAAGAAGACTATGGCGATAATTACAGGCGTGGCCTTCTATTTCTCTTGCAGCCTGTCGCAGACGAAATATATTTGCCTTGAACTTCTACCTTACTACGCTATCAATTTTTGCTGCTATTTTCCAGAAATTGTTCGTTAACTTTATGATAAGAAAATTTTAAAGAAAACCCTCTCTCTAAAAGAAAAATTCATTACACACTAATTAAGAATATGTCAGAAGACACAGAAAAAACACTTTATATTAGAGGTGTTTTCGCATCGACTCGGCTAGTGTTGTGTTTGTTCCTCTGTAATGTATAATCGAAATAGATTAATCTGCTTAGCTATATTGCAAAGTATTTTGAATTTTTTAACAAATCGGATCTTTTACTTTTGAGTTCATTTTTCAAAGTAGCTGGCGAACACGTAATAATTCATGATTCTGAAACAATTTTTATTTTGGAACCTAACATGGGCTATTAAGAAAAGTGTATTCACCAAATCAGTGCTATAGTCATTGAAACATTAAAATAATACTCATGTTTAAGTGTAAGATATTTGTGTTTTTGTGCTCAACCTTTCAAATGGGCTTTGAAAAGAATAGTAATACTTAAGTTTACAGCTCTGCTTGGCTGAGAAAGAAAACTCAAGTACGTTTGCTAAGAAATCTATATAAAAAATTTTATTTTATGACCATGAAAACTCGAACCAGCATTGAAATTATTAGGTGTGAATTGCGCCCGGCAAGATGTCAGATAGGCCATATCAATCAACGTTCGTTGGAAAAACGTTATATTGGCAAAACTCTCATTTTAAAAATAAATGATTAAATTTATACATTCGTAACTCCGTATTTAAGAAATTTCTGGAAAGAGGAAAATATTAGTACAGTTATTACAAAAATTCTGGAAGTAAAGCAGTATTATTATTTTTTAATTAAAGAATTCGCATATTTTCATGCTAATTTATTGATGACTTTCATAATCTACATTTCCATACTTGAAAGTTTTAAACTGTTTATTAAGGCCGCAACCACAATTTATCCAAGTAGACACAACTGGAAATTCTATAAATAAAAAGTAACATTTAGACTGCACATTGCTAATAAACTGCTCTAAAAAGTTTTGCATCAAACAAAAAGTCATGAATGTTCCAACGGTATTACTCGGAATGCATTTCTATAATGGTGTTTACGCATTTTTCTAGCGTCTTTGTCGGATTGTATGTGTTCCATTTGACTAGTTCACTTTTGGTGCGCTGTCTCTGTGACAGCCGAATGTCAGCTTGTATACAGTCAGCGACGTGAAGACTGTTAGTGAGGGCATGACCGCAGGAGTGATCGGATCATGCCACGGCACTCAATAACAAAGTTACAAAGTGCTAGGATCGTTTTCCTCGTAAAAAGTGGTGTTGTACAACGTACTATTGCTGAAACTGCAGGGGTGTCACAAAGTGATGTGTCGATGATCTGGAGGCGATACATAGAGACTGGTACTGTTAATTATCGACCACTATCTGGTCGCCCGAGGGTCACAAAACCTGCTCAGGACCGCTATGTGAGAATTAATGCACCCCGGAGCAATACCTCAACAGCAAGAGAGATACAAGATCATCTCCAAGCAGCCTCGAGTGCACATCTCTCTGACCAGACTGAGCGCAATCGTCTTCAAGGCGGAGGCCTAAGTGGTAGGAGACCTATGAGACGCCCTTATCGCAACAGACAACATCAGCAGAACAGCTTGAAATGGGCACGGGATCATCACGAGTGGACAGCTGAAGAATAGTCCCATGTTCTGTTCACTGATGAGACGAGGATTTATTTAAGGCCAGATTCCAGAAGGGTGAGGGTGTGGAGAAGACTTAGGTTCACAGGCAAGGCGTCGTGCTGTGCAAGACGTCCATGCATACCGAGGTGGAGGAATCCTGGCCTGGGCAGGAATCATGCTTGGATGTCTAACGCCTTTAGTTCGTATTGAGGGCACGGTGACAGCTCGGCGGTACAACACGGATGTCCTTCAGACTGTTGTGCACCCTTACCGACAGGCATTTGGTGAAATGTTTCTGCTGGCGGATGATAATGCCCGCGCACACCGTGCAAGAGTCTTTGATCAATACTGTCAGCAAGTCGGTATTCAAAGGATAAAAAGTGTGATTGCCGCGTGCATCACAGGGCGGACACAGAACCAGAGTCTGTGCAGCGTATGATTCGCCTTGTTCTGTGAGCACATATTGTTTCGCGACCTTGTGTGTTGCAATGTCAGCCTCACCACCCGTCTCAACACCCAAGTAAATTACAGAGCTTTTATAGTTAAGCGAGGTGACATCATGCTTCGCAATTATGTGATTGTGGGAATTATCACGCTGGCTGATGGCCTGCTGGAATAATTTAGGGGTTTTATGGTGGTATGTGAGTCAAAATGCTCTTTGGCCGCTTACATTTTTGTCTTTCCTCAGGGTCATTGTCCCCAAGGCTACATTCATTTGGATTTGCACTGTTTGCACAGTCAGTGTAAAATTTTTGTGCTAATTTCAGGAAGTGTTCATCCAGTTTTTTTCAATGTTTTTATTCGTGATGCAGATCCACGACAGTACAGTACAGTAGCTATCCGCTGGTTCTCAAAACCTCGTTGTTAAGACCCACCCAAATATCTCTCTCGCTATTGGCAGGCATTTATTTTGTGTTATCTATTGTTTGTATGGATATTTGCTTCATTTGCGCAGATGGGAGCAACATATGTTATGACTGAGCGTATTAGCATTGTATATAGCAATACAGCCTTGTTTCCTGTTATAGTGCTTCGTGGATTTAAGATGCGGATAGCCTGGCTTGGGCACTGACACATTTCACTTCAATATGTGCCTTCCAGGTTAGCTTGCGGTGCGTATGAACGCCTAGATATTCCAACACATATTTGTGAGGAATCTGTTCATTGAACAGAGATATTTCGGAGCGGGGACCGATTAAAGACGCAGAGGGGAAAGTATTGAAAGAAATAAATTGGAAAAATATCGCAAGGGAACGTGTGATACCGTGTGTCTTTCACGCGTGCTAGCTCCCCCTCCCCCCTTGCACGCACGAGTGCATTCTTGGGAGGATGTTCTGTGCCGAACCCTGCTCCGGTCTGTTTCCGGCTCGGCTCCCTTCGAACGTCTTCAGTTACTCGCGTCACGTGCAAGGTGGAGCATGGTGGTCTGGGCCTTCTCCTTCGACTGCCTACTGCCGAGTGGAGTGGAGTAGAAATGTTTGGGCGGCTCTTAAGAGGAACCTCTCCCGCCATTCGCCATATTGTATTATTGGTTTTTTACAAACTTGTTTATACTCTTAAAAAAAGAAATTCCGCATGTGTGCTTATAGACAACTAGCTATTGACCTCACACAGCAGTACAGGCACATCAACTCAACAACGGACTTATAATTATGCCACAATACTGATTATGCCGAAATTTGGATAGATCAACTTTGCGACTTAAATAAGAGTTCGCACTTCAGTCGTTGTGTCTACATTGCTGTGTATAATCCATTGACGGTTACTTCGCCCTTTTCTGAAGCCCCTGCTAAAGTTCTATCTCCAGGATATTCCTCCACGTCATGCAAACTAATCCTAACTAAGTCTATAAATTTGCACCAAAGGGCAATGCACTGAATTCGTGCGTAGGCAGTTGTAATAATATATGCATGAGAACTATTTCTTAGTAGGCGCTACCAACACACACAATCTCTCACTGTTTTCATTCATATTTATTATAAATTAAATATTATAATTTTTAAATAATATATATGTTAAACTTTAATTTAACGAACAATAAGATAATTTCTTGTTAACAGATCTGTAAAACGCCTGTGATACAAGACATATCTAGGAAATAACTAATCACGCCATACATGAGGTGATTTTTCAAAGATTTATTTCTAAAATTGTGAAGAAAAAACTAATAGTCTATAATACCAATAGCTAGTTTTATATATGAGTACTTTCACAATTTTCTTTCTAGAAACATAAACAAACTATTAAAACCAACAATTCAATACAGCGATGGTAGTTTACCCGTATACAACCTGTCTACCTCGAGCAATTTTCCTCGGTTGAGGCCGAAAAGCGTGGGAACGATAAGGGCTACACTGTCACGAGCATAAAAGGCGTTATCGCATCTAAGCGCAAAGCTCTGAAATGGCATGCAGTGTTCTCGTCGTGCTGCACGCACATGTGGGACTGTAAGCTGTAACCCTATCTTTTTATTAGTGGAAAGTCTGAAGCAAGGTTTAGTACAGGGCCCTTGAGTATATTTGTATGCATCTAACGCGTGTATTTTGAGATACAGCACGTTGAAAAAGCCATTTTTAGCTTTGTTGGAGTGCTCTGAAACTGTGTTTCTAATGTGCACGACGTCTTGAAAGCAATCAGCTAGCTTCCTCTGAAGTGTGTGTTTGTTTCGTAGATCAGCACATTGGACGCGCGTTTAATAGATTCGTGAGAAAACGCATATTTCAAATACTCTGCAACGCAGTTCAAGCGCTGGGTAGGTGGGCCCCTTAACGACGAGGTCTTGATAGCCGACGAGGATGAAATGAGATGGGTATAGAGCCGTGCCCGAACGCAGGTGATTCCCGAGAAAACCCGCCGATCAGCGGCATTGTCTGGCACGATTCCCACGTGCGGAAATCGGGGACTAACCCCGCCGGGATTTGAATCCGGTTCGCCTGTAGATTTATGAGTCACGCCACTTACTCCGTTCGTCCACGTGTCCTGCTTGGCTTTATGAAATGTCCACTCTGCTTTCTGAGGTTATGAGTTCAGCTTTGATGAGTAGCAGATGTACCGCTGGTAAGTCCTTGCCGAAACTAAACTATTGAAAATGCCGCTATCGTTTTCGTAAAACACGAGGAAGGAAAAATTCATACTTGGGGCATCTATATTGGCAAAATGAACGTTAAGTATTATAGCCAACTATATAATCGCACTCTAAAATAGCAAAATAAAAAAAANTCTATATTGGCAAAATGAACGTTAAGTATTATAGCCAACTATATAATCGCACTCTAAAATAGCAAAATAAAAAAAAACTGGGAACAGGAAAACATCTATAGTAATATATTAAATGGTGTTTCTAAAAATATCATATTACAAATTTCACTCAAAATTTTCACAAATGGTTACAGCGCAGCGAAATGATAATTATTTAGTGTAAAAAATTATTTCCATCGCGAGAAATTTTTATAAATACACACCCGTTAATTATTTGTCTCGTAGAAGTAAAATTCTCTCTCGTTCTCTCTTATTATTATCTGCCTGATTTTCTTCCCTATATACCGAACGTTCACAAATAAAACCGACAGAATTCGGCAAGTGATTCCTCACAAAAAGATATTATCGAAATGTGTATAAGTATCATTATGGCCTAACGCGCTCCTTAAGGATGGCACGCGCCCTTGCAATTAGAGAAAAGAGACATGTGTATTGCAAATATCACAGGAAATAATTTTTTTTGGAACTCTGTGAGGATAGTATGTCATTAAACGAAGATGCACACCTATATCAAATACGGCTTCTGTCTTAAACGTAGTTCATTGAAATAACAGGGTTTGCCAACTTGTTGTTGCTTGAAATTTCGCTAAGCGAAATGACAATCAAATATTCGTGATATATAAAACATTACAACGTTAACATTNGTTGTTGCTTGAAATTTCGCTAAGCGAAATGACAATCAAATATTCGTGATATATAAAACATTACAACGTTAACATTAACAATAAAAGTGGTTTTGTGTGTGTTTCCTGACAGAGATGCCTATGATAGTGATGTGTAACGCATATTGGAAGTAGATACCTCGCTTACACCCCCCGCGATTTTATCCTCCCCGCGAGCGCCAACAAGTTGACACGCGTCGTGGGGCATGTGGACAGTCAGGACAGGTCAACCCAGAGGACGGATACTCAGTTACACGTGTCAAGGTTATGCCGAGTAAGAGCTGGCATATCGCCGAAGCACCTGGAAGGCGCTACATAAATACATAGGAAAGCGGGCAAAAATGCAGAGCCAAGCTAGAGTGGTGTTTCACTTTACTGGTTGGTTATATTGTCTCGAGTTTAAATATACAGAAACACTTCCAAGGTGTGGTACTCAATTTAACTAACTCGGATTAACTGTGGACCATGTCTTGGAAGGGGGGCCTTCTTTTGCCGACGACTTGATACTTAGCTCTGCTTGTAGTGCTTAGTATGTTGTTTGCTGGATGAGATTCGGCGATGTGGGCGGCCTTGGAAAGGCCCGCGTTTGGTGCCATCTCTCCTCGACTGCTGCTCTGGGTTCACTCCTCGACGCTCTTCTCCCAGTAACCTCTCGCTCCGACGTCCTCCCGACTCAACTGACTCTCTCGGCACGGTGATAAAAACTGGGCCCTTCTTCTCTTGTAAATTCCCTTATATCCACTCTAGGCTCTCTCCCTAAAACTGTACATGCGCCTTCCCTTGTTGGGAGAGGGGTGTGGAGGAGGGCGCAGAAAAAATAATACTTCATACACATGCCATGGTTCTTGTTGGTGGTGGTGGGGGGTGTGGGCCAGCAGCCCTTGGCGGCGCGTGTCCAAGTGCTTCTGCGTTTGGTGAGGGGAAGGGGCAGGCTCTCGTGGCACCATCTTTCAAACTGATCAGCCCTTCCTCGGGGCGTATCTCACCTTCTGGGTGGGTCGGCGATATTTTCCTGTCGTCCGNAAACTGATCAGCCCTTCCTCGGGGCGTATCTCACCTTCTGGGTGGGTCGGCGATATTTTCCTGTCGTCCGCCTTCCTTATCTTAACTCTCTTGACGGCTGTTTGCTTAACTCGGCGTAATGTGGACGTGTCTAAGTTCACGTGGTTTGCTAGAGGTGGGGGTGGGAGGTCCCGCGCTGCAGCGACACGTGTAATGGCCTGCACGCGCTAACTACTTCTGGCTTCTCCGCGTGTTCCTGTCGAAGGTGTTCGCGGGGGATTCAAATCGCGGGGGGTGTCAGCGACGTTTCTACTTCCAATATGCGTTACACATCAAAGTCTTTTAATATATTCAGAAACTACGGTGACTAACAGTACTATAGCATAGTGAAATACTTGAAAAAAAAAAAGCAAACAGTGAAAGAGTAAATTGTATATGAATATGAATTTCCTAACCAAAACTATGCATTTTTATTTCATGAGTTCTGCATTGTTTTACCTTCAAAAAATAGCTTTAAAGAGGTTTCAAATATAATTTTGTAGCAAAGTTACTAAAGAGCGTCATTGTAAAAATATGTCACTCTCTTATAGTGCATTTGTATAAAAGTGCTTTTAAGGCGCAGAAGCATTTAAGTCTTACAGCTGCAGTTCATATGTTTTATACAACTTCATCCTACGTTGCTTCCTTTACATCTCATTTATCCAACACTACTAGTCTTTAGTTATATTCGTAAATAGGTTTCAAAGTCCGCCAGACGAAAGTCGGCCGTTGAAGGACAGAAAAATAAACTGAAATGACGTGTGATTGTGTAAGACGACTCGCAGAATCCTTAATGATGGGAATGAGTGATTCTTGAGCAGCGTAATATCACACACACGCACACACGCACGCACGCACGCACGCACGCACATGCGCCCGCCTACCTGTCGCGATGTGTTTGATCCTTAAAAAACCATATTTGAGGAGGATGTATATATGAATCACTGACGTAAAAAATTAACAACATTCCCCCAATTCTATTAAAAGTCAAGAAAAATCTTTCGTCTGTAACTGTCGTCCGATTTTGCTTTGCTTGCGTCATATGAAAGAACAGTCTACTTGCATTTAGAAACATCAAATACAGCATAATGAAGAATTGTATTCAGCATCCTTGTCAATTTTAGATTAAAGAACAATCGTCACATAAAGTTGCGAGTGAAGTGAATGAGAGAAGAGATTTGGGCGGCTCTTAACATCGAGGTCTTGAGAGCCGATGAGGGTGAAGCAAGGCGAGTATGAAGCAGTGCCGGAATGAACCCGCTGACCAGCAGCATCGTCCGGCACTATTCCCACGTTCCCAAATCCGGACTCAACCCCCCCGGGAATCGAACCCGGTTCGTATAGTTGGGAGGCGAGTAGTATAACCACTACACCACCGCTGCCCAATGTGAATATTGGAGAACCGTTCAATATTAAAATCTGCTTTTCGCATTAACTCCAACCCACAAATTAAATAATTTCCAAAAAAAAAAGTGTCAATAGAGTTTGTAGTGTATATGTACCGATCATGTGCTTATGAATATATGTGAACGAGAATTCCACTAGAAATAACTAAAAAATCTAAAATGTAACTAAAAAATCAGCCTCCCTACATCAATTTCCAATTTGAAGTACGTCTATATTTCTAAATATAAAAAAAAATTAAGATTGTAATATCTCTAGGGCAGAATTAAGAAAGACGCATAAATTGTCAATATCTATATAGAAACTTAGTCCATTATAAAAACTAGGAGAAATTCAATAAGCCAACTGTTACAGCGCATTATTTTTACTTATTACTAGCTTACCCGGCCACGCGTTGCTGTGGCATAAAATATTTTGGTTCTATTCATTTCTGTGAAATTAATTGAAAGAAGTGTATGTATTTTCAAAATCTTTATAACTGAAGTACTTGTTCGTATACAATGTTTTTAGTTTTACCATCTTCCACGCGTGACATTCTGAAAACAATCGAGAAAAAAAAACATTGAGAACAACAAACTGAAATGTTCAAACAGACAGCTGTCAACAAAGGCGCTTCCTGACGCGAAAGCATGGTAAAACTGAGCTTTTCACAGATTTTAGTGCCTTTGCAAGTAATACAGATAAAAAAGAAAGGTGTACAAACACTCGTGGGAACGAAAGAAAGGTTTATAACAAAAACCAGAATGAAAATTGGTTGATTTTTTCGGAAGTTGTACGCGTCCGAACAAACGGGCACAACATTTGTATAAATATAGATTACTTTGAAATCAGTGTAAAATTTACGAATAGGTGGCAAGTGTTCTTTCCCCCTACATTGGTAACATCCATGTCAATTTCCATTTCCCCATTTAATAATGGCTCCTGTTCACAGTGTACTAGTGATCATTTCGCGGGTATAATCAGTGGAGAATATCGAAGCGCAGCGCAGGGTTTCTCCATTAATTACTGGGATGAGAGGTTTCGCTGTTATTGATTCAGTGTGAATCATCCAATTGTACGAAATTATTTTCTGTAATCATGCTTTATATATATGTCCGCAAGTATCTAATGTATCGTACAAGTAACAAACTAAAAGCAACAGACTATGTAACGTTTCCANGCAACACACTATGTAACGTTTCCAGGATCTAAGTCACGAATACATAATTTTATTTGAATTTGTACGATTACTGCATCATAGACGTATAACGTTACGTTAGCGAGCTGATCCATCTTAAAAAAAAAAAAACTATCGTGTCTTTTTTTAATTTTTGTGACTATAGTTTCACTAATCACGTGATACTGATGTTCAGAATAAAATAACACATTATAGCATCTTAATTAAAATTCTGTTCGCCTGCGTCTCTACGTAACGTCGAAGCATAAGAGAAAATGTTCGCATATATACAGGAAACCATATTGTCGCTAGCACCTGTTCACAACTGGTTTTAGAAGTTCTAAATATTTTCAGACGCTGTGATTAGCCGTAGTTGAAACGTTCAGACATATCAACAGCCTTTACAGTACCACGATCGCAGAAAAGTATTGCAGTGGCAGAGACCAGTGTGACTAAATGTGAACGAACATCTTTTAAAGTTCAGTCGCGTGCCATTTTGGAAAGGTTTGACAGCGTGTCCTTTTCCATAATTGGTTCTTTGGGAGAAATTTAATTGCAAAAAAATCTTGACTCGTTAATTGTTTCAACGCCGTAAATTTCCCAAACGAAATTTGAACTCTGCCGTTGCACTATGGGCTGTAAATTGTTTACTCACAGTTTCAAGTAATCAATTTATGATTGTATGGCTCAAGTTATGCACCGTGTAGTGTGATGCGAAGAACAAAATTTTGTTTCTGAACTTTTACTAATGTTTATTACCGGATATGTTGAAAACATATATCGTTATTTTTAAAATGGGTAAAAGGAAAATTATGTGTTTAATAAGAGAATAAATTTGCAACATGAACGCTGTTACGCAATGAAATCATGAATAAAGAAAGTTCCCTACATCTTTCTGCAGTGTCAACGGTACTATTTCCTTAAAACAAACTAGTAACTGGTAACATGTGTGCCAGGCTTTTAAATTTTGCCCTTTGAAAAGAAACCATATTTTTCCTTTTAGAAGAAAAATTAATTGAAATCATTATATTTTGCGCAGAAAGAAGAATTGTCGTTAAATACAATAGTTTTTGACTTAGCAAGGACCTAACAAGTTTAAAAAAAAAGGTATATATGTGCCAATTTTGAATTTTTCGACAATCCGTTTAATATTTTGTTATCATTGCAACACTAAGTTACTTGTAACTGGCAACTTTTTGTCCTATAAATCAGCAAATGGAATTACCTGAAGAAAATATAATGAACAAAAAAGCTCTGATTTATATACACATAGCTATACAATTTTTTTTAAAGCTGTATGCCTATGTAGCATTTTGTTATAAGCAAAGTTTTCACTACTTAATTGTAATAACAGTCACTGAGATGCCCCTTGACAAGTTCAGCAATATTTACTGTCGACGTTAGCTCTCATTACGTGGTTAAACATCAAATATATTTGCAACTGGCACAGAAAAAAATCTACGAAAATAAAGTAAGCTAAATAATTTTATCTCGGGTCCAAACGTTTATATGAGAAAGCGGACAATGGTGTAACACAATATCTGAGATTAACTAAGTAATGAAAATAAACTTATATCACGAAATTATATAAAGACTGTATCAATAAAATGTGGGCAAAGGATAAAATAGTGGTTATTTAATAAGAGCGGTGTTAAGTTCACGTTGCTCTCAATATAGTCTTAATTAAGTGCAAAGCCGTATTTCAACATGTTATTAATTGCCTGTATTATTTACCCAAGAGTTTTGCCCTAGGATTCAAGATAGGAATGATTGAAAATGCCTTCTTCCGACTCACATATTATTTAAAATTACTGCATTTTAAACAATTTTCAAAATTATACCCAATAGAAGCGCACGCCATTTTGAAATGTTTACGCAGTAAAATTTCAAAATACAACCGCTTTCAGTGGAAATCACATTCCATATGATTAAAAGTGGCATCGTGTTATAACCCCACCACGAATGCCGGTTTTTGCATACCGATACTGTAACGTAACAATACTGCCAAAATTTCATGTTAGCCACCCGACCATTGTGAGCAAACACAAGTTTCCATTTTTTTTTTAAGGCACGGTCGCCGTTAATTCGAGCTCCCGTGATTCAATTTCGGCGTGAGCGAAATTTTCCTCAACGTCAAGGCAATGAAGCCCGTCTCTTTTCATCTCGACGGGCTGGAGCGGGACATGACAGGCGAACGGGAGCAATTTTCGGCCAGCAGTCGCCGACGCGGGTGAGCAATGGAGGTTGCTGAAAGAAGAAGGAGAAGCATGAGAGGCGTGGCTGGGAAGGTTATTCCTTGTTTATCATGGTAAACGCCTGCCGACGAGGGAGAAGTCGGGGCAACCGCCTAAGTGCGAATATATTGTGGCGCAAAATATCTCGCGCGCCGCAGTTTCAAAGGAGAGCGGGTGGCCGATAGTGGACGGACGTCAATAAAAAAAGGACGTATTTCGCGTCTTCAAAGTATTCGTCTACTCGGTGTATGAACTGCGCTGTAGTATGTTTGAAGTATTGATGTTTTTGACGAAACTATTAAACGCGTCTCCCAATATACATATTTACCTGCGGGAAGAAAACATACTACAAACGAGGAGGGATTGGTACTTTAAAGATACCACGCATGCTATAATGTAAAAAAAAAACTGATTTCTCTGACTGCCGTATGTGAAAACATAGTACCCACAATAGTGAAACTGAGAGGGGTTTCTACTGTACTTTTCTACAGATTTTCCATCAATAAAATTATAGGGTGACCACTGAAGTGACACTGGTTTCTCGCAACACGACGAGAACACTGCACGCCTGTTGAAAGCCATTAGTGTAGCAGCGATGACTACCACGATATACACTGAAGAGCCAAAAAAACTGGTATAGGCGTGCGTATGCAAATAACAGAGGTATGGAACCAATCAGAGTAACGCGATGCGGTCGGCAGCTAGATCGGTTACTGCTGCTACAATGGCAGGTTATCAAGATTTAAGTGAGTTCGTACGTGGTGTTATAGTCGGCGCACGAGAGATGGGACATAGCATCTCCGAGGTAGCGATAACATTTGGTTGTTCGCGTACGACCATTTCACGAGTGTACCGTGAATATCGGGATTCCGGTAAAACATCACATCTTTGATATAGCTGCTGCCGGAAAAATATCGTGAAAGAACGGGACAAATGACGACTGACGAGAATCATTAAACGTGACAGACGTGCAACCCTTTCTCAAATTGGCGCAGATTGGATTTTTTGACTGCCCTGCAGGATTCATAGTGAGAATTGCCTCCTGCATACCTTCAGACATCAGTTGAGTCCATGCCACGTCGTCTTGCGGCACTTCTGTGAGCTTGGGAGGAAGGGGGGGGGGGAAGGCTACACAATATTAGGCAGGTGTGCCAGTTTTTTTGGCACTTGAGTGTATATTATATATACATTTTATATTTCTCTTTGTTGCGAACAATGAAAGTCTCCAAAACATATATACGTCTTTTTTCAGAATGTGATTTTCTTAACAAGGCCTTTATTATGGCCAACGTCTCTATTTTAATCTTAGTTTAACACTGCCATAAAAATGTTATTTACTCTCTTGACACCAGAAAATACAGGACGTACTCATTACTCGCATTTAAGAAACTGTACCAGACCTTTACTGTATTCTCAGTAAAATGACACATGCGGAACGTCTTCTTGTTTTTTTGCATATTAATTTTCAGACACGCAGTCTTTGCAAATGATGACCAAGCTTTTTGTTTCGTGTTTTTCTCTGAGGTGTCAGTTGTCCGGACATACAGTACATTCGTCTTTTTCGCGTTTACGCGTGTCTCGGGAGATAAATGTAATGTGAATAAGACTTTTTGCCATAAAATATTTTAAAAATTATCTAAGCACGACTAGTTTTGTTTTTATAACATTAAGCTTATTCTAAGAGAAAAGAAAATCGTGGAAATTTTCAAAAACCGCTTTCCTGCGCCGTTTCCTTAACGGGCAGGAGAAAAATAAAACTTTCAAGTCGTAGTTTAATCTATAGGCTTTCATCGTGTGTAATACAATTCTACTATTACACATATAATTTGCATAGGAAAGTGTAAAAGTGGACGCACTGCACGCGAGTTCAGCGCCTTGCGCGTAGGGGCAACGGGGCGCCCATCGCGCGTGTTATTGTCACCCTTACCGCTGCGCCTTGAAAGAGAAAAAAAAAAATATTGAGTTGCGGATCGGTTTCTACTGACTTGCTGTTGATTCATAAGTATTCCTTGTATTTGGAACTGGAAAGGGCTTATTAACGTGCCTTGGTGTTATACCTGAAGACTTATCAGGGTTCGGCTTACAATCTAACATATTACAAAACTAACACACATGCTTTAACTAGGTTCGAACCTAGAACCTCCCGCTCCCCAAAGCGGCGGCGCATCAACCGACTGCGCTACGGGAGGTTGGGTATTCCTTGTGCTTCTTTCCTAAATATTACATTATGTAATATAAATATCAAATTTATGAGAAATTCATCCGCTAATAGTTTTGAAATATAACGTCGCCTTTCTAATACATTTACCGTATCTACAGGTTGTTCGGAAATTATTAAACACCGCAACTGCGGGAGGTGATTCCTTATGAAAAATAAAGTCGATAATATATAGGACACAGTATACCTAAACGGAAATTTAACGGAGATATGAGCAAATGAAGTTGGGTTTTGAAAACGTATTTTTGCCGAATGCCTTGTACGACACCTACAACGTCTGCAGCAGAAAGGTGACTTACGCTTCCCACGTTGCAGAGACACATGCGTAATACTGGCCGTCCTCGGTCTGTGCTCACTGTTCGGCTTGAGGAAGTGATGAGTTAGCACATCAACAACATGTCCTCCACTAGTACACGCTCCATAGCGCGCCAAATGGGTGTGTTCCATTCGACCGTGTGGGACGTACTGTGGGTAAATCACCGCCATCCCTACCGCTGGCAGAAAGTACAAGGCATTCAGCGAAAATACGTTTTCAACCCCCAATTTTCTCAGGCACATATCTCCTTCAATATTCTGTTTAGGTATATAGTGTCCTATATATTTTCGACTTTATTTTTCGTAAGGAATCACCTCCTGCAGTTTAGGAATTTCGTTTCCGAACAGCACGTATAGCTCTCTAGCTTAAGCAAATATAAGTGGTCAAAAATAGGAAACTTTAAAAAGTATAACATTTATTTTGCTGAACACAATTTGTGGGTACCATTTTCACACATTCTATACTGATCATAATAGTAAATCTACACTGCTAATAAGGACGGATACACATCAGAATGTTATACTGCTTAAATCGGAAGTTTTCTCCACACACAAAAACCTGTGTACCTGACCTCTATCGAACCTGTGACCTCACGTATGCGAGTCAGGTATACACAAACACTGAACGAACACACGATTTCAGCGATTAAAAACACTTACTATTGCAAACCCAGGATCTTCTTCCGTGTTTACGTCGTTTCCGACGTTTTTTCTTCTGTTAATCCTGTGTATATCCAATAATGTTTTTAATGCCACACAATCTTATTCCAAAGTTAGAAAGCCACGAAACTGTAAATTGCTACAGACGAAGTTATATTGCCGAAAATATATATTCTTGTTTTTTCATGCTTACACGTACCAACATTGCTCAATGCTCATTAATCTCTTTGCGTGTACATTTATTTGTATTGTTCGTGTCGAGTGTTGTAAAAGATAACATTTTCGGTATGGCATATACTTGTTTATTATGTACCCCCCTCTCCACCACCCTTCAAAACCAAAACTCGAACGAAGCAGCCAGTAAAATTATTTATGTTTGTGGACTGCACTAGCAGCAACCAATCAAAAATGTCTGCCGTGTCTACAAGTTTCATTTTTCATTACTACCTTGTAGCCGGTTTCTCGTTGTCCACAGTACCAGACGTAATGTTTCTTGCTTTGTAACATGCTAATTGAATCAAGCTATTTTTATTTTAACCGAGAGATTAGTGATGGCGCAACGATTCTGACATAGTAAGGTTAAGAACTTTCGTTCATATTTATTTTATTAAATTTTACGATTAGTGGTGTAGTGAATAGCGACTTATGTATGTCACAACAATCCCACAGCATCATTTTTTAGGCGGAAGGATATCGGTCATAAGGTCATGGTATTTTTTAATTTTACATCAGCGGAAAGATACTCAATGGATATAAAGAAAAAAAATACCACGGCGTTCAAAAGAGTTTATTTAAAAGTGAACTAGCAATATAAAATATCGGTGATACATCTAAAATGTGCGATACAAGTGAATTTGTGCAGCTGTATACTTCGAAAATCAGGCACGGCACATGAGAAAGAAATATACCTCGTCTTTCAAGCTCGAGAAGAGCGAAGGTGTCGAGAGGTATTGATGTGATAGTAGAAGATGCAACGTCCTGGGGCTTTCTTTGTGAAAGCGTCGGCTTTATAGCAGGGGATTTGCAGAGGATTTGAGCTCGACGCATGTGGAGTGACGTGAGGCAAAATATTGACGTCCCTCGCCATAGCGTTACACTGTCACATTCCCGCCTGGCTACTACGGCTGACAGAAAACCTCTGCCATCAGAAAATTATGGTAGGCTACGTCTCAGGAATTGCGGAGTAAGAGGGGTCGTTTGGTAAATTAAGCACCCTACGACAGCAAATAAATCTGTATATGAAAAATTAAATATATCCAGCAAACATAAGTAACGTAACATCGCGATATTTTTTAACAATATAACCAAAATTTCTGGGTTTTTATCGGCATCTGCATTTCTCCATCTCTATAGTAGGTGCTCATATGACGGAGAGAAGGTAACAATAATTGTAAACCTTAATGTGAAAAAACAATAACAGAAATGAGATAAGCCGCGATTAAACGAAAAAAAAAAATGTTCAGTCGAACCCGCAATTTTTTTACTGTGACGTTGTTAAAAATCATGCCTATTAGTTGATTTAGCTTGATAGATAATTACATTTTAATTCCCTAAATATTTGGCGGAAGCGAGGCGGCTACTACATAAAAACCACTAAATCCTTGATTGTAACATACTATATGTAAAATGCTTATGTATATTAGGTTGTGTGGTCCTGAAGATATATAATACCTGAATTTCTAACACCATCATTATTTTGCACAAAAATATTAAAATTCCTATCTACATTTGAATACATAAAATTTGAAAGTTTCCCTTAACAGTAGAGTAGGGGCCGTAGGTCATATTATACGACCTTCGTTTCATTAGCACAAATATATCTGATCATTCTCTTTACCTCATTTGATACACTCATTGCCATAAAAATGTGTGTACTTAGAAGAAACCTCTGGATTCAAAACGAAATGTTATCAATACGTGACTGTTCATACACAGGAAAGGTGCAAATATAAAATAATTGTTTCAGTGAAATNTTGCGGAGTAAGAGGGGTCGTTCTGCCCTCCTGCGGCACATAATAAGGGTAACTTCTAATAGCTCGGCGAACAGCCTCGTGCTTAAATATATGCGTCCGTACGATCAAGTGTGGAATCAAACCAATACAGTATGCTGTCCTGCAGCAGATTTGCCCACAGTTCTTGCAAATTCTGTTCCAAGACACAAACACTTCGACTTGGAGTAAGCTTATGTCCTATATGTTTCCGCAAATGCTCGATGAGGATTACCATTTCGGTTACCCGATAAGCCACAGAAATGTTGAATAATAAAGTAAATGCACGTGGAAAACCATAAATGTTGCCATGTGAACGTAAGTCTTGCGGGAAACGGGTTATTGGGCACTGAGTCAGAAAATATGCCACATTGATGTTCAGGATGTCTTCAACGTACCGCTTTGGATTCAATAACTCTAGTATCGCCTTAAGGTTACCGCCTGGGTAGGCCGCCGAATGGTATGCAGAGCTCCAGCAGAATACGTTTTATTAAAAAACCGTCCAACGTGTCGGAATGAGGTCTGCTTGCGAATAGCATTTTAAACGTTACGCGCCTGTATACGTTTTCAGTTCCTTCATTTCTCTCTAAAGCGTGTTTTCGTAAAAGTGAAAATGGCTCGAACGGGTGTTTTCACTGTCATTTTAAGGTATGAATATTCCAGTACAAAACATCAAAAAAGGAATAGCGACGTGCATCAAACCTTTATTATTACGTCATAAAATGGTAGGGACTGCCCTGAAAGTCTCTTAGAGGCGCGTTATCGACGGCAAGACTGCACGCCAGTTCAGTGCTTTGCGCGTATAGAGGCTATGAGAGAGTTGCTGCGCATGTCTCGGTCACCCCTAGCGCTCCCACGATTTTAGGCCTCAGACGTGCAAAATTACTTCAACCAGGCGACCACCTTAAATCTCCCGCTTACCTGGAGCTTTTTCCTCGCATTTCAGGCCGATAAGTGCGGTAGCGATAAGGGTTACACTGCCACACGCATCAAGTGCACCATCGCCGCTAAGTGCAAGCCTCTGAACTGGCGTGCAGTGTTCTCGCCGTGCTGCGTGTACCTATGAGACGTTCAGCGGTGACCCTTATTTTATTGGTGGAAAGTCTGTTGGAAAGTTCATTGCAGGGCGCTTGAGTAGTTGTGTATGTATGTTTTTTTATATATACTAAACTATTCTACTTGTTAAGCCATACCGATCAAACACTGGCTTCTGTTATTTTTAAATTTTAAGTTAAATTAGGATTAAAGTTATTAAGTTCATTTGCAAATAAAGTATAAAAAAACAAGAGGCAATGGCTTTTAAAGTTATTGTGTTGGGTAAGGTTTTAATTAGCTTTCTATTCTTATTATTATGATATTAAAATTAGGGATTGTGTGATAAGTCTTTATTCATAAATTTTTGGTTTTCTAATGTTTGTTGTGGGGAAAAAGGGGAGGACTCCCCATAAAAAAACCCCTGATGCACTGTCATTATTTTAAAAGTTACACTGTTATTACACTGATATTGTTGTTNAAACCCCTGATGCACTGTCATTATTTTAAAAGTTACACTGTTATTACACTGATATTGTTGTTGGAGATTGTTGCACAGTTTTTCTGTTTCAGCTGTTCTTATGGTGGCTTATGGTGCAGTGCTTTGAAAAAGCAGTTTNGGAGATTGTTGCACAGTTTTTCTGTTTCAGCTGTTCTTATGGTGGCTTATGGTGCAGTGCTTTGAAAAAGCAGTTTTTAGTTGTTTTGGCCTGCTCTTAAATAGTGTTTGTAATATGCGTGACGTCTTGTGAATTGTGTGTTCTTTTCGTAGGTCAGTATATGGGGCGCACGTTTAATAATTTTATGGGGAAACATGTATTCAAAACTCTCTGCGACGCAGGTCAAGCGCCAGGTAGGCGGGCCCCTGGTAAAACACCCGTTGCTTTCGCAAATTCTTCCGGTGACAGATTTGACTTCAAGAACGTATACTCCTATGTTCTTTTCATTACTGGACCACAGTTGCTTGGATACTCACTGTACGTCTCTTCAACCAGTAAAATACAAAGGCAAATGTAACTGGCCCACATTCAGCCCAAGTCGAATAAAAAGAAGCCTCATTTCAACAGTTGTGACTCGAGCACGTTAAGACCTGGGAAGTTTAAGCTGATGCTGTTGTTTCACTAGCTCCATGCAATGACTTCCCGGACCATCACGCCAGCGGTAGGCGTCGTGTGCCACTGTAAAAGGAAACGGCAAACGTACCGCTTACCTGCGNTTCCCGGACCATCACGCCAGCGGTAGGCGTCGTGTGCCACTGTAAAAGGAAACGGCAAACGTACCGCTTACCTGCGATCGTCCAAACCCTGGCATGTTGCTCGTCAACTGTGATTAATCAGTACAGACAATACGTCACCAGTGCGTAGCACTTCGCGTTATCTTTGCTGAAACCACTGCAAACGAAGACGATGTTGAGTTGTTAACAGCAAAACACGTAAAAAATACTTAGCGATTGCGTATTTTCCTGTAGTAGGGCTCTGAAATAGCTCCTGTCAGAAACACAATCCTTTTGATATCTGCCACATGTCTCTGGATGGCGGAAGAGGAAGCCTTTGGCTCTTTTTTTGGCCAGTCCGACGAACGATTCCCCCTGCTAGCTGACTGTCGGGATCGTCCAGAAGTGGTACAGTATGTATGGGCACCTTCACATGTCCATTACTCCCAAACACTGTACGTCTGCGAGTTTCAAACGCCCAAACGGTTCGGCGCACTATATACCCTGTCTACGACAGTCCCCTATTCCGCGCTCTCTCAAACTCTCTCAGTTGATCGTACATTCGCCTCTGTCTTCTCTCGTCATGTAAACACACCTGGCAATTATTTTCCGTATCACATCACATGAGATGGTCTGAAGACATTTTATATGCGCCATGTTAAGAGCATTACTGGCGCTCTCGTACGGTCGTACGGTCACGCACAATTGCAAAAAAACTTTGTGTGTTAGCAATTTACCAATTTCCACACTTTCGCAATTTCTGAATAATTTTCACAAAGTTCGTGAGTTTTATATGAATTTAAGTATAATACTCTATATCGATATTATCAATGGGGACACTATCATTACCGCATCACAACTGAATAAGACGCCACGTTTAGGAAGACATTTTTTGGATAGAGAACTCTATGAATCTTCTGAATTATTTCCGTCAGAGCAGCTCTTAAATTTGCAATTTCTCGGAAACGCTGTTCANGAGAACTCTATGAATCTTCTGAATTATTTCCGTCAGAGCAGCTCTTAAATTTGCAATTTCTCGGAAACGCTGTTCACTGAAGTTGTCCTAAAGGAAATCCCACAAAGTTGTTACCACCACGAAGAGAAGGTCATCTGGTCCCTGGGTATTACCTAGGAAGACTCTGAGAGCACACACACTCGTCTGATGGTGGCAGCAACAAACCTCACAGTTTCCTCCACCAACCCAANTAGGAAGACTCTGAGAGCACACACACTCGTCTGATGGTGGCAGCAACAAACCTCACAGTTTCCTCCACCAACCCAAAGAAAACGAGAGACATGATTAGGCGTCTGGAAAGAAATATCATCAAAGCAGAAAATTCTTTGTTAAATTGAAGTGTATATATCTCGTTGAATTTTTTAGGGAGGGGGACATTGAGGATGCCACGTTTTGCTTAAAGTTTGTGCACCAGTGTATTTCTTTAAATAATTATAATTACTTTTAACTAAATATTTTAAATTTATTTTATGTGTAAACATGCGATCNCAGTGTATTTCTTTAAATAATTATAATTACTTTTAACTAAATATTTTAAATTTATTTTATGTGTAAACATGCGATCACAAGGAATATTAGTTGCCGTAGTAGTCCAAAATTGAGACTAAAATATCAATCAACGTTGGGAAATATTTAATTTTCTGTTATTTTTCAGCTTACTGTAAACATTTTGCAACTATTTTAAGAAAAACTACAGTGAAAAAATTTCAGTTAATGATTTCGCTCATTTTTCTGCAAAATGCTCTAAATATACGGTTTATATAAAATAATAATTACTGTAACATTCTATATTTTCTTCATAGATTTTGTTTCTCTGCAGTGAGATAGAAAGGTTTTTACTAACAAAAGAAAAAATATATGTACACAGATTGGTTAAATTAAAGAAAGTATTTCTTCATTAGCAAAGTAAATCTTTTTGGAGACTTCCTAACCAACATAAAGACTTTTTCCACCTTTTCAAGCTTCAGAGAAGCGAAACAGCAATTTTCTAGAGTGCTTCTTCCAGCCGGTGTCAGTGGATACAGTGTATGTTTTTACTGACCTAATCTTCAGGGACATGTAGGCAGATTCCGCCTTCAGTGCCTCAGATTGCGGCAAGAGTATCAAATTCCACCTCCTATTTTGTTTTATCCAAAAGACAATTTAAATACATGCGAAATTTCGTTCAACTTGTAGATATTTCATTTCATTTTTAGCAAGGAAAAACCAAACTGCATACATATTGCAGATTGATATTTTAAATATACATTTCATTATTTTGGTATAGACAAATAATTAAAAAAACTAACTCACCTGGTGAAATGAGATGATCAACATCAAAATACCAAAATAAGGATGGCTTAGAATGACTGAAAAAATGTTCAGATGTGTACATATAAATTGATAACATCTCTAAATTCGAAGTGTTGTAAAAAATATTTTACAGGAATCTCCGTAAAATTACGGACACGTTGCTTTTCAACAGCAAACTTTCCGTAAATTTCACTGAACTTTTAGTGAGTTCGCGAACCCTCCCTGTGAATTCGTTAGTTAGTTTTCTCTATTTCCGGTCCAATAATACATATTTCGAAAATAAATCTTTCATTGCCTTTATGCGGGCGTATTAGCACGTATAAATATTGTAAGAAACTCAATTTTACTTCTGAGCTAAATTTTAACACGTATTAAAAGTTACAAAATCCGTAACTCGTATGACCTACGATGGTCTCAAAGCAATACGGAATAGAATTATTTTATTTGTAGAAAAGTTCTATACGGAGCTTTTTTAACTTCCAATAATTTTTTTAATATTTTTACGTGTTGCTTAATCTTATAAGTGCCTGATACTACCTTTTCATTTTTGAAATAATATGTCTAAGTGACGTGGATATCCCATCTGCTACAGAAACGATAATTTTATGGTTACAGGGGCGAAGAAAGCTTCGTATAAACTCAGTATTGTATGTTCCCGAAACCCGAAGCTATAGGAAAAACAGAGATATTTCATAACCTTTATTTACGTAGCTCAACTCCGTTTTTCGTAGGCAGGTCGACAAAGCTCGCGTTTCCGTACGTTAACGGTAACTTTACGTACAAATTTTCCGCTAATATACGAAATTTATTTTTTTATGTAAATACGTATACTATTTATAACTTCTGTTTGGATGTGGTTAGCTTTGTTGCTTCTTACCTCGGAGTATCTGGGTTTTATTTCCTGCAAATACAATTTAATTTTTTCAAGCGGATGGTGTGTATGGACCACCTCCATACTGCGAAAAGCAATGGCAGACCACAGCCAAATCATTTTACCAAGTTGATTTGGGCGGGTCATGTTTCCATCAGCAGCCTTCGGGAGGTCAGCTTCGTCATTGATTACAGCAGAAATAGCAAGTTTTGTAAAGTATGGAATAAATTAATTAAAATAAAACCTGATAGTAATTTCCAAAATGTTTATTTTATAAATGCCACGCCTCTGCAGTCAATGTGAGCTTCATAGCTTCATAGCTTCACTGTTTCAAATTATGATTCCACAATCTTCGTAGACATGAATATAATTATGTATTAATTTTAATAAAGTTAGGCAGCTTTAGCTTAGCGTATTTTAATTTCTGGCATTCCATAAACTTGTGGAAACAAATGCTGCTAATCGTAGTCCCTTAATTTTTTTTTATTTTGATGCAATAATTATTTTTTTTTTATTTTAGTGCGCTTTCGGAAGTTTATAAATTTCGGATTTCATTTCCTAATGTAAAACTTATAATTTATATATTTTTGTTAATATTATAATTGGTTACATTACTTGAGATCTACAAGTTGTAGAGTGTTACACAAATAGGTTTATGAACCTATTAATATCGTTTGTTATAGACACCGTTAATGCAATGTTTGTTATTTGAATGTGTATCACTTCTTTTGATACAATGGTTGCTCGTTCCTTATTACCACTGTGCAGTGAGCATGCTACACAAAAACCTTGACTGTTGTTGGTAGCAGTAAATTATGTTTGCAGGTTTTATGGCTATTTTTGAAGGAAACCGTGTTGAACATCCGTTTCCTGTTTCATACGGGCTGAACGTAAAGATTATACTCGGGTACGGCAATTTGTTATTAAATTATATGGAATTTATTTCATGTTTGATCAGTTCAGGAAATGCATAAGCTGAACACGTAATTGCTGTCTGAAAATATCTTCAAGACAATATGGGAACCTTAAGATATTAAACTATCAGTAACAGTATAAAATATTTATATTTACAAGAGAAAATTTAATAATTCAGGCTGATTTATGCTCAGCTCTTATATGGTCCTTCACTTGAAGCCTTCGTAGAGAAACAAGAGTTTTCGATGTGGGAAACACAAACCCAATTTTATTCGAAATGTACAAAATGACAACTTCCGCATGTTTAATCAATTCTGAGTATTTATTTATTTTACCGACGATCTACGAAAACGTTANCAAAATGACAACTTCCGCATGTTTAATCAATTCTGAGTATTTATTTATTTTACCGACGATCTACGAAAACGTTAAGCTGCAGGAATTGTCTGCCATTTTGGTCAAGTAAGGTTTTTTAAAGCAAAACAAATGATAAATGATATCTCGTATTAATGCCAGTGCTGCCACTACTTTAACTTTTCGAACGCGAC
>NQII01004607.1:182677-198188 GCA_002778355.1 Clitarchus hookeri | reverse complement strand
AAGTCATCTTTCACAAACCACAGACGCATCATACCCACCTCACCCGCGACTGAGGCAGTTGCCATCCGCCTCCAAGGTCGCCCATACCCAATCATCCTCATTTCCCTCTATCTCCCTCCACACCACTCGTCCCCCCTACCCGAACACATTTCCACCCTCAGTCGTGTCGACACTCACGTCGTCATGGCTGGTGATTTCAATGCGTCCCACCCAAACTGGGGGTGCCCTACCACCAACCGTCGGGGCACATCTCTGCGCCAACTGCTCCGACGGTCCACCTTATGCGTCACAGCACCCCCCTCACTCACTTATCACCCTACACACCTCAATCGCCGCCCCTCCACCATAGATTGCACTCTCTCGACTCATCGTCCTCTCATCACCGATGTCCGCACTGTCACCGCAGGCTCCTCTGACCACATCCCAGTACTTGGCCTTATCCATTTTCACCCACATACCCTCCCCCACTTCCTCCGCTTCAATTTCCGGTCTGCCGACTGGCTCGGCTACCAGAACTCCCTCCACACTTCCCTCGACCTCACCACTCCCTTCAATTCCCCGGAAGACATCGACCTCAACACCACCACCCTCACCACCGCAGCCAAACATCACATCCCCTTCTGTTCACCATCATCAGTACCCCCTCCGCTGCCTAAATCCATCCACAGCGCGCTGTCCCTGCGGAACCGCTTCCGCGACCGCTGGCAGGCAGCCAGACTCTCTCAGGATCGGAGGTCTTACCTCCTCCTGAGGGGCTGGTGTCGGCGGCTGGTCCGGAAGTGGAAGGCTGAATAGGAGATGGTGTGTCTGCAGTCCTTCCATTCATCAAACGGCTCCCTCTGGGCCCACCTTCGCCGCCTTAAGGCGACTCCCACCCGCATTCCACCCCTTACCCCTCCCTCCTCCACCACCAAGATGGCTGCCGAGAAATCGGAAGCCCTATCGGTGTTCCTTCACACCACCTTCACCTCCATCCTCACTCCCACCCTCTCTTCCTCGGACTCCTCGGAGGACGAGGATCATCCTTCACTGTTTCGCCACGTCACCCTCCCTCTTCTCCCTGCTCACCCCTCATTTCGCCTCACCACACCATCAGAAGTCTTCTCCATTCTCTCCCACCTCCGTCTCAACGCTGCCCCGGGAGCCGACTCGGTCCCCGCACCCCTCCTTCGTGCCCTTNTAATGGCGTATTCAGTAAAACCAACGCACATTGATAAATATCTGCTTACTAAGTCAAATATTTCTAAAAGGATGACTTCACTCTCTATTGTCTAGCTTTCTACCACCCTCCGCTCTAAATAGGCGTTTATTTTGTTCAACAGAAGCTCATAGTACACAAGTACAACTCTTTCCGCAGTGATAACTCTGGAGTTGTTTATCTTAGAGAGCCATAGATAAAACTTCAATTCCTAAATCTACACAGTTATACCAAATCGTTTGGTTATGTATTAGAAGTGTAAATATGGTGTAGCAAAAGGGTTTCACCGGGGAAAGCCCGTCATTTAAAGAGGAGTGTTCTGCTTTCTACGTATATTTTTGTTTATGCACCTTTAGTGTTTCTTCGTATATGACTGCTTACTTATTATATGACATTTAACTTGTTTATGTGTGTGTACATGTATGCTAGTATTTTATTTTAGGCTTATTGCTATTTTGTATATTGTTGGCAGTCAACAACTAAACCTAAACCCCTTTTAACTTTATTTTTTCCCTTGAATTAATGTTTGCTGTGATGGCGTTTTCTTATACACTTTGTGCTACTGTAAATATTTACTTTACAAAAATTTTCAATTATGTTAAAGTGTTTGAAATGTCTATAAGTGATCTTATTTTATAATCTACATTCGCTTATTTGTGGTAGAGCTAAGTCTGAATACATACACTGAACAGCCAAAAAAATTGGTACACCTGCCTAATATCGTGTAGGGCCCCCGCGAGCACGCAGAAGTGCCGCAAGACGACGTGGCATGGACTCGACTAATGTCTGAAGATATGCAGGAGGCAATTCACACCATGAATCCTGCAGGGCAGTCCACAAGTCCATAGGAGTGCGAGGCGGTGGAGATCTCTTATGAACAGCACGTTGCAAGGTATCCAAGATATGCTCAATAATGTTCATGTCTGGTGATTTAGGTGACCAATGGAAGTGTCTAAAGTCAGAAGAGTGTTCCTGGAGCTACTCGGTAGCAACTCTCGACGTGTGGAGTGTCGCATTGTCCTGCTGGAATTGTCCATGTCCATCAGAATGCACAATGGACATTAATGGGTGCAGGTGATCGGACAGGATGCTTACGTATCTGTCACCTGTCAGAGTCGTATCTAAACGTATCAAGGGTCCAATTTCACGCCAACGGTACACGCCCCATATCATGACAGAGCCTCCACCAGCTTGAACAGTCCCTTTTTGACATGTAGGGTCCATGGATTCATGAGGATGTCTCCATACCTGTACACGTCCATCCGCCCGATACAATTGGAAACTTGACTCGTCAGACCAGGCAACGTGTTTCCAGTCATCAACAGTCCAATGGCGGTGTTAGCGGGCCCAGGCAAGGCGTAAAACTTGGTGTCGGGCAGTAAATAACGATACACGAGTGAGCCTTCGGCTCCGAAAGTCCATATCAATGATGGTGCGTTAAATAGTTCGCACGCTGGCACTTGTTGATGCCCCAGCATTGAAATCTGCGCCAATTTGAGAAAGGGTTGCACGTCTGTCACGTTTAATGATTCTCGTCAGTCGTCGTTTGTCCCGTTCGTTCACGATCTTTTTCCGGCCTCAGCGATGTCGAAGATTTGATGTTTTGCTGGATTCCCGATATTCACGGTACACTCGTGAAAAGCTCGTACGCGAAAATCCAAATGTTATCGCTACCTCGGAGATGCTATGTCCCATCTCTCGTGCGCCGACTGTAACACCACGTTCGAACTTGCTTAAATCTTTATAACCTGCCATTGTAGCAGCAGTAAACGATCTAGAAACTTTGCCAGACGCTTGTTGTCTTATATAGGCACTGCCGACCGTATCGCGTTACTCTGATTGGTTCTATACCTCTGTTATTTGCATACAAACGCCTATACCAGTTTTTTTGCTCTCCAGTGTATAAGAAAATTTAATTTATAATGCTGGCCTGGCTGATTTTAGCGCTACCATAATACGTTGCATCGCCACACCACACCGCTAGGATCGCCACTGTAGATTGTCTCACGCACTTCAAAGCTACTGGTACAGATCTGTGCTGCCAGACATTCATTCCCTCATCCACACTCATCAGCCCGATGTCATTTTCATCTCAGAAACATGGCTCACCCCCCACCTCGCTCTCTCACTCCCTGGGTATACTGTCCACCGCAGCGACCGCGCAGGCGCTGGCAGTGGGGTAGCCCTCATCATAAAATCATCTTTCACGCACCACAGACGCATCATACCCACCTCACCCGCAACTGAGGTAGTTGCCATCCGCCTCCAAGGCCGCCCATACCCAATCACCCTCATTTCCCTCTATCTCCCTACACAACAGCCCTTCCCCGCCGTCCTCATCACAACCCTCAGTCGTGTCGACACTCACGTCGATGAGGGCTATGGATTTCAATGCGTCCCACCCAAACTGGGGGTGCCCTACCACCAACCATCGAGGTACATCTCTGCGCCAACTGCTCTGACGGTCCACCTTATGCCTCACAGCACCCCCTTCACCCACTTATCACCCTACTCACTTTAATCGCCGCCCCTCCACCATAGATTTCACTCTCTCGACTCATCGTCCTCTCATCACCGATGTCCGCACCGTCACCGCAGGCTCCTCTGACCACATCCCAGTACTTGGCCTTATCCATTTTCACCCACATACCCTCCCCCACTTCCTCCGCTTCAATTTCCGGTCTGCCGACTGGCTCGGCTACCAGAACTCCCTCCACACTTCCCTCGACCTCACCACTCCCTTCAATTCCCCGGAAGACATCGACCTCAACACCACCACCCTCACCACCGCAGCCAAACATCACATCCCCTTCTGTTCACCATCATCAGCATCCCCTCCGCTGCCTAAATCCATCCACAGCGCGCTGTCCCTGCGGAACCGCTTCCGTGACCGCTGGCAGGCAGCCAGACTCCCTCAGGATCGGAGGTCTTACCTCCTCCTGAGGGGCTGGTGTCGCCGGCTGGTCCGGAAGTGGAAGGCCGAACAGGAGATGGTGCGTCTGCAGTCCCTCCATTCATCAAACGGCTCCCTCTGGGCCCACCTTCGCCGCCTAAAGGCGACTACGNTATCGGCGTTCCTTCACACCACCTTCGCCTCCATCCCCACCTCCACCCTCTCCTCCTCGGACTCCTCGGAGGACGAGGATCATCCTTCACTGTTTCGCCACGTCACCCTCCCTCTTCTCCCTGCCCACCCCTCATTTTGCCTCACCACACCATCAGAAGTCTTCTCCATTTTCTCCCACCTCCGTCTCAACGCTGCCCCGGGAGCCGACTCGGTTCCCGCACCCCTCCTTCGTGCCCTTCCTCGAAAGGCCACAGTATTCCTCACTCGCCTCATCAATGCCATGTTTCTCCACTGCCACTTCCCCTCATCCTGGAAGACCGCCATTGTTGTCCCCATCCCAAAGCCTGCAAAGCCACCCGAACTCGCCTCATCATACCGTCCCATCTCTCTGCTTCCTATAATCTCCAAAGTCGCATAAAATATCATTCACCGCCATCTCAGCCACGCAGTCACCTCTGCACACATCCTACACAACCACCAATTTGGTTTTCGTTCCCACCACTCCACCACCCACGCCATTGCCCATGTGGAACGCGTTGTAGTGACTGGCTTCGCTCGACACCAACACACTGGCATGGTTCTCCTTGACCTTGCCCGAGCCTTCGATTCTGTGCCTCACCAACTCCTCATCACCCGCATGTCAGCCATGGACATTCCGCCCCATCTCATCCACCTCATCTGCTTGTACCTGGAGGGTCGCTCCTACCAGGTACGGGTGGATGGCACACTATCTCGCCCTCGCCAAATTCCCGCCGGAGTTCCCCAAGGCTTGGTCCTCAGCTCCCTCCTCTTTGCTCTCCACATCGCCGACTTGAAAGTCCCTCCCACCACCCATGTCGTTCAGTACGCTGACGACACATGCCTTATTTCATCCTCTGCCTACGAAAACCTCATCAGTGACGTCTCAGTCGCGGCCTCACATCTCTCAATAATCAACTTTGCACCCTTGGCATCGGGCTGAATCATTCCAAGTCCACCTCCATTCTTTTTTCACGTCATCGTACACCTGGGAATCTTCCTCCCAGAATCGCCGCCACCCCCATCTCCTGGTCACCTACCCTAAGGTACCTGGGAGTCATATTCGACTCACATTTCAATTTCATCCCACATCTTGATTCACCCATTCATGCTCTCGCCATCTCGAAAACACACTCATCCGTCAGCTCGCCAACCCCATTCCACCCACCTAATTTCCTCGCCGTCCGTTGCTCGCCACTCAACATCTACGCCGAGACGCCGCCGCCTTCGTCGATCCGGAAGCAGATGATTCGAGGTGACGACGGGACCGACCAAGGCTGACGTAGCACTGGACCATCTATCGTGCCACCCCTCATTACCCCTTATCAAAATCTAAACTTCGCCACCTAAAGTAACTGACTTTCATGCATCACTCTACACTTAGCCCATACCTGCTGCCTCTTCATGCGTGCCGGAACGCCTTATAACTGGCATGCCCCCTTTCAATACACATACCTAATTCACCAAATAATTATGACACCAACTCCCATCATCTTGAACTAGCCTGTAAGAACCTCCTGGTCGGAAGGGCAACTCTACATATAAACGTAAATTTGGGAACAACACTATCTACACTTAACGAAAAAAAAAAAAAATCACTCGTGAACCACCTATCCGATTTAAGTGTTTTTTTTTTAATGTATTTATTTATAGCTATGTTTTCTGGTCAGATTTTAGTATATATTTTGTTACGTTAAATAATATAAGGAATAGACAGTGACGATAAGAGTGAATCAAGTCGGAAATAAGTTTGCCGCCAGAGCGCTCTCTTGCAATACTCTGTCTAAACCGTTAAAGATGGAACAACATCATTTAGTAAAGAATTGTGTAGAATAAAAAGACGTAAAAAAAATTCCGCGGTAGTATATATATATATAATATAATATAACCTGTGTGTTATATTAATAACACACGGGTGTTATTAAAATAGACAACCAGTGGGTCGTGCCATATAATCCTGTTTTAATCAGAGTTTTCGATGGACACATTAACGTAGAATTTCGCAATTCAACCAAATCTATAAAATATGTTTTAAAAAAAACCTAAACAATAATTCTGTAGTCCACGCGAGTGGAGCCGCGGGCACAGCATTACATTGCACGTCTGAGTTATCACCCACGTGCGTCGTACATCTCCCAGGGAGGCTGTGTACTTGTCTGCAGTTGGATTTGTTCACGGACGTGGGCGAGCTCTCCCAAGTGATGATTGGTTGAAATCATAGACCAAAGATGCGGTGGACTGATATTACCGTAGATGGAATGTGATGTAAAGTGAATGTGGGGTAGCAGCAGCTACTCTGTATCCGAAATTTGGACAGTTTTCCTGCCAATACGACCATCAAAAACGACGTGGATAGGATTTGAGGTTAGAACACTGTTTATGTAAACAAGGGCTTGAGATGTTTGTTTACTTACTGTAAGCAATTCATAATGAAACCATATTAAATTCAAATTGGTATAAGCAACATTTATAATATAAATAAAAATGCCTCTCTTTTTAAAATTAAGATATAATCAATCACGTTCATCAGTGTTGACCATGCGAATTTAACCTCTCTATTGGTGTGGGATGGGTCAATGTTGGGTAGATGCGCATAAGACGAAAATCGGTCTACATCATCTTTAGTATATGGTTCAACCCATTGGGATGACACTAAATATGCCCTACTTTGGCGTTATTGAAAATACCGTATTTACTTTATACCAACATAAACATAACTTTATGAAATTATATCATTTGTTATATAAATTAAAACTCAATGATAATCATTCATCTAAATTATGCCAACTTTAATAATTAACCTTATTTTAACAAAATGTGTTGATATCACATTTGATTTTTTGCTTCATAACTATTTGCACTTATATTAGTGAGTTTTATTCAGTTTGGTTTCCGTGGCATAACTGGTTAATACGAATGTGTGTGTTGTGTACGTGAGGGTTCACGCGCTTCATGTAAATTTTGAAAATTACGATAGTTAAATTAAGACAACAAATTGTTTTTTAGATGATGGGTGCCCTTACTGTGTCAACTTTATGACAAAAGCTAATGTTTGAAAAAAATTAACGAAGTATTTACGCGTTTCTTAACCCGAAACACTGACGCTATAGTAGGTGCCGTCCTGCATAAAAATAGTGGCAGTTTTTTTTTATTACGATTGAACAAAATAAGCTAGAAAAAGTGTTCTACGATCGATGAGTGTCGCGTGCATAATAAACTGAGGTTTTGGACTGAGCTAACAGTATGCTGCTAGACGACTAGCAAGTGTAAGTGAGAGTCTCAGAGCCTTATCTAGTTATTTTCGTGAAATGTTATGCGAACTGAGTCATGAGTGGCGATGAGAGTTACAGCGGAAGTCGCAAAGTGTGTCGCGTAAAGTCGGTCAATGTTTGCGTCATGTAATCCATCTCATGTCACTGGTAGGTTGCTGCGAATATAAAACCACACAAAGCAAGATTGAATTCTTAAATAGTAAGCTGATATGTTACAAAACAGTTCGTCTCCTCGCGCCGCTAATGCCACAATTTACGATGGAGTTTGAAACATCTGCCGTATCTACCAGCAACTCCATCAACGACTGAGGAAACTGCCGCTCTAGAGGAGAAATCTGGGCCTTCCACAGTACCAACGACAGCACGTGGTATGGAGCCATGGGTAGCATCACTTGTGCCATCTGCTTGTTTAGCCGAGGCACCTCAAGCCCTGCCAGAGCAACTGTCGGTAGCGTCAACGACTTCTTCACTGAGGTATCTACATCACCAGCAGAGACAAAACGACTTCTTCACTGAGGTATTTACATCACCAGAAGAGCTAACGACTTCTTCACTGGGGTATCTACATCCCCAGCAGACATCGACTTCTTCTCTGAGGTGTCTACATCACCAGCAGAGACAACGACTTCTTCANCCAGAAGAGCTAACGACTTCTTCACTGGGGTATCTACATCCCCAGCAGACATCGACTTCTTCTCTGAGGTGTCTACATCACCAGCAGAGACAACGACTTCTTCACTGAGGTATCTACATCACCAGCAGAGACCTTGACTTCTTCACTGAGGTATCTATATCACCAGCAGAGAGATCAAATTCTTCACTGAGGTATCTACATCACCAGCACAGACATCGACTTCTCCGACTCTTCACAACCTCTGGGAGGGTGTCGTCAACTTCTTTAATTGCGCATACGTTTCTGAAATAGTGCCGTTGATGTCCACGGTCACAGCAATGGGCCCAGATATCGTGGCAACTGTGCCGTCGACTTCTTTGGCTGAATCATCAAGAAGAAAGTGTCGTAACTGCAATAGGATGTTCACGAAAAGCAATAACGCTCGGTCGCATGCAGGTAGGCTTTGGTCTGGCCCTACTCGTCTACGTGCAAACTCATAGGAAAACCTTTAGCCACTGCGATAGATCCTTGTCGCCATAAGATCTGTAGTTTCCTGGGCGAACCTTTACACAGTTTACAACAGTGCGATAAACCCCGACAAGATGTTTTCCCGCAGGCAACAAAATGTATAAAGAGCTATAATTCGCCCCTCTGCCATTCATAAAAGAAAATCAACATTAGATTAATATAATTTTTTTAATGTAAAAATATTTTCCATTTTTATGAATTTTAAAAAATTTGATATTTAAAGTAATTAAAGGTTATGATCTAAAGGTCAAAATCCCTAAACACTGTCGGTAATGTATGTTACGTTACTCGGCAACTACTTAACATTTGCAGCCTAAATAAATATTGTTTTAAATCATTTGGTAACACCACACAACTTAAGACACATTATACTGAAAAATACATAATTTAATGTTACGGTGTCAAACTGCTGCAAGTTTTATTTATTACTGACAAACAAGAGAAATCTTGCGTATTTATTTTAAGTTACTAGTCATGTTTCGCGAAATTAATTATGATAAGCTGTTTAAACTTGAAATGATTTCCTACATGTCGTGAGGCTATTTATGGTTTTACGTGATTATATTTTAAAGGTTATATATTTTCTTTAAGAAAAACATATTCACACAATGAAATCACACTCGATTTCCACGGATTCCAAAACTTCTGCTCGTTTGTTATTGTATTGTTTTCAACCGTTGCGTTTTACAAAAATGCCCGGTTGAAAACGTAAGTAACCCTTTAGCAGACACTTCGAGCGCGGCCTGTGATTGGCTGTTGCGCATGAGGAACGTTTCAACAGCTAGTTTCACGTGTGGCAACATGAAAAAAAAACCACTGGTTGCAGCTTACGACAGCCGTCAAGCATATGTTGCGGAATGTAAGAGATGCCTCGCGTGCCTATCGGAAAACCCGAATTCTGCCGAGCGTTGCCTAATCCACCCGAAGCCTGCCAGCTCAGTCAGCTTCTGCGTCCCATTTGAAACACATTGCAACATAAATGGCTGCCGAGCGCTATTTCTCTGATTGCAATGTCAATGGAAGGAAAACAAATAAGTGCATAGTAATTTGATTCTAAAAAGTTATACATCCTCTCGAAAAATAATTGGTTTCTATTAACGATATTACCGATTTTATCGACAATATTAAACAGTTAAATATTTTTAATTAAATAACATAAAATATGATTTACGGTTATTTAAATAATTTATCTAATCAACAAAATTGTCATATTTTAATATTTTTCTTTGTAGAAATTGGCTATAATTTAAATGGGCATTAATATCATGTGATAAACGTGTGACATTTTGAGGGAATAAGGTACGGGCCTCTTCTACCTTACATTCCACAGCCGCTCCATTCTAGGGTATAATTTCTGTCATGCCCGGGGATGACGGCCACCTACGCGTCCCAGCTGGAAAGACCGTCACTCGGAGGGTGTTGCCTTGCCCTGGGTGCACTCCCCACGCGCCATTTTTTTTTCTTCCTCGGTGAATGTGCCAAACGTTGAGGGCACCAGCTCGGTCCCGCAGTCGATTGAACGCGGTATACGGCGGACGAGTTAAGGCAAGGCTGTGACCCCCCGAGTGTTTAGCGCGGAAGGTGTGCGGAGAAAGCAGGGCGTATCCCCGTCCTTGACGCCCAGGTGTGTGNGCCCGCCACGCCGCCGGCCGGGTCCACGCCGTAGACAGGTCTCGCTGGCTGCGCGCAACCAGTCCCAGTGTCCCAACACTGAACTGCTCGCTCCCGCCGAGACACGTCTAGCGAAAACGGCGTGGTTTTGGATTTTAGGTTAGAAAACTGATTTGTAAACAAATGTTTTGAGATGTACGCTTACTTCCTCTAGCCAATTTGCAATGCTGTTTGATTAAATTCAAATTGGTAAAACTATTTTATTCATACAACAGTGCTTGTCATTTAAAAATTAAGATACAAACAAACACTTTCATCGCTGTTGCCCATGTGACAAATTCAGCCAAATTCAATCAAACATTTGTGCTGATAGTGTCTATTAGAAACATCGTACACAGAAACTCTTTTTAAGTAGTTTTTATAATATAACCCTGTTTAAGAAAAATTAAGTTTTTATGCCATATCTCGGAGACCAATAAACCGATTTACAACAAATTTTTCACACAAGGAGCGTTATGGTAGGCCATGTAAACTTATGTGTACTTAGTGGTTCAGACACGTATTTTCGAAGTGAGATCCGTGTAAATATTTCAGGTAAGTGAACCTTACCATTCAAAACGTTAAACTGATTACATCCGAAGTTGATGCTCCGAATCCTACCTCAGTGATGCAGTTGATTGCACGCTAGCTTAATTTTATGAGTTTTTCTGAATTTTAATCCCGGATAAGTCACTCATGTATTTTAGTTGTCTTGGTACTGTTTCACATGTTTCTGGTTTCATCTTTAATTATATTGCGGTCAATGAGACGTCAACGCCTACCTACAACCTGAGCTTTTAAGAATTCCACTAAAATTAATTTCACGCATGTAGAGGAAAGTAGGCTCATTAGTTTTCACTAACTTCTTGTTTCTTTAAAGTTTTGAGTATACTTTACGCTTTTGTGCCAACATATACAATAGGAAATCTGATAAGGGTACCAAGTCAACTGGGAAAACATCTTCTTCCTCTTTTTCTGTCATAGTTATGAAGATGGCAACCTTGAAAACTTGTGACCGAACAAACTTTCACAACGTTTTCAAAGCACTATGTTTAACAGCTATAGTGTTAGACGAAGTTAGAGGAACCCCAACGAAATAATTTTTAAATCCAGTATTTTGCTCGTTTTCAACTGGGGTTTCACTTCTTTAATTAAAACATTTTTCTAAAATTTTATATATAACTACGGGTAGTGACATAACGAATTAACAACATGGAAAATTTTTGTTGTATTCCGCTCATTCCTGTTATTATTTGGTCTGCAACCAAACGTATTAATTACGCACACTCTTGTTATTCATATTTCGAAAGTTAGGAAATTAAATTCCAATCATTCATTTGCTTTATTATAGTTAATCTCTTTGTAATATTTTATGCAATTACATCACACTACTAATTAACGTATCCCAAAAATATATAATAAATACGTAAAAATTATAAAACTATTAGAACTTAAACGTTTTTAATTGGTCGTTATTTATTTTGCTTTGGAAAAATTCCGTTAAGTATAAATCAGGGTTTCCTCTACTTCATTCAATCTTAAACAGAGTCTTCAACATACCATTCTCTCAAACAACTGCAGGCTTTGTAAAATAAATAAGTAAAGAAATTGGAAACTGTTTTCGGATACATAGTAAGTAAATAAATTGTAATTTTGCGACATGGATATAATTTTGATATATATTGAAAAAGTTAATGTTTTTAGCGTTTCCACTTCATAATATTTTGTTACATGATTTTTGTAAATTTGCTACTATTAAGTGCCAAAAAAGGATCGTCATTGAATAATTAGTTTCTTTAACAGCGGTTAAAGAATTGTTTTGCCGATTTATTTTTTTTTTTTTTTCAACAGCTTTGTTTTGCCTGATTTCTAAATGAGGTGAAAATAAACAATCAACGGTTATATCTTTCGCCGAGAATTCACATTATCCTACAGAGCAGAAAACTTTAAAATAAGATAATTATTCGAGGGGGGAAGCACACGGGTTTGAACCGGGGATCTCTCGTGCTGCATTCGAATGCTCTACCACTGACCTCTACCTCCACAGAGACTTGTTCACTTATGATAGTGTAGAGTATCCACGGCTAACTGAGCACATTTGAAAGCCCCTCCTAATATCCACTTCTATGGGCTTTATATATTCTTCCACCATGTGGGAAATTAAGGCCGTGTCCGAAATGACAAATTCTTTATATTGTAATTTGTCATTACGTAAGTTTTAATTCGGACGTTGTCGACAGTCACTTATTTAGCACTCGCGGCAACGCATTTTACATTAACAGTGAAAAATATTGTTTCTAAATGTTGTGCTTAAATCGGACGTAATATTTCTACTATCATCACTGGACTACTGCGAATACTTTAATAAATAAGAAAATAATAAATTATGCAATAACGAATTTTAAAAAATGTTGTTGCGAAATATATAAACAAAGTACAACACTTAATTGTTTTTTAAAGCATACCTAGTGTATTTTATGAGCAGTTATTTGTTTTAAAAAAACGTTTTATTTAAGCATTCGCACAGGTGTTTTTAAGGTAAAAACCAACATGTCGCTGTTTTTATCATTTTGTATTTTCGCTAACAGCCGCTAGATACAAAATACGAAATCCCACATTACCAAATACGTCAGCATTTTTTGTGTAGAAAATCAGGTGACGTAATCATTTTGTAAACAAAATCTGTCAATTCGGACACGGCCTAAAACTAGCATGGGCTTTGCTCACTTTATTTATGCGTCCGCCAATTGAAACGCAGAAAATATTAGAAAAGAAGATATATTACAAATTTCCTTATTCGTACGCTGACAAACGTTTAAAAAAAACGGAGATCAAAAGAAATAACTTCAAAATTCCCTAATGTTTACTTGAAACTTGTGATTCGACGTCAAGACATGGAACTACTTTCCGTCTGTCGTTAACAACTTGACTGGGTGGATGTCAGTGTGGAGTGCCCGATGGTATGCAGCTAGGGGCAGTGACATTTTTCAAAATGTTGAGTTCAAAAGTGTTCAGTTAATCGCGAACGGCCTAAAGCAAATAGTATTAGTGATCATAAAGTCCCGTATGCAGAACGGTGGTGCCCGTGTGTCTATGAACGTAGCCTTATTCCGATCCAACATACACTCGATTGACTCATGAATGAAATAATCCAATCAGTGGCTATTACGATATTACAGATACCTAAAAGATAGAAAGGGGCGGAGAGATGCCCAATAAACAGCAAACAACCTGTAGTAAAGTTCTCAGTACACGGCAAACGNTTTTTTTTTTTTCAAATGAGTGTATAAAATTTGATTTTACTGGGTTGGTTTGTTTACTACCACCGGACCCACGCTTACAGTCAGTTCGCTGTTTGTAAATGATTGAATTTCAATAAATTTGTCGTCTTTGCTGTAAAGCAAACACGTACACCTATCTGCCTCGCTTTGTGACATCGTCATGTCGGAAAATACACCTGACGTGACCACGTGTCAAATGGAAAAGACTGCTGTCAGGAAAATACACTTTGAGAGGAACATGCACTTGAATGGTTGAGGTAGTTTCATAAGAAAGAGGCCGCGGTGGCACAGCGGATAGAGCGCTCGCCTCCCGCNCGTGTGGAAGTCGTGAGACGATGCCGCTGGTGAGCGGGTTATGTCGAGGATCTCCAGTTCCCCTCGCCCTTGCATTCCGCCGTTGGTACGTACTCACCTCACTTCACCCTCGTTGGCTCTCAAGACCCCGACGTTACGAGCCGTCCACATATCTCTTCTCCAGCGATTTAATGTGCGTTTATGTCCAATAATAGTTATAACCACAAGCCAAAGATCGATTTTGGGACAAAATAATACAAAATTTATTCCGTGGTAATTCCTGTGAATACACCAAAATTAGTTTTCATATAGTCCAAGCCAACTCTAGCAACTCTATTGCGAACAATTGAAAATTTTAATTCTACACTCTAAAATTTGTAGTGAAAAAATTTTGGACATACATTGTAAAAAAAAAAGCCAACACAATGAATTTTAAAATTAATAAAATACACATCGTGCAACTTGAAACGAAAGGTATTAATAAATTTAAAATGCAATGTTTTATTGATTTCAACCCTCTCATAAATAAATTATTAGAAACACACAAAAAAATTCAAAACATTTGTATTTCATTTTTAAATTGCAATTTTACTACATAAATATATTACATTTAAAAAAAATGCATTGTTTTAAACAGTATTTCTTGATGTCCTCATTTGAGGACATAATGCTTTACTGACACAAAGTACAGATGCCATAATGACTCATATGAGATCAGCATGCAGGGAAGGTAGCCGTACGGACACTACACTAATATCACTGCTCTCTATAAAGTAATACATTAATATTATCAGAATGCCTGATATGTAAATAATAAACACTAAAATTATAGTAAAATTATTATAATTGCATTTTTTAACACGAAACATTTGGTAAAATTGTAAGCTCGTGGTTATTGCTTTTGGGTTATTTTGTATGGAATCTTTCCACACACTGAGGACAAACTGGAACCTTGCACGTACCACGTAGAAATCTTATCTTGCTCTTGCACAGGTTGTCACGACACCTATTAGCACGTGTTTCTGTTGATTTTTCTGGGTAGTGCTGTCCGCCATCAAGTCGCAGTTATTTTTGTGCAGCAAGACTCGCGATATTTTTCTTGGGTTCTTGACTTCCGTCAGATGGACGTCCCCTCTTCTTTTTACCCATTTCTGCTTTTTCCTGATAAATGAGTCCAGTAGCTACTCGGCTTTTGACCTGAGGAATATCTATGGTTTCATGTTTTTTCCCATTTCCACAAAATCCATGTATTTACCACAGTTGCATTCAATATGTGATAAAATATACGCATTGTTACGATTGGCCTCGTTGTGCAACAGCTGTCTAAGCGAAAGCCGACAAAGAGGCCACAGCCGCGCTGAAATGCATAACATCGGACCGGAATCGATTGCAGCAACCGGCGGAGAGTTACGCAAAGAGGCACAGGAAAATGTAGGTCCTGCTGGCCTAAGAGCATTTCGACATAATTAGAGCAAGCTGCGAGGACACTTCTTCTTCAACACAGTCTGCGGAGCCAATCAGATCGATCTACGTCATTACACACGTGGAGGGGCGAGAAGGGTGAACTAGGGCGTCAAGCTCCGGGATCGA